>CM070512.1:6665794-7210627 GCA_036346375.1 Guadua angustifolia
AGCTGTTGAATGTAAAGTGTTGCCGTACTATAATAAGTCTGGTATGGAACAGACCTACCTAACTAATTTGTAAAGTTCCAATGTCAGTTGTGCCATTTGGATGAGTGAGTGGTGCAAGAGGGGGCATTTGAATTGGGCCTTCAAACCCATGAGCGGTGAAAATTTAACGAGGCATGACAGCTTGGGATGGTGTGTTGTAAAGGCCTTATGATAATCACTTAGTCGCACGCCTAAGGAAGCATGTCATGACCGACATATTAAGTTAATTTGTATTGAGGGTAAAACTAATCGACTAGCTGCGCCTGTGGTCACGGACATGTCGAGCTGGCCTTTTATGGGCATGTCGAGCTAGCCTTTGGTTTTCCAACAGTAATTTGAAAAAGATGATTTGCAGATGGAACTGGTTTCATCAGGAAATTTTGTATTGAACTCCAGGATGGATCCCATATTGAAAATATATTTAAAACTCTATTTTACTACATCAATTATGCTTTGAAATTACTTATTATATTTAAAATGTTGCTTATTGCCAAACTAACTATATGTACATTCCTTTGTTCTCCTTGAATTAATACTAAATTTCATGTGTGACTTGTGAGTACTTTTTGTACTACCTTTGTAGGATCAAGGATAACCGACTAAAGGGGGTGAATAGGAGGTTTTATAGCAAACCACAAACAAGAGACACAATGAATTTTTATCTCTTAATCTCAGAGACTTGCCGGCCTCCTCTACTCCACGTTGAGGAAGCTCGAACAAATCAAGCCTACTCCTTGCGCAAATGAGCCTCCCTCGATCACTAGCGGTAGCTCTTCCCCACTCTGGGTAGGTGAGCTCCAACCTTTACAACCAACCAGGTCTTCTCGTAAGCTCCTTTGAGAAGATCACCGGTTCCACTCCTCCAAGCCATCTAGGAGGCGATAGCCACCAAGAGAGTAGACTTTGATGATCGCTTGAGGTTGATTAAGTATATAAATGGCTCAATTAAATACACACACTTGATTTTCTCTCAACTACTCATAAAATCAGAATTGAATGCTCTAGAGTTGAAGAAAGACTAGCAAGGGCTTATGAATATGTAATAAGTGTCCAAGAAGATATCATTGCTACAGGTGTGGGTGTATTTATAGTCCCCACCAAAAATTCTAGCCATTGTTACCAAACCCTTGAAAAATTCAGAAAAATAGGCACTACTAGGTAGTGCCGCCCTTAGATTCAACGGTCAGCTGTAGCATTAAATGCTGAGACTAACTAGCTGTTGCTACAGTACCCCCCGACACTACCACCCATGTAGGACTAGTAGTGCCGGCCATTTGGCAGTACCACACCCATGTGGTCAATAGTGCCGACCACCCTGAGACCAAAATGCCTCTCTCTATTAAATAGCTACCAACCCATTGAGCTGGTACTGCCGCCCTTGCAGCAGTCTTGCTCCTATACTGTCGGTAGTGCCGACAATGCAAGGGAATTGAGAGGTTTTTAAGGAATTTTTTTGAGAAATGCAAATGAACAAAGCATGGGCATCGATTTGAGCCATTGACACTAATTTAAACTTCAAGCTACTAGCCAAGAATACCTTTTAATAGTACGGCACCTAATCTAGCAATCTGATCTTTCTCCAAAATATCAAGATCGGCAAAATCTATGAAAAGATCCTTAATTTTATACCTCGGTGATTTAGCTTGATATGTTGATCTTCTCTTAGCTTTATTTCCATACTTCATTGCATGCCATGTCAAGGATCAATCTTTTTTCAACAATTTTAAGTAAAATATTAGTTTTTTAACTATGATTGTCATTAGTTACCAAAACCAAAATGAGTTAGGGGCGTAGATGCTTCAACCTTGCAATATCTATTGTTTTTAGAGGAAGAGCAA
Organism: Guadua angustifolia; assembly: GCA_036346375.1. NCBI lineage: Eukaryota > Viridiplantae > Streptophyta > Magnoliopsida > Poales > Poaceae > Guadua > Guadua angustifolia. Next base: position 6,667,672 of record CM070512.1, read on the forward strand.
TTCTTCTGTGGTGAGGATCTTGATAACTAGGCTGCTACCGCAGTCGATTGCCTATGGGAGATTCGCTAGACCCTGCTACTTCTTTTGCTTTTTGCTGCTATAATATTGGTTGGCCTACAAGACATTTATGTTGTAAACCCTGATAATTAAATGAGTAAAATTCCTTATGATATATTGTGGTATTAGTTTTGTTTACTATGTGTACTAGTTTTTTCTAGACTAATACAATATACATAGAGGATTTTGAAAATGTTTTTTCGGGGTCCGACAATGTGCCTTCCCTGTGAGAAGACAGTACAATTCTTGGAGCTCTCTCTCTCTCTCTCGATTGGGAGCCATGAAAGAACATAAGGATATGTGTTTTGTGTTTGCATTAGGAAATCGTGATCTTGCCAGCCTACACATCATAGAAATTTCCTCTTAAGGTTTTGCTTACAATGGTCAAAGTTTCCTCTAGTTCTCAATTCCTTTACTTTTCCCATGGTTTTCATCCATTCCAAATGAGCCTAAATCTACAAAATGATTTTTATACTACGGATTTAAATTGTGTTAGATGCAAAGTACCGGAATGTGGAGGCCATCCAGCCATTGGAACTCGTCTTCTTCATGTTAAGTATGAGCACCTTATTGTTATAGTTTGATTTTTATAATAGATGTTGTGATGTTCATATTATCGTAAAACCATACAAAGGACTTGAGTAAAGAGAGAATATAAAAATGCAAACATGCACTAAATGTAAGAATAGACATCTCTTGAATTATAGGGAGGCACAAAGAATTTTATTACTTCATTAAATCTTGACAAAAGATAGGAGGTACTTGTGACAAAAGCAGTTTTCCAAAATATGACAATTATTCAACTGTGCCTACATATCAAAAAATATATTGCCCTACAAAAAATAATTATGCACCTAATATGTGTATTTTATGGTTGTTTTACTAATTCTCTTTGGCCTGGTTTCATTGGCCTGCTCATCTTTCTCTACTGGTTCTTCCTTTCCCTTTTTTATAGAATCAATACTTTTCTCTTTTATTCTCCTCAAAGCTTTTTGTTACTTTTTCAATTCAAGTGATGGATAGCCTTTTCCTTCATAATCATTTCAAGTAACATCTATTGCCCCACAAAAAATAAGTATGCACCTATTATATGTGTATTTCATGGGTGTTTTCCTAATCCTCTTTGCCTTGGCTTCATTGGCCTGGCCATCTTTCTCTACTAGTAGGTTTTTTTACTCTCCTTGTATGTTTTTTTACTTTTCAGTTCAAGTGATGGAGAGCTTTTCCCCACATAATCATTTCAGGTGACGTAACCATTGCTATCGTTGTTTACCTCTGTGGAGTCAGTGTTTCACATTTCCTACAAAAATCAAGTCATTGTTTGTATTGATAAATACTTCACAGATAAGATAGATGATAAAATTGTTCAACATTGTAGCTTGTTATCTAACATCTCTGTTTTTTGTGACAGCTTTTATATTTTTCCTTGAAAAAACATTTGTACTATTGTTGCCATCCTTTTCCTCCCTGCAAGTAGCACCTTTTCGGTTATGTTCTTCCTCCAAATCACTATCTATTGTAATGGGACTCTCATTGGTGGTGAAGATCCTAATGCTATGATCCTTTAGATCATTTGAATTAGTGATGAGTTCCTCCCACAAAAAGAAATTAATTGCCTTATCAAAACATTATCTCACATTTATGGAATACCATAAATCCTTCATTAGAGTACCTTATCAACTGAAATTTCTTTTTGGCTGATAGTTTCTGTTTTAAGGAACACTTTTATCATTTCAACCTCTTTTACCGCAACTTTTCTCTTCTTTTTGCGTGCAACGTTTATACTATTTTTTAGCTTGCATTCTTTTTGCGAATCATCATATATTATATTGGAAGTTCTAATTGAAATCTGCCCCACTTTGGATGTCTCTTCATACTCATTAGCGGTGATGCTACCGTTGTTGTCATCCTCAAGATCCTTTCGATTAGTGCTGAACTCCTCTTACAAAATAATAAATTTGGTTTTGAAAAATAAGTATTGCATACTTATCAAAGATGATAAACCTTTTCAATAGATTACCTCATCATCTAAATTTTTTGTTTTCATAACGAATTGTTCTATCAAACTTGACATATCAAAATAGTGTGTTTGCTAAAAACATATTGTTAGTGTTATAAATAACTATTTACATATAAAAGATAAAGAACCTTGAACTTTTATATTGAAGTACCTCATTATGTGAAATTTTTGCCTCTCTTTTAACTTTCTTTCTTTTCCATGAGTAACCTTTCTCAGATTTTTTTTGCAGGAATCCTTTGCTTCAATCTTCTCCTTGAAATTTTGTTGTTATTAGTCAAAGAGCTACTCTTTTCATACTCATTTGGGGTGAAGTTATTGTCCTTGGCATCATTTATCTCCGTGGTGTCAGTGCTCCCCTTTTCCTTCAAAAATCAAGTCGTTGTTTGTAATTGAATAGTATTTCATAGATAAGAAAGATGATAAAATTGTTCAATGTTGTACCTCATTATCTGGCATCTCTGTTTTTGTGACAGCTTTTATATTTTTCCTTGACAAATTGGCGGACCAAAGTAGAAATTATAGGTGGGGCAAAGCTTGAAGTATATACACACGTGGGTATAAATTTGTTGGGCTATGCCCTAACTATAGGCCAAATTTACTAGGCTATGCAGTATATGCACATCTGGGTATAAGAGGCCTTGTAAATTGTAGGTAGGACAGCAGCCCAATCTACCATAGTATTGGATCCGCCCCTATGACAAAACCTTTCTACAGTTGTTACTATCCTTTTCCTCCTCGCGAGTACCTTTTCTATAGTGTTCTTCCTTCAGATCACTATCTATTGTTGACTAATATTAGTTTACACATAACCTGATCATGCAGTTGAGGAGTCCGAAACCATCGCGTCCTGATTGGTGTGCACTGAATATAATCAGTACTATGAATTTCTGCAGATTTCAAGAACAGGTTTTGCTTGATCCAACTAGGATGGCAATCAGTCCTGCAGGTTCGCGTACCCACAGGTTCTGCACCCGATCGATCAGGTTCGGGTTCTAATTTTCACCCGTGGGTTATTCGGGTCGGCTACCCAAGATGGGTTCGAGTTCTAATTTTCACCCACAGACATCCATCAGGTGTCCGAAATACCGCACATACCCATCGAGTACCCATCGGGTTCTGGGTACCTACTAGGTTTGGGCTCGAGTTTCAGGTATCCGCCGGGTTCGGTTTGGGTTTTTTAGTTCGGATTTATTGTCAGGTTGGGTTTTGCAAAACCCACACCCAACCTGATCTATTGCCACCCCTAGAATTGTAGTACTGCACAAACTCGTTAGGTACCCACTGGGTTCGAGTTCGAGTATAGTTTGTTACCTATTAGGGTATTTGGGTTCGGGTCGGGTTTTTCCAATTCAGGTTTTCTGTCGGGTCGGATTTTGTAAAACCCACACCCAACTTGATCCGTTGCCATCCCTAGATCCGACCAATCCAATCTGTCGGCAGCCAATCTGTCGGCAGCCAATGACGCCCCAAACTAAAGCCCATCTGTTACCCGGACCAGGCGTTAACAACCATCGGATGGAGCTGGAGATTGTGCAAGTCTCGTTAGAAATTCAAAAAGTCCCTGTATACTCACTTTAATCATAAATAATTATCGTTTTGGATATATATCTGGTAGTTAATTTTGTCTCGAAAAAAGTTGTCACATACCGAATTGACGTTTTTTTGGAGGCACTAACTACCGTAGAAATCAGAAAGTGAAATGAATAGAGCAGATCTGGCCAGGTGTGGTGCAAAAGTCGTAAACACTAGTATTTACTTAAAGCGGCAGCCAGAGCCCAGAGATCCACGGAGATACTGCAGTGGACTTGACGGGAAGAGGAGAAAGATGAGCAGGGTGTGCGTCACCGGAGCCGCCGGATACATTGCGATCTGGCTCGTGAAGAAGCTTCTGGAGAGAGGATGCGTCGTCCATGGCACCTTGAGGAATCTTGGTACTCTCTCTCTCTCTCTCTCTCTCTCTCTCTGCCATGACGAGACATGGAATGGATGATGGGTTGCAGGGGATGAGAAGAAGACGGAGCTGCTGAGGGGGCTGCCCGGCGCGGCGGAGAGGCTGGAGCTATTTGAGGCGGACATCTACGACGCTGCCACCTTCGAGCCGGCCATCAGCGGCTGCGAGTTTGTCTTCCTCGTCGCCACCGCGCTGATGCACGACCCCGGCAGCACCAAGGTACGCAACCAATCACGCGCGCACGCAGATCTCTACTTAAAAAAATGTACGCACGTAACCCCGGTTGCACAAATTTTGAGCTCCATACAACTAAAAAAATGTGTTTCGGCTGATTGAGTGATAAGAAAATTTCGAACACCCGAAAATTAGCAAACTAGTAAAAAAATACCTATGCTCCAAACAAACATACTTTTTCAAATATTAAAGTATAAATGAAAAGTGGGTAGTGATTACCAATCTTTTTCCCTTGTTTTTGTAAATTTATACAACTTATATGAAATGAAAAGGCATTGAAGTACTGATCCACTCTAACAGGTCCGGCCGCCCTTTTTAATCAGTATTTACGACGCGATAGATCGATCGATCAAACGCCTTGTTTCAACCAAGCTAGGGATCGAAGCGGCCGTACAGACAAAGCGATAAGGGATGACGTGGTGCGCTTGGCTGGCTCGTCGTAGGATTCGCTCGCGCGGTGACGGACAAAACTGTCCCGCGCGCTCGTTGGAGAACGGAGAACACCGCACCGCACGCTAGCTCTCCTCGTCTGCAGCCTCATAAAGATAGTTTGCCTTGTACGCTGTTTCCTGATCGTGACCGTGGCAAGTTGGACTTTTTGCTACCCTGTATGCTGGCAAAATATCGTGATAATTCCCGGCGGAGAGTTTGTCTATCATATTCAAAAAGAAAAAGTACCGAATTAGTCCTCCAACTATACCCGCTGGACCACTTTGGTCCCTAAACAGCAATACCGGACTTGCGACGCCCTTCAACTCGCAAAACCGTGCACAGTTCGTCCTTTGACCATTCAAATGGCGGTTTTGGCCCACACAGCTGACATCCTTTGAACATTCAGATTTTTAAAAAACTTTTCAAGCTTGATAATGAAATGAAAAATTTATGGTACCATCATTAGTAGTTTGGGATCATACAAAAAAAATTTCAAAATAATTTAACATCATTTGTTATCTTTAAAAAATCAAAAACAGAATAGACATAATTGGGACAGTAAACTTGTTAGATTTTTCTAAATTTTCTCGAGTGTGATCATGATCTAAAAATTTTATGAAAGATTAATAATCTCCTCAGTACCATTCTATAAAATTTTCAAAAAATTTCAACTTTCTTTGTTTGCTCAATAAAATCTATCAATGCAGTAAGCACTGAACTTAATTTGTCGTATATATTATATTTCAAAAATCAAACAGAGAAAGAACATAAATGGCACTGTGCCTTCTACAAATTTTATAAATTTACTGGAGCGTGATCATGATTCAAAATTTTTATGAGATATTAACCATTTCCTTTTCACCCTTATGTAAAATTGTTAAAAAATTTAAACCTTTTTTATTGCTAAAGTAAATCTATTATTGATCATCGGCCTTTTAATAGGATAGTAGCACTGTTCGAATTTTTAAAACTTCATGACACTTGATCATCATATGAAAATTTTATGAGAATACTATGGATGTGTCAGGACCATTTAGAAAAAATTTCAAAATTTTATAACCTCGTTTGTTCTAATTTTCATTCGGATGAAACATGCCGCTCAACGCTTTACCAAGACAGTACCAATATTTGAATTTTTAAAAATTTCTCAAATTTGATCATCATATGAAATTTTTACAAAAATATCATAAATATTTTAGAAATCTCCACAAAAAATTTCAAAATTTTCTAACGTCGTTTGTACTATTTTTCATCCGGTTCAAACTTGCCGATCAACATTTCATCGGGACAGTACCAATGTTTGAATTTTTTAAAACTCCACAGAACTGATAATCACCTGAAAAATTTATGAGAACATCTCTATGTGTCATTAACCTATAAAACAAATTTCAAAATTTTTTAACATCATTTGAGCCAATTTTCAGTTAGTGTATTTTGTCCGAAATTTCAGTCAGCCAAAACCGCCATTTGAATGGTCAAAGGACGAACTGTACACGGTTTTGGGAGTTGAAGGACGTCGCAAGTCCGGTATTGCTATTTAGGGACTAAAGTAGTCCAGCGGGTATAGTTAGAGAACCAATTCAGCACTTTTTTCTATTCAAAACATGTGACCTTTTGCGGGTGGTGATCGAAGTGTTTTAGACTTTGGATATGACCGCAGCGCTGTCAAGATGATACGACTCCACGCGTACGCTGAGGTCTTATCTAAGAGTTTCGTTCTCGATCTGAATCCATACGAATGGAGCAGGATTTTGCCTCTAGTCTCCAAGCCTACCTACATTTTAGCCGGTGAAGTTTGTTCTTGTCTATACTGTCACTTTCTTCTCACTAGACACATCTGGATGTTCGGGAAGAAATAAGATATATTTAACCGTATACCACAATTTACATTGACATAATACAAAGAGGCACCAAAAAGTTTAAAAGTTATATGTATCAATTTTTTTACCTCTCAGTACTATCTCAATATAAATTTTGGTATCTTAATAAGGATGGTAAAAATTCTGGAGAAATTAACTACCTTGCCAGTACCGTGACACATTAGTCTGATTACCAAGATCGATCGGTCTCGCAGTTCAAGAACACCACCGAAGCGATGGTAGATGCGACGCGCATAATCCTGCAGCAGTGTGAGCGGTCCAAGACGGTGAGGCGCGTCATCCACACGGGCTCGGTCACGGCCTCCTCACCACTGAAGGAGGACGGCGGCGGGTACAAGGACTTCATCAACGAATCCTGCTGGACTCCGCTCAACCTCTCCTACAGTTACAGCACCAGTTACATAGACGTAAGCATCCACTAGCCAGTACCAACCAATAGCCGATCACCACGAAACAACGCTGATGAATTTTGCAGGCGTACGTGTCGTCCAAGACCCTGTCCGAGAAGGAGCTGCTGAGGTACAATGAGTCCAAGGACAGGGCGTTTGAGGTCGTCACCCTTCTTTGCGCGCTCATCGGCGGTGACACCGTGCAGCCCTACCTCTGGAGCAGTACCATCGAGATAATCGTGGCGCCAATCACTGGCCATGGCGTCCGCCACAACACCCTCAAGTTCGTGCAGGCCCTGTTGGGCTCCGTGCCTCTGGCGCACATCGAGGACGTCTGCGAGGCACTCGTCTTCTGCATGGAGCGGCCGTCCATCGACGGCCGCTTTCTCTGCGCCGCCGGGTACCCCAACATGCAGGACTACGTCAACCGCTTTGCCGCCAAGTACCCGGAGCACAAGATACTCCTCAAAGAGTACGCGTGTAATAGAGTTCTTGTGTGTTGATTAATATCATGATTTGTTGTGTTATGGTGAATGTATGATCGATCTCGTGTATGTATTTCTGTGGTGATTTTGTAGGGTGGTAGGAGAAGGGGTGAGGGTGCAGGCCGATACGAACAAGCTCGTGGATTTGGGGTTCAAGTACAAGTACGGGGTGGAGGAGACGCTGGACTGCAGTGTGGAATGCGCCAAGAGGCTGGGAGAGCTCTGATGCGTAGCAGATATCGTACTTGTAGCGACCTTTATTTTTAAATAAAATATTATAATAAGAATCTACATGTATACAGTATTAATCCCATGATCAAGAGCTAGTACGCACATTTATAATAATTGGGATCACAACCATATCTCATATTATTAAAGTGGAAGCTATTTATACAATATATTCTTACGCTTTAAAGTATATAGCAACAGAAGAAGTAAAGTCTTGTAGTGTGCGCATCTAACCTTTAGATAACTGATAAGGTATAAATCCTTAAAAAGATCGCTTTGAAGTTTCCAAATCTTACGTCGAAAGTAATCTTCGGAGCCTCATTGCCTAAAACAACATATTGAGCAAGATTGAGAACTTTCATACTCAGCAAAACTTAAAATAGTATTTACAGAATGCAGTAATGTAGGCTATATTAAAAGAAGGTCATTCTAAGGTTAATTTGCATAAAGCGATATTGGATATATTAATCGATTTGAAATTTAGAAATAGAATTTGTAAAAACAAGTTTAATTGATACGAAAGTAACAAGTAGAGCATAAGTAATAACTCACAATCCTCCATGACATGAGCATTGAGAGGTCTAATTCCTACTAACACATTCCTTACCATAACGAGACGTAACAGATGAAACCAAGCTGTTTGAAAATAGTAAAACATCTAACTATGTGATGACTTTACCAAGGGTCCATGACCGTGGACACGGCTAATAAATTAGATTTACACTCTGCAGAGGTGTATAACTTTACCTACAAATCATGACCTTTCCTTTTTGCCGTAAGTTTCATGCAATGTTAGTGTGTGGCTAGAATGTTCATGGCGTAAATCATTACATTAACTAGATTAATTTTGCATCAGCCTAGCGACGATAAATCCTCATTATGGTGGTAGAAATATACAACACAACATGATATCGTCCTCACATTAATTAAAACAGTCGGTCACCGTTCCACCCCATAGCACGGCATACAGTGTTGCATTGGTATGTAGAAACCCCCCCTACAAGTAGACCTGACCGAAATGTCTGTGCTACTTCAGCTTTCCAATGTGCAAAGTTAAACTAGATAACTTATTTGTTTTAAGGCTATCCCATGCCAGCACTTGTGGTTGTACATATTTTTTTGGCTTGAAAACAACCCATAGTTTAGTCCTTAACTCGACACGCACAATAATCTCCCCTTGTACTACGTGCAAATCCTTCTGCACCTCCGGTTGTTACCAATAATTGCCCGTGCCTAAACTATAGCTTTGTTTTGCACTTTTAACCAAAATACCATCAACCTTCAATGTCATATTGAACCTTTTTAAATTCCTACAAAGTGGTTTAATCTAAATTTTCACTACTGAAGCATGACTAAACATGGTTAATACGTAATCGCATATACCCATATTGACATTATGTATTCTCTAGCCCTATACTATGGTCATCAAGGTTCACACATCCATACTTATCAAAGAAGTTTTATGAGACAACAGGTATATCTACCAGTACCACAAGATAACAAATTTACAACCCAAAAAAAAAAAAGGCGGTCAGGGTTGGCACAGGCATGGGCCGACGATTCCTACCGTGGCAACAATTTTTGATCGGAAAGCTTGCCGTGGCAGCTTCGGCAGAAACAGCCGCTGGCTTAGAGATTTGGAGACGTGCGCTCGGCTGGAATCCTGGGCGATGAGACAGGTAGCAAATGCGCCGCAAGACTTGAGCTTGAGTTCACATGGCGCCGCGGGCTTTGAGCTGCAGACGGTGTTCGTCGTGGGAGCAATTTGGCAAGACAAGACAGTGGCTGGCCGTGGCGTGGATGAGAAGAAGGGCACAGAGTCTGTGACGCATGGGCAGTTCGGCGCAGAGAGGTGTCCTGTGCCTGAGTTATGGCAGCGATCAGCTCAGCGTTTAATTGCCGTGACCAGCTTTCAGACGAAGTAGTGGCTTTGTGAGAGTAAGACCCCGTTCAAAGAGCAAGGAATCTCTATGTGATTTTCGTACTAGTCTTATATTAAAGACTAGTGCTCATATGTTTATAATATCGATATCACAACTATAAACGGGATATATATAATCTGCAGCGGAAGATAATTATACAGAGTTCAAACATATTAATGTATTACAGCGGAAAGAGCCAAAAGGAACATCTAAGAGCCACGTAGTATGCCTTACCAACCCACAGGCATCTGACTAGGCCAACTTTAAAAAAAAATCATCGTCAAAATCCCTGTGACCTGCTTGGAAGTACAAGTCGTCTGACATGCCGAAAGCTTCATTTTCTGAGACAACGTAGATAGCAAGGTTAAATATATTGGTACTTAGCAAGACTTATAATGGTTCACAAATACATATAAATAAATATGCAGGTTTAAACAAAGAATAGGCTCTAGGTTATTTTGCTGTTACATAAGGAAATGTAAACACATATTCATATTGGATTACAAACCGGGATTTATTAAAATGCTAAGGGTTATTGCAATCATACGCAAATATTCATGAACCATGACTCAGTCTACCCGACTGCAAAACCCATAAGCGTCAATTCTGACATAAAATGTTGGTTGCCAAAACAATTCCAACCCAAAACCCATTTTCATAAAATATCAAATTCTAACATTAGGATGACTACACCAAGTGCCCATGACCACGGACACGGCTAATCGATTAGATTTTACACTCTGCAGAGGTGTACAGCTTTACTCACAAGGAATGATTAACCTTTTTACTAGGCTATACGACACACTTCCTTTGGTGCGCCGGCAAGGAGATCATATATAACCGTAACATTATCTAGACATGACTTCGAACCAGCCCGGGACGTTAACCCCCGCCATAGATACAGAAACACTCACCCAAGTCATGGATCCACATTCAACACACCCAACAAACCGTTTCTGTTCATAGCAAGACGTATACCGTTGCATTGGTAGACAGAAACCCCTACAAGCAAACCTGTCCAGAATGCATGTGCTAACTCCCGCCTTCCAAAGAGCAAAGCCATATCTAAATAACTTAATAGGCTAAGGCCGTCCCATACCAGCCCTCGTAGTTGCACGGAATTTTTAGATCAATACGTCCCATTGCTCGGTCCTTAATCTGACATGGGAGATACTCCACCCTACACTATGTGCATTTTCCTTTGCACAACCGGCTATTACCAATAATCATCCGCGTCAAAACCATAGTTTTATTTTGGGTTTTTATCAAATTACCAGCAACCTTTTTTCCAAATGGCAGCCATTCATTTAAACAGTTTTGAAAATATACAAGTTAAATTTAAGCATGGCTAAGCAATTGTAATAAGTTAGCGGTTATACCCAAAATGACATTAATTATGTCTAGACCATACTAAGGTTACAAGGTTCACTTATCCATACAGATTGAGGAAATCTACAATGTACAAGGATAACTACTGACTCTACCCAAATTAGCCATTTTATGGAGAATTACATGCATTCGTAATATGTTGACAAAAACAACATATAGCAGGTGAAGTATTGGGTTCAACATGATCAAGGAGTTGCTTGCCTTGCTCTTCGTTGTCTGGATCGAAGTCGGGGTTTGAGACAAGATCTTCTCCTTCCTCAAGATTGTCGATGTCTACACGTCGCGTAAACAGCGAATAAATAGGGCAAAAAGAAAATAGATAGTAAAAATAAACAAAACTCTTCATAAAGAACAGACTACAGAGGTTGCTTTTACGAATTGATTAGCCTTGTTTTTCGAATTCAAGAAGCTAAAATTATGTATTTTTTATTTTTATTTTTGAATTCCAGATGCAAAAATTATTTAAGATTATAATGATATAATCATTACGGCACAAAGCAATTTATTTCCTTTAATTAGGATTCAGATTCAAAGCAATCTTTAATTAAATCTCTAGTTACTTAGACTAATCTTTTCCATATATATATATATATATATATATATATATATATATATATATATATATATATATATATATATATATATATATATATATATATGGATATATGTATATATGTGTGTGTGTAAGCATACATGTATATAAGTACTTATGCATAATTAGAACTTACACTACTTCTATTCTTTTTAACACTGGTTTACTAGCTAATCCTAATATATTTCAGATACTCTTTTTGAATATGCTCAGCCCAATATTTTATACTGCTCATAATTATGAAATATCTTTATTTCTTAAAGTATTTAATTAAAGTCATATTCATTTTGCATTGCATAAACATTTATTTAGTAAATATAGTTAATTAACTTGAAACACAAATATTTTACATATTTGAACTACTCTCAGTATGAGGTTTGCAATAAAATTTATCTTTCTTTATTTTGCCTAAAGTTAAAATGGTCATTTGCTTAATGCATTAAAACCTTATTTAAGTATTTTTATTATTAAAATTCACATAATGAATATTTCAAAATATTTCTATATATTCTGGAACTACTAGATTTTAGACAATTTTAGAAATTTATTTCATTCTATTTGGAGCTATGGTTCAAAAGATATAACCATTTGATTTGTCTCGGTTTTAGAAATTAAAATGAAAATCAAAATGCGCTTTCACTGTTCGGAAGACGCCTTCTACTATGCGCACTGGCCCATTTGAATCGGCCCAAGACGCTACCAATTCGGGCCCGCTTGCCAGTACATGCGCGACAGCGCGAGGGAGTGAAGAGGCACTGACCAAGCGGTCCTGCGCGTCAGTGCCGACTGAGCTTGACCAACATATAGGACCATTGGTCGGTGACTCAGCTAGGCACAAGAGACTGACAGCTTCAGCCCACTCGCCAGCGACACGATACAGAGGAGCTCAGTTAAAGCTCGCCACCAGCGAACTAGCTCCGCTGCAACGAAATGGGTAACACCTACAGCATCAACACGACGAGGCGCACTCGGGGACAGTACCCATTCGGCCGAAGCTGGTCGGGAAGGTGGTCGCCACCGCGGTGGTGCGGCAGCGCCATTGCCGATCAAGCGCGAGCTCGCCGCCGACCATCTTTTCCTTTGGGTAGACATGGGTGAGCATGAGTGGGTCTAGAGGGTTTCATTTTACCTGCAAATGGGATCAGAGGAGGACTGGAGATGGCTTCCCACGAAGCGCCGGAGTGGAGGAAGAAGGGCGACAGAGAGGACAAGCTGCACTGGAAACAAGTGAAGATAAGAGTTGGTTAGTGGCTTAGGGACCTATGCGAAGCTTTAGGATTGAACAATTCCAGGAATTGATACCCGATTCGAGTTCTAGGTTGATTTCCCCCTTTTGGCTTTTTTGTGACAATGGCGAAGAACCGAGAGGCGAATTGTGAATGGACTGGGTGAATGGCTAAAGGAAGAAGAGGGGGTTCAATTGTGACGCTAAGGGAGTATTTATGGCTGGAGTAAGGTGGTCTCACCAGTGCTTGGACGCGCGCCAGAGATCGGCTCTGCTCTGCACAGAAAATGGCGAGGTGGCGCGGGCTGTAATTGAAGCGGTATGGCACAGGAGAAGCAAGGTTGAACGTGGCTAAGGCAACGTGAGGCGAGCACTGGTGATGCGGCAACTCAGCGGGGGAAATCAATGGGACGAAGCTTGATCAGGTGCGCTGAACCGAGAAGGCTCGCTTCGGTCAGATGGACAGAGGAGAGGGATAAGCCTGACAGGAGGGGCTAGGGTCCACCGGTCAGTGCCCAAAAGGGTTTTCCATCGCGTGCCAGCAAACGGGGTCACCACAGAGGCGGGCCCACCTGTCAGCGAAACGGAACGGCGAGGGGACGAATCCGGCTCAGATAGCCAGTACCGATTTTATTGCGCTATCAAACCTTGGTGAAAATTTTCCAAACGGCGTGGGGACGAATCCGGCTCAGATAGCCCAAGTACCGATTTTATTGCGCTATCAAACCTTGGTGAAAATTTTCTGAACTTTTTGAATTGGGTCTTTGGATAAGTTTTGATGGCTGGTAAAAAATATGGGGTTAAAATGACTTACCAAAAAATTATTAATATTCTAACAACAGTGACCACCCAAAATCTTCTCTAAATTTATTTTTTACTTTTTGTAGAAAATGAAGTAAAATATTTTTGAAACTTTTTATAATGGTTGGATTCAAACTAAGTATGCTACTATAAAATTTTCAAGTTAAAAAATTGCATCATTATTTTATAAAAATTCTGACACAGCAGTTCCCAAATTTTTAGAGTTTCTGTTTTTAAATTTGGAAAAGCCTTAAATAACATTATTAATTTATGATATTTTTTCCGGAGGTAGACATTGTCTTGAGGTTGTCATGATAATTTTTACAGGTTCAGATAAGGTTCAAGAATATTGTATTAATTCTGACAATGCACTATTTATAGTCAAAAGTTGCCTTTTATTTATCTCTTCATTATCCCATGCATAAAATTTTATTTGTTCACTAAAATGTTTTACCTTCATGCTCAGGGTTCTCGTGGTAAATTTTCTAAATTTTTACTTTTTACCTTTTTCCTTTTTCTATTTTCCATTTTTCTTTTTGTTTAATTTTTTCCCACAACACAAAAATCCAAGAAAAACCCAAATAAAATAAACAACATCAAGAAAATTCAGAAACATTCACATTCAAATTTAAATCTCACACTTTTATTGTTTTATAATTTTCAGGCTGTTATAGGCTTTAAAGCCGAGGAGAAGAAGTTTGGCTTTCTGGAGAAGTGAAGCACAGAGATTAGCGGTTGGGCATACTTTTTCACAACAATTCATCACTGAAACATAATGAAGCTTCTTGACATAAGAACTATTTCATATGAGCCTTCTGGGTGAAACCTAAGTAAGGCCCCCCTTTTTTTCCCCTAGAAATGGGTTGTTGGTGGTGGAATTAGTGCTTGGCTGAACATGCTTGGAATTCTTGTGTTGTGTACTACTTGTGCTTATATGTTTCGAAGCTGCGAGTTATGTGTTATGAAGTTAATGATACAAGATTTGGGAGCAATCTTACTAGGTCAGTGCGTCAGTATTCAGGATAAGAACAAATGCATTGGCAGGGAACTGGTTCCAATTTTATTGCGAGATGTTCTTGATTCCAAGTTTGATTTTCTAAGGAGCTAGTTTAGATTCATCAACCGTTTTTTTTTTCATATAAACTAGGACTTATGAACGGTCATGTTTGCATTTTGAAAATGTATATAGATTGATGCATTATATAATTTGGAAACGAAGAGCTCCTCTGATTTAACTACCCGGTAGGGACTAAGGAGGGCATTCTTTCCAGAATATATTTCTTAAAGGGTTTTAGGTTTCGTGTTGCAGAGAAAAAGAAAACAATTAAGTTAAAGTTTTTCTTAAGAACCAAAATTCAGTAAATTTTCAAAATAGATGGAATCCTAAAATAAGATGTTATTTCAAACTCATTTTCATAGTTTGTTTAATTTTTAAGAAGAAGTTTTATATTGAAATCTTACTTTTACTAAGACTGGAATCCTAGAAAATAAAAAAGAAGATATTTTTAAATTAAAACCTTGATTCAATTGGATGTTTTATTCGATTTCATTTTCAAATTTTATTTTTCTTATTTTTAAAATTTTTAGGATGTTACAATACTCAACTACTCGTGCATGTCTAGTTGCCTATTGGTATATCCCGTGTACATTTGGCTGGCAACTGGCCGTATGTTCGATGCGTTCTTGACTCAAATATTCATCCAGAAGTATAAGGAGCCATCGCAGAGAGAACACAGACCCGCGGGCACGGGAGCCAGGCGCTGAAACAAGCAGGACATCTGCAGTTCTGCACGTCAACACTCAAACTTGAAGCACCAACTGTCAACGACATCTATTGATTGCATCGACAAAACCATGGCGTTTCCTCTCTCGATTGATGATTAGAGCTAAGCCAGCATATGGCTTAACCGCTCCACTTCCCTGTCTCTTTCTCGTGCATCATGATGGCCACCAACTGTCAACGACATCTATTGATTGCATCGACAAAACCATGGCGTTTCCTCTCTCGATTGATGATTAGAGCTAAGCCAGCATATGGCTTAACCGCTCCACTTCCCTGTCTCTTTCTCGTGCATCATGATGGCCACCACGATCGTCACCAAGCAATCACGCTCTACCTGCAAGTCGCCAGGAATGTGGCCGGAGCTGCCATCCGGCACACCGTCTGCAAGCTGACGTAGACGCCGTCGTCACGTGCCGAGCTGCTGTGCCAAGTTGCCGACGTACGTAGGGGCTGCTATTGTCCGCCGAGCTGCCGAGCGTCCCTAGAGCTACCAAGCTTGTTGCCGAGAATACCTTCAACGTGGCCTAGTAGTCTCTATGATAGCAACTAGGTAGGATCACACGCTACGCTGTGTCGTGTGAAATTTCGTAGCGCGCGACGCTGTGCCGCACGAAATTTAGGAAATTCGGTCACGCGATGTTGCGTCACATGAAATTTGGTCCGACGGATATTTCTGTAAAAAAATGCGTAACTTCAATTGTCTTGGTTTCTTTTTTAAAAATGGGCTGCTAGAAGCTATTGGTGAATCCTTGTTTTAAAAAAACACGGAGAGACCTAAACGTTTTTTTTGCGTAATTTTTTAAAAATGGATCTGTGGACTGCTATAAACCGTCGGCGAATCTGTGATTTATGTTTTTGGAAGAAAGTAAACGTATTTCTGTTTTTTACGTAATTACAATTTTTTAGTTTAAAAAAATGAGTCGTTAGGACCCCTCGGTGAATCTATGGACCGTTATAAATTGTCGGCGAATCTGTGTTTTTTGTTTTTTGGAAAAAAAATCACGGAGGGATTTAAACGTAATTTCATTTCTCTTTGAGTCAAACCTGCACAAAAAACGATTTCTCAGGACCTCAACGCAATGCTATTTTTCTTCGAGTCCATTTTGTTCAAAACCATCGGGAGGACCTAAACGTAAACCATAAAGGAACCTAAATATAATTTTGGTTTTTTAGGTCTTTTCTGTTACAAACTGATAGAAGGACCCAAATGTAATTTTAAATTTTTTGGAGGAGCTTTTCGCGAGGGAGGGTGACGTGGAGGCGCCCATTGCTGCTATATATCAAAACAATCATAGTGTATATTCTTCCAATAAGATGGAGTCGGTCATGAAAGTTCACAGCAGCATGGTGCGAATTTTCCCAATAGGACTGAACTAGCTATGAAAAATTATAGTTTGAATTCCCTATTAGTAGAAAATCAATTGTGGCAATGGCAACACGCACGTCCATGTCCGATGAAGGCAGGTGTGTCCATGGCTGGGCACTGACATGGTGAAAGTCATCCTCTTCATTGACATATCCAATCAGTTAATCAACATAATGTTGGTGTACCGTGACTAGGCATCGGCAAAACAAAGCTAACTGTATCACATTTGCATCTTCACCACATACATGTACACCAACACCATACGTGCATATGGACGAGCAATACAAATTTAAAGACGACTACCGCAGCACAGCTTAATCGAAGGTATTCTGTAGGCCAAGTCTACAGATATAATTAACCAGATGCCATGCAAAGACATCAGGAATCAGTGAACTACGCAATCCCCAGTCAGATATTCTCCTTAAGCATATACACATAAGACAAAAAATGAACTCCTACAGATGCATGTAAATTTGTATATTCAATACAGAATTAATAAAATACAGTGTTTTCCATGTGTTCGAACGTCTCTTTTGTTTCCGCAAACAATGCGCTCTTGACTCAATATTCATCCAGAATAAGTCTAAGGAGCAATGAACAGAGAAGAAAGAGTTATAAGTGAGGGGGAAAAAGTAACAGGGAAATCGAAATCGAAGCCTCGTACGTCCTTAATCGTATTTGTAAAGCTGTCCTTTTTGCTCTCCATACTTTTCTGTAGCTAATCTTGTACTGAAACCTCTCCTCCACGGTTCTAATAATAGATCGAGACTGCATGTGCAGATTGTCCACGATCTGACCATAAAACACATTTGCCACCTAAGTGGACGATAGATTGCGGTGTTCCTACTCCGCTTCTTCCAGTTCACAGTTATGCTCCATCAGTATAGAACATTTCCAGTAGTCCTTCCACTTTCCCTTATATGCATGCACCCGCCATAGGCACGAATCAACTACGCACTTCACGTCGTACTCTTTTTTGCTAGACTTCACTACCCTGAATTGCCGCTGAAGAGACATTGCCCAGTACTTCATCGCATCCATCACAGCCTCCTTGCCTTTATATATGACCTCCTGCGTGATCTTGTTCTCATGATACTCCCATGCATCACTGTTCCCTTCATTCATTGTTAGGTCTTCAAAATTATAATTAGTCCACGCATCAGGGACAGGCACCTCAGGAGAATTGTCCCCCTCGTCCATGTGTTCGCTATCAGGGACTTCCTCATCCGCACGGTCCTCCTCCTCCATTACGCCAACTATGTCCTCCACCTCCTCCCGCTCGTTGGCCACCCCTCCCCCGCGCCTCCACGATTGTCTCCTCGCCCCCCCATCCCCTCGCCACCGCCAATCTCGTGTCCCCCGTCTCCGGTCTCCTCGCCACCTTCATCATCGCATTCTTGCATATTTGTCTCCCCCTCGTCCATAATATCTACCCCGACATCATGAATTTCTGACACCGATAGAGCTACCTAGTACCACTGTACCAGTAATATGAACGGCCAGCCCCGCTCTACAGCAGACCCAACATAGCTCCTCCATGATGATGTCACGTTAATAGGAATCAACTCTCCATACAAACAGTGTTGCACACGGCTTACTACTGCTCTAACCCGCAGCCGAATAGTCTGCCCATCCAAATTGAACATCCGAAACATCCACTCCAACAAAGTCCTGTATATCCTATCGCTCGATCTAGATATGCCCCGTATGACTCTTGAAAATACTGACCAATCCACTTCATCCGCCCCTTGTGCTATCTCCCCATCTCCATAAAATATTTGAAAATACAATTTCTCCGACATGCTACCTATAACGTTGGACCGAGAAATTCATCATGGTAACAACGTACGATATGTGGGTAGCTTACCATGTTTTTTAAATATTACTCTAAAATACAACATATAAAACGTATGGCGATCATACTGGGAATTATTGCTATAAATAAGTAATTCAACTACTCATTTTTTCCTTACAACATTACTACTATATATTATTAATTTTTCCTAACCTTAAAAACTACATATCTACATGATATATCATACTTCCTTTAATTTCTACGTCGCACAACATATGGCTAGTCTACCATGTTTTATCATAATATTGTCTAATACATTGTTTGCATTTCTAAATATTGTCTAATATATTATTTGCATAAAAAAATTTCAGACTTACCTCCGCAAAAATGACGAATCTACTTTCTTCTGTTCCTCTTCTAATTTTTCTCCCTTTTTTCCTCTTTTTTTCTCTCTTTTTTTCCTCTCCTCTCTTTTCTTTTCTCTCCTCTTCTCTTCCTCCCGGCTCTCGCTCGCTCTCGGTTGTCTCTAGCTCTCGGTGAGAAATGAAGCAGAGAAATGAGGGAGGGAAGGGGCGGGCGGTTCTTAAAGGGCTCTTATCGCCTCTATACTGTGCGACAAGCGATTTTTTTTTCACCTTGAGCCTCAGGTGGCGGTATAGCCGTTTGTAGCCGTTAGTTGAGCCCCCTATCGCCCATATATGGGGCGATCGCCCCATATACGGGTGACGGGTACCCATTTCCGTTATTTTTTCCGTTGATTATTTTGGAAAAAAGATTTAAAATAAATATTAAATAAATAAATTCATGGTTACACCCTTTATAGCGGGAGAAAATGCCGAGTGATCAGGGGGGCCACGTGCCCCCCAAGACAGTTTGCAAAAAAGCCCTCCGGTTTTTTGAAATTACAGATAGGTCCTTCCAAATTACAAATAGGTCCTTTGCGATTTTCTGTGAGACAAAAATTATTTTTTTTCTTCGCGTTTGGGTCTCTGGAGTGGTGTTTTACGGAAAGACCTCCCGTTAATTACAAATCACGAGTAAGCCCTTTTCTAATTTTTCAGGATAGCGAACAGGTCCAAAAAATTAACAAACAGGTCCCTGGTTCTTACGTTCGGGTCCTTTCTCTGTTTTTCCCGGAAAAAAATGTTTTCGCCACACAAAAAACACGTTTTTCCCGAAAAAAATGTTTTCGCCACAAAAAAACATAGATTCGTCGAAGGTTTATAGCAACTTATCGATTTGCCGATCCGTTTTTGCCGTTTTTCCCGAAAAAAATGTTTTCTCCACAAAAAAAACACGTTTTTCCGAAAAAATGTTTCCGCCACAAAAAAAACACAGATTCGTCGAAGGTTTATAGCAACTTATCGATTTGCCGATCCGTTTTTACCGGAAAAAATGTTTTCGCCACAAAAAAACACGTTTTTCCCGGGAAAAAAAGTTTCGCCACAAAAAAAACACGTTTTTCTCGGAAAAAATGTTTTCGACACAAAAAAAACACATATTCGTCGAAGGTTTATAGCAGCTTATCGATTTGACGACAGGTCTTAGCCGTCGTTTTCTAAAAAAACGCGGATTCGTCAAAAGTTTATAGCAACCCATGGATTCGCCAACGGGTCCTACCGACCTCCGTTTTTCCCGGAAAAAAAATATTTTCGCCACAAAAAAAACACGCTTTTCCCGGAAAAAAATGTTTTCGCCACCAAAAAACACAGATTCGTCGAAGGTTTATAGCAACTTATCACCTCCGTTTTCCGAAAAAAATATTTTCGCTACCAAAAAACACGCTTTTCGAAAAAATGTTTTCGCCACAAAAAAACACGATTCGGCGAAGATTTATAAACGGAGATCGAAAATTCAACCAAATTTCCGTTTTCTAAAAAACATAGATTTAATCGAAGATTTATAGCAACCCATGGATTCGCCGATGGGTCCTATCGACTCTACAAACCGGCGCAGCGTAGCGCGCTATTATTGCTAGTAACTCTGATCCATCATCAGATATTAAGCCTGTTGTCGTTCCGAGCCCACGAGTTGTTGAGCTGCCACTGCCGATGGAAGCCGGAATAGGCCCGACGTTTGCTTCGTCGCAGGCAGGCCATCCTGCCATCCATTAAAATCTAAGATATTTTTTACTATTTTGAAAGGTGCCATAAGTTGATATCTCTACCTTTGTAATTTTTGTAACTCCTGGTACTATTTTAATGTAAATTTTGATACCTGATAAAAAGCCCTAAAACCTAATTGCGCAACGCAGCGGTAGTAACAGCTACAACTTTAGTTATTGTACAGAGACCGTCAGATAAAAAGCGATTGACAGATCTTTTGGAGGTACTATTCAAAAATATTATGCGATTTTGATACTGTATCAATAATGTTGGACGATTAGGCCATTTGTTGCCTCGATCAGACGGTCCAGCGAGCGCATTGAAAGTTTGAAACACAGGAACCCTTTCCATGAGTGGCTGCTCACTGTGAGACACCATGTGCGTCTGCACGGAACAGCCGGAGAAAGATGCAGCATGACACATTGGCGTGCCATGATCAAGCCCTTGTAAAACTAGGCAGGCAGGCAGGCTGACTCCATGGCACTCACATGTCACTCGTGAAGCAGGCTTAGCTGTACCGGGGACGCTGTCGTACGGCGACACTGCTCCGTGGGGGCCTGCAGCTGCACGTAACTTCTAGTGAGAATCAGCGATACGCTAGGCAACAAGGGAAATTGGAACCCACATGGAAAAAGATCGCGAGAAATGGCCAATCGGTTCGGTGTTACCTTGATGCGCGCCACATTACCTAACAGCTAGCATAACGCTATTCAGGAACGCACTGCCATGCTTGAAATCATGAGAACATTCCTTAACCTAAGTCATGATAGCAACGCCCCAGCTGTTCGATCATTGCATAGAACGGCTCAGATCATGCCATCCTCGTTTGCCCAAAGCTAATCTGAGCCATCAGTTGCCAACATACAACTTGACAGCTCAATTTTGCAAGTTTCAGAGCTCCATGACAGTGAGAGTATAAGCCACACAAACAGGGGATAAAAAAACTTGACGATAAATTGATAACGGGATTTGATAAACATCAACCGGATGTTTTTTTGGTTGAAATTACCCAAATCTAGAACCATTGGATCATTATTGAGATTCGGGAGTATCGATTACATCCGATCCTATGATTTGATCCAACGGCCCGGTGAATTTGGATGTTCGGGAGTATCGATTACATCCGATCGTATGATTTGATCCAACGGCCCGGTGAATTTGGATCCGAAATCCAATGGTTCTAGATTTGGATGATTTCAACCAAAAAAAATATCCGGATGATACCTATACACTCCCATTGATAACAGCCTACGATGACACTGTCCCAACAACATTCTCATTCCCACTAACCTCCTGGCTTCCCTAGATTTACAAGATCAAAGGAGAAGAGAAATGAAAGACAAAGAGTCCTTGCATGAAAGAGACAGCCATCCTACCAGATTACGGAGTACAGAGAACATGCGGTGGTCATAAAAGGAACACAAAAGTACCCCACCAACGCACACCCGTTGACACCAAACAAGAAGCAGGCACCGGTGGGTTTTTGGCTGGGATGACACCTTCAGACGGATTAGGTATTACTTCGTTTCTCCATGGATCACAATACTCTCCTGCAGCGAGCTTAACTGGGACGGTTTCTTTCTGTCGGCAAATAGGAGTAGGTGTTGCTTCTAAGACTTCACGCAAACGCAATGAACGAGAGGAGCACGGCGAGGAAGGCGGGCGGCCCAGCCCTTGGAAGCAGGTCCGCTGCCGCGGCGTCCATGCTGCCGGTTGTGCCTGCTGGTCCTAGGCCGCCCAGTCCAGTGCCAGTAGCGCCCGTTCCCATGCCAGTCCCAGTGGTAGTGCCTGTACCCATGCCAGTCCCAGTGGTAGTGCCTGTTCCCATGCCAGTACCAGTACCGGGCGTGAAGGTTCCTGGGGTTGCTCCCGTTGTGCCTCCAGTGGTCGGAGTGGTCGATGTTCCAGAAGCACTGCATAAACAAAGGAAAGTTCGTTAGTATTGTTGCTGAAGCACTTGGTACCAAATGAACGAAATTTCTACGTTGTTACTCAGGGTGAAGTATCAATCGGCTCAAGATGATTTCTCTAAACAATATATTTAAATACAGTAAGATACTGAACCAAAAAAACAATGCAGTAAACATAAATTCCGTTGTTGCATTCACCTAAAGAAATAACAAATATCACAATCAGATTTATCTTGCTGCCTGCTACTTGAAAAACATAGATCCTTTGCTCTTCCGAGTTGCGATTTGTGAAGCACCTCAGCATGGTGTTTATGCTCATCATGGATTAAGGTATATGGTATATACCCCACAGCAGTCAGCCTTTGATGATGTGCGTGCACAGAAAGGCTCTGTAGCAGCAATAATAACAACGCAGAAGTATTGTGCATATCTCCAAAGTCCAAGATGCAAGTTTGGAAAGTTATACATATGCATTTTGGATATTACGGTAGGAATGAAGAATGGTTGCTCTTAAAGCTTGTATTGGTTCACCTTGAGAAAGTGTGGTTTCCATTCAAAAGGAGAGACAAAAAGAGATGGAATCTAACTGAGGGAAGACAGAGTTTGCTTCAGATGGTGACAAGGGCCTAGCTCTATGGTGTAGCAGTATTTTTTAAAACAACATAGTGCAGGATACTAACATAATAAAGATGCAATGCAGGTGAGCAGAAACACTTGCTTAAAATGGTAAGTTGGGAACACATCAATTTCGGTTCAACAAAATTGATGGCTATTCCCAGTTTTGCACTCCGTGATTTTCTAGGTTAGGAGCATCAGTTATCAATCAAAGCAGTCAGTTGGTTTCCAAAAGACATGCTTCAACATGACGCACAAAGCTTCATTGTGACACTGCTTCTCAAAATGGAACACATGGAACATCAATCGGTCCTCAGTGGTACACATCATAGACAGTCAATTCAAGTGAAGAGGTTAATAATGTACCTTGCACTTGCAGGGTAGGAGCAGCCAGAGGAACCTGTAAGCAAGAAAACAAGATACCACATAAGAAGTAAATATGCCTCTAACTGATCGAAAAAATTACACAACATTGTCATCTCCCAGTCCAGAATCAAGAAATTTTTATGCATTTCCATGCCAATTTTCAACATTCTCTGGCGTAAAAAACAACTGTCAGCGACACCTAACAATCCAAATTTACTAAAAATCTTGGATACCACATCACCAGACAATTGTAGGCACGAAGCTTGGCCTTTGAACAACACACTAGATTAACATTGAGCTAAGGTGACAAAAGAAAACCTGTCACACTAGATTAACCGTTGAGCTAAGGTGACAAAAGAAAACCAGTCTAAAATAATTTTCTTATCTTCATCGCCAAAACATTTCTAATCCAGCAACGGCCGAAGCACCAGCGCACAACTTGCAATCAAGTGCATGCAAGCGCTCAATGACTAGATTCTTGGACTGGAATACAAGGGTGAACTAAGCAGTGGATACGGTATATATGTAGGGGTCGTTACTTGGGTCGCTGGTGGTGAGGGTGGCGGTGCCGCTGAAGTCGCAGGTGGCGCCCGTCGCTCTGTTCCTCTGGAAGTAGCTGTTGGCCGCCCAGGAGCAGTGAGCGACGACGGTGTTGGGGTTGTAGCACGGCCCCTGGTCATGGATGTAGGTGCAGTCGCCCCTGCGCCGCATGCGTAATCGATGGTCTTCTGCAGCGCGGCCTGAGGCTGATCTGACCTGCACACGCACCAATCTGCCCAAGAACACAAGAAAAGATTAGCACCAAAGATTAGTGAAGGAAAGCTTAGGCGTTTCGATCAGGAAAAGAGCGGTTCTTTTATGTCAATGTCTTGATGTCACGAAATGCGCGGAAGAAAGGGATGGCTAAGGAATGTGACGAAAGCAGCAAATACAAAGTAGAGACTAGAGAGTGAGGTTTGCACTGTAAGAAAGGAGAGAACGCCAACCTTTCCATTCGCATTATGCTAACGGAATTTTTTCTTTTTTGAGACAAGTTCTGTGGCATTTTGCTTCGAAAAAAAGAAGAAAAGACTTTTTTTTCTTGTAGAATCTACTTGAGAAGAACACATCTCCATTCTCCAGGAGGAAAGAAGAAGAGATCTCCTGTCCTTGTTTCTTGCTTGTTGCTCCTGAGCAATTTTCTTCAAAAATAGAACAACTGGAGCTGGGCATATGACTACCATCTCACATAACAAGCTAGAAAAGGGAATCTTGATAAAAAAAACAGTTGATAAATCAAAACTAAAGTTGCGCATATATCCAATGGCTGCTCGTTTCTCCTAGAAAAAAAATTGGGGAAAAAAAGAGAGAGAATCTTTTGCTGTTTCAAACATAAGCATGGATGAAAATAAGCAGAAACATCACAAGGGAAAAAAAAAAGCAGTCGGTGTCTATACAACATCCAAGAAGTAGAACAGCTGAACAAGAAAGACGGGGCATAAAATCCACGAGAACTGGACATATCAAACTTCAGAAACAAAAAGAAGGAGACTTTGCAGTCTGCAGTCATTATTTTAGACGAACCCAAAAAGAAATCCAACGAAAAGGAAAGAAAGGCTAGAAAAAGACCGGAGCTCACTCGCCTGAAGCAACGAGAGTGGAGGAGAGGAGCAGCAGCACAGACACCACCAGCGTCTCCATGATGAGCTGAGAAGACCCAACCACGAGAACGCTCAAGAGAACCCACCTAGATTCGCAGGTTTTGGGGGTGATGTTGGAACGGAGAGATTCTTGTGGACGTGTACTCAAAGGTGGCGTTGGCTTTGTTCCTCCTCTAGAGAGAGAGCGAGATAGACATGAGATGAGAGTGAGACTATGAGAGTGTGGCTTCAGTACAAGAGCAGCAGCTGCAGCATGGTGTGTGCGATGATGCGCGGGGTGCGCGGTGGATTTTTAACTCTTTATTCGCTTTTTCCTTTTTTTGCATCAACGGTTGCAGCCTCTGGGAGACTGAGCCGCACCCACCGCCCTCGCTGTGCTGCTGCCTTTGGCAGTTTTGCGTCCGCTTCTCTCTGCATTCTCCTGCTCACCGCAGCGAAATGCCAACATATTTCGTGGGGTAAGAGTGGAGTAACTGTTTTGCTTTTCATGCATGGAAATTCGCAAAAAGGGTTGCTTTTTTCACTTGGTTTGTGCTCTTTTTGTAGGGTAATTTTGTGAGGAAGTTTCGGAACGTTTTTAACGGTTCTTGTTTTGGATTTTTTTTGGGGGGTCATGACCGCTGCGTTTAGTACTGAGGCAATTGCTCTGAATAGACTGGTTGTAATTGAAAGTTCAAGGCCTCTTTTCAAGATCGCTGGAATCTCGATTCTGTCATAAGATGCTACAACTGTCATCTTAGGTCCAAACTTGTCCAGTTTGGGACACTTCTAATTGTATAAATTCTAGATTCTTAAAAAATCGGGTGGATGATAGTTTCTGATTTTATATATAAATCTACTTTTGATTATAGAAGAAGCTTCTCAAGAAACTTATTGAAGAATCTATAATCTAAATTCTTCAAGAATCAGAAGCTATACCAATCTAGACCTTAAAATTGACCGAATCAATTCCATCTTAGGTAGAATCTTAATATTATTATGGTTCTACCGAACCTTTTGGAAGATTGCGATAAAAATTTTCAAACGATTCTATCTTTTTCTATTGGTTCTAGTGTTTTATTATAAATAATTACTTGTATATTTCCTCTTAATTGTAAAAAAATACATTTTATGTCTTCATGTTCACTATAATTTGCACAAATAACACATGATCTTTCCTTTTGCGCTCATTTTAGGAAACAAAAGTTCAAAAGGTATGTTTTGAAAATGTAGTAGTGCTAAAATATATGATAGATTTTAAAAACTATTCCTTTGATAGAATCAAACAGGATCTTCGATTCTACATCGATCCTACGTGAAGTGTTTTGTTCAAAGGAAAGAACATGAGAATTCCTTTGAAATTCCTATGAAATGAAGCACTTTCATGGAAATTGTGGAGAAAAAACAGACATCCACTCAAACATTTTGAAAAATTCCCTTTGAGTTTATGAAAACCATGCCATATTGATGCCTGATGAAATGGGGCGACAGGGGCTAAATTGACGCCTGTCGCCAAATTTAGCCCCTGTCGCCATTTCATTAGGTGACAGGCATCAATTTAGTCTTTATCGCCATTTCATTGAGCGACAGGAGGCTGGGGGGTGATGTGGCCTCCTGTCGCCCGTTTATTTTGCTATTTAGCCCCATCGCCCATCCAAGTGACGCAGTATATTTCGTAATTTTTTCCATGGTATATTTTTGAAATTCTGAATAAAAAATGTATTATTTTAAAAAAATTCTACGTATAACTATTTTATACCAATTTAAGTACTGAAATGATATATACTGACCATACCGACCGATATCATACGATGTTGATAGCTAAGATTTAATCTCCTAACACTCATCTTCGCCTCTTAGCTCCATTACGCTCAAGCGGCTCCACCTAGCCCACTTAGCTCCATTACGCTCAAGCGGCTCCACCTAGCCCACCATTCTCGGGGAGATTGGCGCCACTGACACCCTTTAAAATTCGTGATTCACTTTATGACACCCTGGCCCACTGTCATAGACTCAGATAGACCTACATGTCATAGACACATCATTAAATACCACCGAATTAAGTGTCGCTGGACTAATTTTTCCCCATTCTCGTACCGGGCGTGCTCAGTCATGGATGCTATAAGTATGAATTCACGCATGCGTACCTACAGTTAGAGATATACTCTACAAACATCATGTAGGAGTACATGAATATACCCACGTTCTATTTGCAGCAATGAGCCAATGATCGCATTTGATTTGAGCAAATGTAGGAGTATTCCCATGGTATTATACTATTATTACTGCCTTCAGGTGAAAAATACACAGAAGGCCTTTTTTAACAAAAGAAACCATCACAACCTAAAAAAAAAAAATCGTGCATGCATTGAAGTCTCCAAGGAGGAATTACAGTTTTACAGTGTTACCGCAAGTATCAGACGGCCCGTCCGTCATCGGGTACATTATTTTGGGTTGGTGTGTTGTGGGGCCCACAGGACCAGAGCCTAACAGACACCCCACCCCTGTCTCGGTCCCCTCTGTAATAACTTCGTAGATCCGACCAGACCAGGGAAACATTCCACTGTAACAATCGCACGCCTAATTTCTTTTCAGTGTAGCCTTTTTTTTTTGTGGAGGGAAGCTTTCTTTTGAGCAATTTTACAATACATAATATTAAATATTAGCCGTCTATTCTATTTGATTTAACGGATCAGATTAGTCAATATTTAATTATACTTTCGCTGATAGTATTAGTAGTAGAAATCATATAGTGATAGCATTGTAATTAGCTATTTTTAAATTTTGAGCGTATGCGTATTTTTGGTACTTTTGTGTAAACTCGAAACTGTTTCGTGGGCCATGAAGAACAAAGCGCTCGATGTATTAGTGTAAGACCACGGCATCATCACGAATCAGGCAGAAGGGCGTCAGCCGCGACGTGGTTACAATCCAGGAAGGCACCGATAGAAAGGTAGAGGTTGCGGCGTCGATAGGACCGGACTAACGGCGGCGGCAGCGGAGAAAGGAGGACAGCGATAACGAGTAACGCAACAAAGGGCGGCAACTGCTGAAAATGAAGGTAAGCGATAACAATTAACGTGTAACGTAGTAAATAATCAAAAGTTCATAATACCTCTGAGAAATATACGGTTAAATCTGATTTCTACTACTACTATTTACTATCTATATTATCCACCGTAAAATTGCTCTTCTTTTTACCCTCATAATCTATATTTTATGCGAGATAATGCACAACAAAATTATGTTTACGAAAAAAGAAAACCTACTGCAGCTAGGAGGGTGCCCACTGCCTGTTTTTCCTCTGGAGGCTAAGCAGCACGGTTGAGAGCAAGATTTTTTCATAAATTTTGTGGGGGTTTCACGTAGTTCAGTTTAACTTCCGTAAGAAACGGGAAAATTCCTGCATTTCGAATGAGCCCTATGCATACATATATTTTATACGGGAGATTGAGGATAACAAAGAATGAAACTTTGAAAGTAAGATCATACCCCCTTGCCATACCGCGAAACAAAGGAATTTTACAGCAACTCCAAAGAAATGGTTTTTGCTTTCCAACAGAAATCTTGCGCTGCCTCAAAGCTGTAACAAAAACAACGGCAAGCCCGGTCCACCGACAGACCGACTAGTCGACAATTGCACGCCCACTATTCAACCCATAAACATTGCGTTCGCCTCCTGACAAATAGAAGCTTAGCAAGTTGGCGACCTTCCACAATTAATCACTTTTCTAGCTTCATTGTTTTCATTTTGTTTTTTTTATTAAATATGGCTCCTTTCAAATAAAATTTTAAATCTAGCCCTCTGCCTTACCGTGAAATGTGTGGCAGGTGATACCGATCCTCTGCTACGTCTAAAGAGCGCAGAAGCTATCGCTGCCACGCTCGGTGAATGCGGCAACACGGGCAGCAAAAAATGAGAGAAAATGAGACTAGAAAAGTAATCAATTTGACCTTCCAAATTGGCCTTTGTAGGTGAGGTTACAACCAGGGTCAGTCAAAGCTGCTTGATATCTCAAGCTGAACCATGGGCAGGTCACTAACACTTGATATCTCAAATATTTTAATTTATGTTTCATTTGCTTATTTCATATGTTAGTACTTCCTCCGTTTATAAACACAAGGCTTATAGCTTTAATGATTTTATTTAGAAATATAATACCAGCATATAGATTTAATTAGCCTTTTCAACTATACCTCTATTTATTTTCTCTCAGCTATATGCATTTATTTATTACCACCTACGCAAAGTATTACCTATCGTCATCCAAGACAATTAAGAGGAGTATGTAAGTTATTTTCTCTCGTAACATTCTCAATATCACTAAACATTAATCTTTATGTAGAATCAAAATACGGTTCAGAGAGAGTATTGTTTTACTAATATCTTCTAAATGTTAGACCGTGTCCCGGTAACAGCGATGCATCACCCGACGCTAGGTCGCTAGCACCGGAGCCTGCACTTTACTCGATCGCTCGCTGACTGATCGGTATTCAGTAGTACGCTAGTACTAACCTCCTACAGTCCTACTACTATGTTTGAGATGATTGAAACTACTGCTACTATCTCTTCGACCCTTTTGACCCGAGGTCAGATTCTCCGACCGATCGTGGAGGCCTTGATTGGTTGGTGAGTGGGCTACGGGAATATATGCGGCTGTTGCAAGTGGACTCTCGAATCATTGTGCTGCGTGCCATACCATGCACGTTCCGCGGTCCGGACGAGCTAGCCTAGCCTTGCTGCATTTGTTTTCTCCCCCACTCTTTGATTCTCGAACATGGAAAAGATGTAGCCAAACCTGTAGCCCTGTACTACTGCATTTTTCTAATGTGGTGCCATCCGCAGGCTCGCATGCAGGCATGTAGCTAATGCAGTTTAATATCATTGCATTCAAGAGTGATAAATTCATACCAGTTTAATATCATTGTATTCAAGAGTGATAAATTCGTGCCGGCTTAGTTTCAGGGAGAGCTTTGAACATGGGTAAAATCAATCACCACTTGTGCGTGAGTCAGACAGTGGTATGCACGTACGGGAGGGTTAGATTAATTACCTTTTTTTTTGGTTGTGTTCTCTCTGCCTAAACGACTGACCAGTTCCAGAGTTTAAGGAGAATCAAGGGCAAACCTGCTGGTTGCAGATTTGCCAAGTTATGGTTCTCGATGCCCTAACAGGAGTCAACCGAGTTTGGTGGAACTGATAAGAATTTTGCAAATATTTTTTTTAACTGGGGTTCGAATCTAGGCTAGAACTCACCCCCTTTCTAGCTCTCTTCTTCTCATAATTTGTAAATCTAGCCATTTTGCCAGTGGCAGAGCCAGAAATTTCTAAGGAGGGGGCCTAAGAATATTGAACCTCTACTAATGATTGATATTCAAAGTTTAATATATAGTACGTACAATATGTAATACTTGTAACTTGCAAGGATTTAGAGAACGTACCACTTATTATTTCACAAGAGGTGATAGTTGATATTTGCGAGTCCTTATATTCTGAAAATGCTGCAAAATATCTCTTCATCTAAAAATCAAAATTATAGACATTAAATCGATGCAGCTTGATGCCCTGATCATTGATAATTAATAGATTACCTAATACCTATTATAGATTAGTACAATAGAAAACATATAATAATTAATAATACCTTGTCAGCGGTGGCGGTGTGAGCAGAAGCACCGCAAAGCGCAATGGTGTCTCTCGATCACATCCGCTTGATACTTATTGTTAGCACTTAGCACACAATACTCTACTGCCCTAAGGATTAGACGAATAGTACTGTATCAAAGACCAAAAATATCTAGATTTAGTCCCCTTCTCACTGCATCAGTCGCTCCCGTGCTCCTCGTTGCGACAGCCCGCCTCTCACACTACCTGTTCGCAGCACCCGCCTCGTGCGCTCCGTCACGAGGTAGCTTGGCTACTGCACTCCCCCGCCGCGGCACCAGCCTAGCTGCTGCGTTGCCCCAGCAAGGGAGTTGCTGCTGCTGTGCTTGCTCGCTACTTCCACGGCTCGCTGGCTGTTGTGCTCTCCGGGCGCATGAGCGGCTGCCTCAGTGAGGAGGGACCAAATATGAAAAAAAATGAGGCGAAGGAGCAAGGATTTGCAAAAGATGAGGAGAGGCGGCTAGAAAAGGGACAAGTTCTCCAGGTTAGACGCTGCATGCCTGCATGCTCTCGCCTTTCTACTATGACCGCTAGGTGCCCGTTTGGAGCATAGGAACCAAATCATCACTTTTGTATCTCTTGAATAACTTTTTTTTTTTTTGTAAATTTAGCTTTCCTCTGAATGCAATGGCAAAAATAGCTCCATCTCCGATAGTGGAATCGCCGGAAGGTGACACAGCTGCTACCCTCTTCCCTTTTGTGATAGCTTCGGTGGCTTTCCATGATAGTGGAGAGCGGTAGTGGCTTTGCGATGTAGGAGTGTGGAAGGTGATTCATATCATTTTTTGGTACTTCGTGGTTAGGGATAGAGTTATTTTTACAATTACGTTTAAAAAGGGACCAAATTTATAAAAAGATTACGCATAAGGCTAGAAAAGTAATGATTTTCGTAGGAATGTCTCTGTGCACTGCAGGAATTGAAGTTTTCAGATAGGCTCTCCTTCTAATAATATTTACTCTAGGATGTATCTTGTTATCTTGTCCACTTGGCTGATGCCGTCTGAGGGGAGAGACGAGATCTAGCTGCAATGCTCATCAAATCTGTAATGGCTGGGCATGGAGGTACCCGGTCCACTTTGGTCTTGAACCGTGGAGTTCCATTGCTGCTGTTTGTAGCATGGAAACGAAGAAGCCAGGGATATCTCTTGATGTCCTATTAATCTAAAAACGAAGAAGCCTCCTAATATATTATTTTTATATAAATTTAGTCCCTTTAATAAATTTATAAAAATAGTCACCTTCTTAACTGTGGAAGGTGCGGCAAATAATACACGCTGCAGCAGTGCATCATGTTTTTCATAATTCCTACCAAGTAACCTTTTCTCGGAATGTTTATCAATTGAACACCTTAATTAGTCTTTTAATTTATCACTTTAATTATTTTATTACTTAATTAAGTCACTACCAACCTAGGCTTACTCGGCACCTACCAGAGCTTAGTCTTTTCTAGCCCTTTGCTTATAATTTTTTTTGCAAATCTAGTTTTCATCCGAACGTTTCTGCAAAAATTGCCCCTCTCTAACCTCGGAAGGAGTGGCAAACAACGCATGTTACTTGCCATGCTCGTGCATCATGGAAAGTGTCTGCAACAAAAAATCCACGCTACCGCATTCCCACAACTCGGGCTATAGTACCGCGGAAGGTAGTTGAAGCTGTTTTCTTTAATTAATGAGCGATTAATTAATCACTAATTAAAATGACCTTCCACAGTAGTACATCTTGATAGAGGCTCGTTGAGCCCTCCAGCCGCGAAAGCCCCTGCCATGTTGCAGGTTCTCGGCAATGCAGTTTTTTCATTGTCAAACACCTTCCGTGGTGCACAAGTATGGGATAGACGACACATGTTACCTGTTGCTCCTTTCGCGATCAGGATAGAGCTATTTTTACAAATAAATTCAGATAAAAGCTAAGTTTGCACAAAAAAAACTCAATAAGTGCATGAACAATAATACCACCTTAGCTGTCTCTTAGGCCGTACATATTAGTTTTGATACATGTGGAAAAGTGATAAGAGAGAAGAAAGAAGAGAGCTGGCTCTTATTTACTAGCCAGTTTTGCATAGGAGTATAGGTAGATTATTTATATACACGAGAGAATAAATAGTTATTACACAATATTTAGAAATAATTATTGTGCAAACTGATTTTCAATGATTAGCGAGTGTGGGCTTTTGGCTCGCTCTAAAGTTAGAAGAGTCAAAGCTTCGCACCTACGTACTGAGCTATTTATTCGGAAGTGAAAAAAAAGCGCACATCCAAAACGGATCGCATGGTACGGTGTTCAGCAACTAGAAAGTGGAAGTAAATAAGCCCCAAGGTTGGTGCCAACTTCACTGTAGAAGTACCACCTGTCTTGGTTTGGGTTGGTAGTAGCAGCACTAGCACATGATATAGTACAAGGCCTAGTTCATAAAGGATGGAATAGTTGGAGGGGTTTCTTGCAAAATGGTCAAGTTTCCCGTCTCGCCCCGTCCCCCGAACATCTGGTAGCTGCAACAGGGTCCCACAAGCTCCAAAACCCTAACCAAATAAACTCACCGTTCGAACCCCCAAAACCCTTCTCCGACTCTTCCCGCCGCCGCCACATCCACCATCACCTCCTCCCCTCGTCCGCCGACACCGCCATGGACGCCGGCGGCGCCTCAGACCAGTCTCGCCAGGTGCGCGTGCGCTTCGTGACGAAGATGCCGCCGCCACTCCGCGCGCCGCCCACCGCCATCGCCGTCCCCGCCGACCTCTCCCGCATGGGCCTCTCCGAGATTGTCAACAGCCTCCTCCTCGCCGGTGAGCGCTCCTACACCCTAACCTCGACCTCGCTAGAACGAAACTACCCGCCGATATCACCAACTGCTCCATTTTGTAGCCAATCCGGACCACCAGGCGCAGCCCTTCGACTTCCTCGTGGACGGCGAGCTCGTGCGGTTGCCGCTTCAGCAGTTCCTCCTCGCCAAGGGCATCTCGGCGGTACGAATTTCTGTTTGAAGGTTTGGTTTTGGGAGATATTGCTGTGATGTGAATGTGGTTGTGAAATTATGTGGAGATTTGGTGCGAACGTTTTGCAGGAGAGGGTGCTTGAGCTCGAGTATGTGAAAGCCGTGGCGCCGAGGAAGCAGGAGGAACCCTGCCCGCATGATGACTGGGTTAGTGCAGTTGATGGATCGAACCAGAGGTATGTTTTTTTTTTTTTGGTCAGATGAGGATTTAGGTGGGCGATCAGGCCTTGTTGGTGATGCACAAACCTATGACTGTCGAAGTAATTGGCCAGGGATTAAAATTATTTTCCTTCTATTTGCGATAATGTGTGTATTGGTTAGATTACTTGGGGCTTGAGTTTTGGATTTGAGGATATGTCTTATTTGGATAGAAGAGGTTAGTTGATGCAAACGTTTGATTTTGGCTAAGGTCAGGGTTCTAGGTTGTACTTCAGCTGTCAGAAGTATGGAATGGGGATAACGGGATTGTTCTGGCATACATAGCTCTCTGGAAATATAGCCAACAGTTATTTTGATATATATACCTGTCTAGAGTACGTCAGCATTGGCTTCTATTATAGCAGCAGGACATGGGTTGTGATTAGGAAGGAATACCGAGGGATAATAGCATTCAGACTGGAACCCAGGTGACGAAATAGATGGCAAACTGAGACATATGCTGTCGTCTACTTGTGTCCAGGCTATTTCAAAGAAAAACTAAATAAATGCTAGTCCTCAGATCTGTTCTCTAGGCCATGCTTCAAGCAAATGATGTGATGTAAATGTTATGTAGCACCAAACAGTACGATGGTTTTCAAGTATTAGGAATTTAGGACTGTACCAGGATGTCTCACCTAGGCAATATTTTATATACTTGCGTAGCAAGAAGGCTTGATATACTAGTTTTTAGAAGCTTGCTTTGTCAGCAATATAATATTTATGGGTTTGGAAAGGTTTTTGATCTGACTTACCTGGCTTATCGATATTTTGAATTACATGGAAAATTTCTTAATAACATTAATAAGGGGCTAAGCTTAAACTGTGGAGCTAAAGATATACGCAGCTGGCCAATGCTAGGCTAAAATCTATTAGTGTGTGGTCTGCCTATCTCAGCCAGAGCAACATGAAGGGTGAAATTCCAAGCAACCCAAGTATCTCAATACGTGATTGGGGTATTTTGAGTTCAATACTATATGTATACTTCCAAATGTCGAGCTTCATCTCCAACTTTTCTTCACCACATAATTATACTACTAGCAACTGATGATCCTGTAAAAATATCATTTTTGAGATCCCAGACAGATCAGTATTGTGTAACTAATACACTTACACACCGTGACAAGTTTGATTGTTTCCATAGTCAGATGTAGATAAATCACATTGACAATTCAAATGAACTGTTTACATCTTTGATCATTATTTGAAGTTTTGCTTTCATGTGATTCCAGTATTACTAATCTACTTATGTTTTGGCAGCTTCATATTAACAGGTTGCTATGATGGTCTTGCAAGGTATGCATCTTTCGAGTTTTACTGTTTATTTTATTTGACTCAATTTTTACACGAAAAGTATGTAGAACTGTTGTATGTCTCATTCTTTTAGTTTCATTTCTTTCATAGAATATGGAAAGATCAATCAGTATGTACTCAAGTTTTGGAGGGACACAGTGGTGCAATTACTTCTGCCACCTTTATCAATAAAGGTTACCTTGGCTTGCTCAAAATATTTAATATTTATTTACTAATGCTACGAGGGCATTCCTTTTGCTAATTGTTTTCCCATTATTGTCACAATGTCAAAATGTGTGTATTTTTAAGTTATTAACTTGGATAAAGTTATCCCAGGAATTGAAACTGAAGGCAATTTGCATGTGGTGACTGGCTCAAAGGATAGGTCACTGCGCCTATTCAAGGTAAAGATACTCTTTTCAATGTTATTTTCAAGCCTTTTTTATTTACATTATAATGTTTTTCTTATAATCTTACATTATGATGTGCACTCCTGAAGTTTGATACATCAGTCACTATGGGCTATCCAAAGCGGATTGGGGCTTACAAAATTCTTCCTGGGCACACATCATCTGTTCAAAGTATTGCTGTAGACCCTTCCATATATATGGTAATGATCACTTGATCTGGTCTTCCACAGCAGTGTTATATGATATTCATTTTGTCCTCAGTTCCTTTTAACCTATTTTTCGGTACCTAGATATGTTCTGGTTCCTGGGATAGCACAATCAAGCTGTGGGCGGTTGAAGGATCTGAAGAAGATGGTGACGCTGTCTCGGTGAAGAAGAGAAGGGTGGATTCTGATTCATCTGGACCCGAAGAGTCTCAGTTACAGGTTACTTTCTAATCCGAGTTCTTTGGTGTTATTAGCGTAGTGCCAAGGCTGTAAAGCCTCTATATCTGTTGATTGATCAAGTTTTTTCACTGCCTTTTTGTGTGTGTTGGTGTTTTTTCCTCTTGGGATGGGGAGCTATGGTGATAAATAATGTGAATACCCCACGAAGTGAAAAGTGGTTTGATTCTTGTTCAAGTCATAAACCACTCTTTACCTTTCCATAGTGCTCTATCTGGGACTAGACTAATTGATTCCAATTATTAATTTGAAATCGGGCCGTGTATTGGTTTTCAAATCCCTGTGCTATGTTAAATTTCAATGTGCACAGAGTGCAATGATTGAGGGAGATGGAAGAAGGCTGACAGTTTCTGTTATTATGTAGTTCATGTTTTTTCTTATCTTAAACTCATGATAAATCCTGCTGATCTCACAGTTTTGATCCTGTTGTACTCCAGGGTTCAGCCACTTCAACACTTCTGGGACATACACAATGTGTTTCTGCTGTTGCCTGGCCTGAGCAGCAAACAATATATTCAGCATCTTGGGATCATTCTATTCGGCAGTGGGATGTTCAGACAGGGAAAGAAACATGGAATATGGTATGCAAAATATATCTATATGTTGCAATTATGCAGTGAACTCTGATCTATTTAGTTTCAATATACGAAGCGGGGTTTTCCTGTTCTGTCTTGAAAAAATTCTATATATTGCAATAAAGATGCAGGAACTGTATGCTGTTTTCATGTTAGCATAGCAGAACAGAAGGAAACAGCTTTTTATGCTAATTGATCGGCATCTGAAACAATTGGTGCTGATTCTCTCCCGATTTTGCTTGCAAACTGTGAATCAAAGTCCCTACTTATTCTCCGACTACGAAATCTTACTGTTCAAAACAATATTTTTGTCTAGCAGAGTCATAGAGCTAGTGCAACTCTCTTGTTCTGTTTCATAACTGATCCCTTCCTATTTCGCATTGATGTCCAAACCTTTTCCATAGGTTTGTGGGAAGGCCTTGAATTGCTTGGATTGTGGTGGCGAGAGCTCTTCACTGATTGCTGCTGGTGGTTCTGACCCTGTCTTGAGGGTATGGGACCCTCGCAAACCTGGTAAACTTGTACAAAATTATGTTTGTAATTATCTTTTGTGGACCACATTCAAGCTAGCTCATATATTTTCCTCAAACAGGAACCCTAGCTCCTATTTTTCAGTTCTCCTCTCACTCAAGCTGGATTACTGCTTGCAAATGGCATCCAAGTTCCTGGTTTCATTTGATATCATCTTCATTTGATGGGAAAGTGATGTTGTGGGATCTAAGAACAGCAGTAAGATTCTAATAATATTGTTGCTCATTTGCACTCTTTCTCCCAGATTGTGGTATGAAAATGTCATTAATGATTTTTGCTTGTGTTGCAGTGGCCACTGGCTTCTGTAGACTCGCACAAAGATAAGGTATCCTTTTTTGTAGTGTTACACCCCCACCCCCCATATTTCAGGGGAAAAAAATGAGGTGCTCAATTAACTTTTGTGATTGTAGGTTTTATGTGCCGACTGGTGGAAAGGGGACAGTGTGATCAGTGGTGGGGCTGATTCCAAGCTGCGTATCTCATCAGGGATTGAAATAGTGTGAAGATGATTTTCCTCTCGTATGTTTCCTATGCAGGTTAATTAGATACATGCCACTACAAAGTTTCCACTTTCGAAATATGCCACTGCAAAGTTCCAAATTGGAGATTGCCACTCCAAACTGCGAATTCTTTGAAATATGCCTCTATGAACAATTTAAGACCATATTGCCCCGCTCCTTCCTCCTCCAGCCTCCCCTTCTTCCCATCTGATGTGGCGGCATGGATGGACGATGACGGCAGCAAGGCCTGATGGTGAGGTCGAGGACGGTGGTGGTGCAGCACTGTACATCGGTGGCTCGGCAGCGGCATGGTCCCCTCTCTGCTGCTCTCCCATTCACGGCGTGGTGGCCTCTGGTGAAGGCGAAGCACCCCCTTTGTCATGGCGCTGATGAGGAGGCTGCTGGTGGCGGCGACGAGGTGGAGGGAGGCAGGGAGCGAGGAGGAGGGAGAGGTCGTGTGAGTGGTGCATAGGTGGGATGGCGACCATGGGAGGCGGTTGGGGAGGTGGAGATATGGAGGGGGTGGAGAAGAAAGGGGTATTTTGGTCCAAGATGGCATTTATCAAATTTCGTCAACTTTGGAGTGGCATATCTCCAATTTCAAACTTTGCAGCGGCATATTTTGAAAGTGGGAACTTTGTAGGGGCACGTTTCTAATTAAACCGTTTAAATATCCCAAGTTGACATCTTTTTATTTCATTTTAAATAGTTGGACTCAACTCTACCCATGTTTCGTTGTTGCTAACTGTTGTTCACTTGCACAGATTATATTGGTTGACAAGACATCCCTAAAAGCTAAACCATGTTAATTATGGTTAGAAACATGTGCAAGCTTCGTCGGATCAATATATCACATGTGGAGTTTGCTACCAGTGGTGCATGCACTCATGCATAAGTAAGATCCACACTAGGGATCACCATATTTTGCCTATCAACTTTTTGTTTCTTGTTAGTTCATTCTGTGAAATTGACACCGAAATCAATACATTATCATAAGACCATGAATTATAGTCCTGAGGTAATTGTTAGGCTTTTAGCACTTCATGTTGTTATTTTAACAATTTGAATGCCTAATTACTTGGTTGATAGTGATAATGATTTTTATTGGAAGCATAGTACGTCTGTTGACAGTAGAAGAACTCCCTAAATACCCTGGCATATGATTTTCAGCTGTTACGGTTTTTGTGTAGCAGGGTATTTGACTGTCTTGCATAGTAGAGTTGGTTTCCTTGAGAAAGCTTGTCACCAGTAGTCGCACAAGCTGACTGAGTTGATGGGTCAAAATTTTGCAAACCAATCAATTACTGCTGCGATATTATAGATGTTGAATCCGTAATGCATGTACTGATTGAATCCTTGATATATCACCTGATATACAAAATTGTTGCGCACAGAACGTGAACAGAAACATTAGTGTTCTCTGACCATCTTTCTAGATCAGCTCGAGTTCCGAACCGAATGTCTTGTCAATGCTCGTATTTTTCCTACGATTCGGTGGACCCTTAGGCACGCCGTTTCGTCGTAGCAGTTGGCCTAACAACAATATGTGCTCGCACCTGCTTTGCACACGACATTTGCACGGTGCACTCACCAGCCTGACAGCTCTTTTCTCACCCAAAACGTAAGCAGGCAGACACTCAAGCAGCACACAGGAACATCCAAACCAACTGCATGCACACGTACGTGCAGATGGCCAACCTTGTTCCAGTTGTTGCACCACGCTTACATGCGACAAGCTAGCTCTTGCAATCTATGAGTACCACAGAGCCATTGCTGTATAGACGCGCGTCCGTCTAAAATGGCTTCCAAAAACACCGTCTCCTCCCTTGCCTTCCTCCTTGCGCTGCTCCTCTCATGCGTCGTCATTAGCAGCGCGGCGAGAAACCTGGAGGAGACGGCACAGCC
This sequence comes from Guadua angustifolia, assembly GCA_036346375.1. NCBI lineage: Eukaryota > Viridiplantae > Streptophyta > Magnoliopsida > Poales > Poaceae > Guadua > Guadua angustifolia. The sequence goes on from CM070512.1 coordinate 6,707,345, forward strand.
CAAGGAGGAGTACCCGCCGCACCTGACCATGCCGGAGCTGCCGCCGTTCCCGGAGGTGCACCTGCCGCCTAAGCCGGATCTGCCGCTGTTCCCGGAGGTCGACCTGCCGCCGAAGCCCGAGATGCCCAGCATCCCCGAGTTCCACTTCCCAGAGCCAGAGGCTAAGCCATGATGCATGATCATGACCACATCCATGCATCTACTTACCCTAGCTGCCGGCCTGTTGTGTTTTCACCCGCGTTGTCCTCTCGTCAGGGTTTAACTTTTCGTTTAGAGAAAAAATTCGGGACAGGCCGAAATCCGAAATTTCGGCCGAAATTCGGTAATTTCGGCCGGACAAGATTCAAAATTCAAATTTCAAAATTCAAATTTCAAAATTCAAATCCGGTTTGTTTCCACCGAAATTCGCCGAAATTGCCCCGAAATTCGCCGAAATTTGGCCGAAATTCGCCCAAATTGGACTGACTGAAAATTGGTTCAAACGATGCCGAAAAATTTTGAAATTTTTTTTGTAGGTTCCTGCCACATTAGAGATGTTCTCATAAAAATTTCAGGTGATTATCAGATCTGTCCAATTTAAAAAAATTCAAACACTGATACTATGTAGATGAAACGTTGATCGGCAAGTTTGAACCGGATGAAAAATAGTACAAACGATGTTAGAAAGTTTTGAAATTTTTTATGGAGATTCCTAACATAATTATGATATATCTGGAAAAATTTCAGATGATGATCAAATGTGAGAAATTTTTAAAAATTCAAACACAGAGAGAGTTGAAAACTAGTACTTTGAATGTCAGAATTTTTATAAATTCCTGGAGAAATATTTTGAGCTGAAAATTTTACATAAGAATCCTTAGCTCAAATACATTTGAAAAACAAAATTTCAAAAATTTATAAAAATATTTGAGTTGCCTGATAAATCCAAAACAGAAAACAGAAATATGTACACAGTACATTGTCAGAATTTTTGTAAATTCTGTGAGTAATATTTGCCTCTGAAAATTTTAAATAAGGATCCTTAGGTGAAACAAACTTGAAAAACAAATTTTCGAAAAGTTTAAAAAATATTTGAATTGTCTGATAAATCAAAATCCGAATCTGAAAATTGTTCCGAGCAGATTTTGGCACATAAGTTCAGTGCTTACCGTGTTCATAGATTTTATTGAGCAAACAAATAAGGTTCAAATTTTTTGAAACTTTTATAGAATGGTAATGAGGAAATTATTAATCTGTCATAAAATTTTTAGATAATGATCACACTGGATAAAATTTAAAAAAATCTAACAAGTTTACTGTCCCAATTATGTCCATTTTGTTTTTGATTTTTTAAAGATAACAAATGATGTTAAATTATTTTGAAAATTTTTGTCTATGATCCCAAACAACAAGGGATGGTACCATAATTTTTCCAGATGATTAACATGCTTGAAATTTTTTTAAAAAATCTGACAGTGTTTCTGCCCGAAGTTTAAAAAATCTCAAAAAATTAGTTTTTCATCAAATTTTCATGTAGCAAGACTTTGTTAAGGGTTATTGGACCCATTCCGTTCAAATCCGGCCAAAAAATTTGAAAATCCGGACTCAAAACACGAAATTTCGCCGAAATTTGCCCGAATTTCGCCGAAATTTCCCGAAATTACTGTAGCAGTTACTGTAGCAAATCAAATTTTTTTAAAATTTTGAATTTGGCCGGTAGATATAAATTCGGGGGGTGCCGAAAACCGAAAATTCGGCGAATTTCGGCCGAATTTCGCCGAAAATTCTATCCCTGACTCTCGTACATGTGTTGTATCAACTGTTGCTCGTGTCCTTGATGCTTTGTTTAGTTGTGGTTTTCACCGAGTGTGCCAGTACGTACGGCGATGTCTTGTGATCGTGATGCCATGATCATCTATGGCTACCTACACGGGCTGTAAATGTACATGTTACAGACGGATGCATGGATGAATGTATACAGGATACGTACATCGGTGGTTATGTTTACAGGGGTGTACACATCATGCTTAAATGCTTTGTTCTCAATGTTTTTACTTGAAAAGTTGGGCTCATGCTGCCATGCTTCATGCAGTACGCTTCGTTCTCCGGACAAAAATCTACAACGACGCATAATGAGAACATTGAGAAGTCCGTACACAAGTCCACGGACTAGCTAGCTCAAGCTCCACGTACGGTACCGCGTAAAAGGCTGTCTGATTTGGTTGACACTCCAATTGATTCTCCACATAGATTAATTTGCTGCATGCCTGCAATTTCCAAGAGTTCGTGTCGCATCGGATCCACGGGTGAAAGCACGCCTTTTATCTTGCCGTACGTCTCACGGCCGGCGCCGGCCCGCGTGTGCGAACGTTTGCTCTCTCTCCTCCACAGATCCCTCCGCAGGACCGTTCCAAAGATTTTAGGGGCCCGGGACGAGCTAAATCAAGTGACCCTTTTATTGATTACCATAATTATTGCAGATAAAATATCGAATGCTTTCATATGTAATAAACTTGGTAGAGAACAAGTCACAACCAAAACATAGTTTAAACATAATCAAACTTGGTCGCTTCTGTCGCCGTAGGAGTAGTAGTACGTGCAGCCCGGATTCGGCGCCGAGCAGTATGCAACTAGTATGTACATAAATCAAAAGCATTCACTTAGCAAAAGAACATTTTCCTATCTGTTATACTAAACTACAGTGTACATACATTGCTAAAAGAAAGAAATAACTGAGAAAATGAATAAATGATTCATTGATTCATACCTTATACAGTGGTTCGAAACTTCAACGGCAGGGAGTGCACCAGCACGCGGCCGGCCGACCGCTTGACCCTGACGAGACAGCGGAGATGGCGGATAGGCGGAGAATGCTAACAGCCGAAAGTGAGTCGCATTTGGGAGCGTGGAGCGTCTCGCACAGCGGGGATCGGCAGCCAGAAAATGAAACGTCGGTCGTCGGTAATTCAATGGGCCAGAAAATGAAACGTCACTACGTCAGTAATCCATAGCTACTCCCTCCATCCTATATTCCTTTGCATGTGTTGCGTAATCCCCGCGCTAATTAAGGATCCATAATTACTGCTAGCTTAATTATTGCAGAACGCTATTTAATTAAGGGTAGCATTAGAACAAAATAAAAAAAAACAGCTGCACTAAAATTCATGCCAAAACTAATACGCCCTATAATATGGGATGGAGGAAGTATTAACTAATTAATTTGACCAGATAATAATGGACTGCTTGAACTGCTAATACCTACAAATTATATGGACCGAGGCCCTCCTAAATTGGGGGCCCCTGGCGGTCGCACCTGCTGCCCCCCCCTTTGGGCCGGCCCTGTCCCTCCGGTGCTGGCAATTTGGAGCGGCCGGCCACGCCGCCTCCAACATCGTGGGTTGCGTTGTGGCTAGCTGCACCATGACTATTCCGCATCCCAGCGCGCTGTGTCCGGACGTCTCAACTTGACGCTTCTTAGCTTCCGGCGCAGGCCGTGCGTGAAACTTCAGCATGTGCTAACTTCAGTACAGTCCAGCCAAGGTTTTATATTTTGTTTTCGGTTGACATCTCCGAGGTAGGCGAAATCTGAACCGAAAATTTTCAAATTTTGGTCGAAATTCCTGAGATTTTGGCCAAAATTTCTAAAAACTCGATGTTTTTGGAATGACTGAAAAAAGGTTCAAACGACCATAGAAAATTTTGAAATATTTGTGAATGGTCCTCACAAAGTAGTAATGTTTCCATAAAATTTTCAGATGATGATAACTCTTGAGGAATTTTAAAAAAATTCGGAACTTGGTACTGATAAACTGAGGCAATGCTTCCTGATTGTATAGAGCAAGCAAAACAAGTAAAAAATTTCTGAAAATTTTACAGAATGGTTCTCAGGAAATTCTTAATATGTTCTAAAATTTTTGGATTAGGATCACACTCCAGCGAATTTATAAAATTATGACATATTTACTGTCTCATGTATTGTGGTTCTGTTTTTTTTATCAGAACAAATGAAGTTCAAATATTTTTAAATTTTTCTTTGTATGATCCTAGACTTGTAATGATGGTACCATAAATTTTTAAAAGTATGATCAATCTTGTAATTTTTTTAAAAAAATCTGACAGTAGTTCTACGATTTTTATAAAACTTATAAAAACTAGGTTTTTCAAAACATTTTTATAGAAGATGACATTATTAAGAGGAATTGTCACAACTCCGGTCAAATCCGGTCCAAAAAATTGAAATCCGGATAAAATGACCAAGATCTCGCTCGAAATGGTCAAAATAGCCGAAATTTCGCCAATTTTGAACCAGCAGTCAAATTGCCCCACGATGCTAGAAAAAAATGGGAAAAAATGAAAAATCATACAAAAATTTATCTATATTTATTATCTATTTGAATGCAACGTACTAATTTTTTTGACATAAAATACAATAAAGTTACAAATTTCAGCAGCATTTCAACTGATATTCAGATTATATAATGTCATCAAAAATGATAGAAATGAAATAAAATTGAGACATATTACAATTCACCACATATATAGGCATACAGGAGTATATAACCGCATATATGACCATACACGAGCATATTCATCATATATACGAGTATACGACCATGCAAGGGTGGTTAATAAATGAGAGAACTACTTGTGGAAGCTTGGATGATGCCAGAACGCATTGCTCAGCCCGAAGCCCCGAACCACCTGCAAGGGGCATACTTAAAGAATGAGTATGAATTATGAACTATGAATATGTTTTGCAAGAAGAGGCATAATTAAAGGAGTATGAGCATGTGAAGCATGGACAACTATACGTTGACATACCTACGAGTAGTAGTACGTGTATGGTGAAAACTGCACCTCCGCGTTATCGACAATTATCTCGTGACGCTTCCTCTTGCGTTGTTGCTTATACTCTTTCCAGCTCATGTCCCACGACGCCTAAGCAAATTTCCAATGTGCATAATGTGCCATCCTGGTCCTCAGATCCTTTGACTAGTGCAGATACCTAACATGTGTGTATCATACGTACGAATCAGCGTAGGGATCAGTGTATTCAAATTCTATGATTGTACCCATCCTGATCCCCTCCGTAGGGCATCGAGCTGGATTCTAACATGAGTACCCTGGGTGCTCATTGGGGAAGTCCCAATTGCTCGAAGACAGGCTGCTAGACCACAAGCCCATGTCATCCTGTGACTGTCTTGCCTGCTGCCCACCCCCACCATTCGTCCTTCCCTTCTCTGTGCTATAGGTCTACCTCTGTGAGCTCTTCCTCGGGGCACTTCCCCCATGTTGCGTTCCTGCCGGTGATGATGGTCGTGTACGGGTCGAGGGAGAAGCGAGAATCGCCTCTCCTCAGTCTGTTGGTTGTCGCCACGGTGACACCTTCTTGGGGGTGTGTCAGTGTCGCCGTCGCTGCCCACATCTAGCTCGTCATCGCTGTAGGCCTTTCCTTTTCCCTTGGCATGTTGATTGGTCGACAACTTTGCTAGCCCACCTAAAGTACCCGGTAGCATTTCGTCGTCCTCGTCGGTACCACACTTTCTCTTCCCTGTGTGGGTGTTGTCGATCGATAACTCGGCCCAAACTGCCAAACTGGTAGGCTCTTTCCATCTGCGGCCAGTTGGAAATAATATTAACACCGTAGTAAAATTTAGACATACATGCTAACTAAGTAGAACAAAACAGAATTCTACATTACTTGTGGCCTTATTCAGCTCTTGCGACGGGATGCTGTCAACCATGAATCTCGTCGGGAGGGCGGGTCGTACCCACTTTCCTCATCGAGTAGAGGCTCCCCCTCAGACGTAGACGAAGATTACTATTCGAATGCATAGCATTCTCAATGAGGCGATCCAGTGGGCCATCGTCCTGGGCCTAGCGGGTGGATTTGTATTCCTATAGACGAAGTCGGATGTTGTAGTGGACAAACATGAACTACTGGAGCTTCGTATAACTTAATCGGTTCCTTAGCTATGTGTACACTAAAGCAAATATGCTCTAATTTCACTTGTAACCGCTGGACGAGGCACACTGTGACACCAACCTTGGCTCCTGAGGTAAGCCTCTCCTTTGAAGGCCCTTAAGGTCATCTTAAACTGCTCCTACTCGGTACAGTAGTTGGTGGCCAAGATGGTCCAATTGTCGCAAGTCTCTTCCTTATGGAGGCACACCGTCTCCTTTTCCTTCTTCTCCCGATCTCCATGGAGGTTCGAGAGCATGGCTTGCCTAACTACTTTAAGCACGTCAGGGTAGGCCCTCACATCGTTGGAGCGGCCAGCTAGATGTTACTTTAGACGGGTGGTCCCTCCACCCTTCATAATATGGGTATAATAGTTGCACTTTGATCCTTGGCCGATACGCTTTTCATGCTCCCATATTATACTGCACGATCTGCCATCACAAGAACATGTAACGGCACATGCATACAAGAATTAATAACCCATGGCACATGCATACATGCATAGTTACGTGCAAAGTGATTTGCTTCATATGCTGCATTGCTGTCATCATCCAAGTAGTGGAGCCAAAAATTGGAATAACAACTTAGCTTATCAAAAAAGTCTAACTAATGGCAATGTTTGGCTTCCAATTAACCAACCCTTAGGTCCCCTATTGACTGCCATGATATGTGCAAAGTGATTTGCTTCATATGCTGCATTGCTCTTTTCCTCTGCATTATGCCAATGCTAAGACTGCTAGTACCATATTCACGTACAATTACTCCTGTGTTACTGGCTTATTTCCACAACTGAAATGTCCTAAACTAGTAGTACTTAAGCTCAAGTACAAAACTCAGTAAATCTGGCCAGATCCGGCCATAAACATCACTAATCCGGCAAATAAATGCATAAATTCGGCACAAATGACTGAAATATCGCTGCTATAAGATGAAATTTCGTCCTGACAATCGAGATTTCTTGCTGCCATAAAACCGAGATTTTGGTATTCTTACCCCGAGATTTCATCCTTGAGCACCGAGATCTCATTCTTCCCCACCGAGATGAGCCGTTTCTCTGACGGGACACGGTCGGAGTTGCGTCAGAGCTGGCCGGATCTGCATGGTCACCGAGGGATGAGATAGGTTCTAGAGAGCTCTTGCGCTAGCAGAGGCTATGGTGTCGGTGAGAAGTGACTTCTCTGTTGGCAGCACATGCTCCTGGGTCCACTGGTGATACATCAAACAATTACATTGTGGTAGTTTAGTTAAACTTCATCTAACTGAATAGATGTATTGCTAAGGGTACAAAAACATGTAACCATGATAGTGGGCTTGAAATTCGGGGTGGTTTAGTTGGTCTACCGCATCAAGAGAAGGCTCTGCTCCGTCGGATGAAGGGTTCTAATCCCACTCACTCTCTTTTAGTTTTTCACCAATTTTTCTTCAGTTTTTCATTTTTCAAAGATAACAAATGAAGTTGAAATTCTTTTGATTTTTTTTTTATGATTTTAGACCGCTAAAGATGCTACCATAAATTTTTTATAGCATGATGAAGCTTTTACATTTTTAAAAAATCTGACCGTGCTTCTTTTTGGTATTTCATTTATGTTCCTTCTGATTTTGAATTTCCAGACATAACAAATGAAGTACAGATATTTTGGGGATTTTTTTGTGGATGGTTTTGTCATATCATTAATGTTCCCATAAATGTTTTAGATGATTATCAAACTCGAGTAAATTTATAAAATTCTAACAAAGTTACTATCTCAGTTATGTCTATTCTATTTTTTATTTTTTATAGATAACAAATGAAGTTCAATTGTTATGAAATTTTTTTTTGCATGATCCTAGACTGCTAAATATAGTATTATAAACTTTTCAGAGCACGATCAAGCATGTATAATTTTATATAAAAAAATCTGATTGTATTTCTATTATTTTATAAAACATCTCAAAATTCCGGTTGAAACAAATTTTCGTGGAAGATAATATTGGGCCAAATACGGTCCTAAAAATTTAAAATCCGATTAAAACACCAATAAAGTTTGATGAAATCGCGCTGTAATTATTGTAGCAACTGGTTTTTTTAATTTTTTTATTCGATTGGAATTTTGAATCTCATCTTTGACCCAAATCCAAAATGTTGAACAAAATTTCTGGAATTTGTAACAATGGTCCTGCCGGCGCGGCCAGCCGGCGTGCAGCCGAAATTACTGACCACGTGATCAGCAAACAGATGAAGCGTACGCGTACGTATTTGCTCAAGCGTACTCTGACATGCGCATAGTATACAAACTTCGAGGTCTTTTTTCCGTATAAAGAAATTTATATGGAGCTAGCTAGTACAAGAGGTAAGAAGAATTCAAAAGACGAAGATACTAATTTCTTTTATAAATTTTGATACCTCCCATAAAAAGTCTCTTCTGACATATGTGACAACAATGAACACTGGTGCTCTCAAACTAATCCGAACTGCTCTGCAAAGACTTTGCTCATGCCAAAGTTTTTTCAATAAGTTGGTGTGCTCTAGAACATTTTTCAATAAGTTGGTGTCCTCTAGAACATGCCATCACAAATTCGCAACTAATGCTACAGGTTATCTATCTGAGCCGACGACGGCACATCAGTGATCAGTACATGCATGCATGCATGTACTGCAAGTCCGCAACCACCCCTTTACGTTGTGCGCTAGCTCACCAACCTGATCACTCAATTTCCAACCAAATCATCAGCTAATCACATACACAAAAGGCCGGATCGAAACACACAGAGAAATACTCAGATCACCAACATGTTGACACTAACAATCCTTACGTCCTATAAGTACCACACTACTTGTCCCTTCCTTTCCATCGATCCCGGCCGGCCAGAAGATCGAACACTTTTGGTCTCTTTGTCTGAACATAAACAACAAAACGATAACGCACGCACCATCCGTACGTCGACATGGTCGCCAAGAACACCATTCCCTCCCTCCTCCGTCTCGCCGCGCTGCTCCTCTTCTGCTTGATCAGCACGAGCGGCGCGGCTAGGAACCTCGAGGAGGCGGCGCCCGAGGAGGAGCACCCGGCCGTGCCGGAGCTGCCCGAGCATGAGCTGCCGCCGTTGCCCAAGGTCGAGCTGCCGCCGTTCCCGGAAGTGCACCTGCCACCGAAGCCGGAGCTGCCGCCGTTCCCGGAAGTGCACCTGCCACCGATGCCTGAGCTGCCGAAGGTGGAGCTGCCACCGAAGCCCGAGATTCCCAGCATCCCTGAGTTCCACTTTCCGGAGCCAGAGGCCAAACCATGATCCGGCCGAGCTACTACTTCCAGCCGTACGTGCTGGTTAACTGGTGTACGTATACGAGTTATGGTGTGGTTTGCCCCCATGTAGACGCATCGTTATGTAGATGCGCATGTACGCACGCTGTATGCAGAGGATCGGAGTCGCAGTGTTACATTAATAAAGCGAGTATTTGGCTGTATCAGACGCACTTCTAAGGGGTTGTTTGGGTTGTGTTTAAGTTTTGGGTCAAAAGTTCTTTTAAACTGCATGGCTGTAAAACAGCTGAAAAGTAAATTGCAGCAAAAGCACATCTAAAAACTGCAATCATTAGGGAGAAGTTTTTCAGCTATGGTTTCACTCGATCGCCTTCACCATCTCGCTCTCTCCGTCTTCCCGACCTCCTCGGTCTAGCCGGCCAAACGACGTAAAGCCAAGCACGCCGACGAGGGTTGGCACCAAACCGATCGATGATGCGAACCACATAACAGCGTTTGCCCACTCCTTCATAAACCCTGCACCTGACGCAGCTGGCAGACGACGGTATTGTTAATTTGAGATTATCCTCAATAATTCTTTAGTAAGAACACATCTAGATGTTGCCACGGAATGTCCAACCCTTTGCTCTACTTTCTCTCCCCCTTCTCCACCTCTTTCTTCTGTTCTAATATAAAAAAGTTTATTTTAAATTTTTGAGATGAATTCAATTGAAAACTTTTGATTAAAACTTCCGGTTCGAAAAGTTTAGACTCTTTTAACTTCTGGTTTAAAAACTTTTTGACGCAAAAACTTTAAAAAAATGGTTACAAATATTTCATATTCAAATTTTGGAGGAAAAATTTGAAAATAAAAACTTTTTTGAGTTTGAGAGGGAAGGAAATGATGGATGAAAGTGGACATACCGTAAACTATCTGACGAGAGAGCTTTTAAGAAGAAAAAAAGAAAGTGTGTGAGAAGGAATAAGGTGCCGTTGCATGTTAGAACATAAGTACATTCTCACCGAAGATATCCTGGAATTAGCAATACGTACGACTAGTTTAAGGTTACCCTTAAACAAAAAAAAATTAAAATATCTTTCTACATGGTATGTGTCATGCATCTTCTTCATCTATCTCCATCCTTCTTCTTTTCCGTACTCACTTCCCCCACCTCCTTTCCTTTCTCTCTAACACAAAAAATTCAAATTAAAAAATTTAACTTTAAAAATTTTAAACAAGTAGTTTCAATTTAAAAAAAGGAATTCTACTCTGATCGCGGGGAGAAAAAAATGCGTGGGTCGAGGCATATTGTCACTGCGCCTTCTGGGCCGCACTGAGATCGGTGTGATGGTGTCCCGCGCGCGTCCGGCCTTCGCCACAGCCCAGGCCGTGCCGCGCGCCTTTTTTTTCGTGGGCGGTTTAGCTTTTTAACCGGGCTGACTGTGTGGGCCTCACTCAAACCCGTTTTATAGGAGCCATCTGCCACTCAAACCCGTTTTATAGGAGCCATCTGCCGAGTAACTTCTTTTTTTTTTACCTCCCCTATCGGGTCTAAGATTCATAACGACAACACAAGTTAACGTAACAGGTGACGTAACACGCGTCGCTTCTTTAGACAAAAAAAAAAAGAAGAGCTGGGCATCTCTGAACAGTAATGTTGTTCATTCGATTTGCGTCTCTCGTGCTCTTTCTACGAGCTGGCGTCATCCCTGTTACAGCTAAACTAAATCAGGTGACATGACAAACATCACGTACGTGCACGTTCCTAACCTACATTTAGAATGGTGCGCTCACCCAGTCAGGTCTTCAAACCAAACCGTGAGACAGAAAGGCCAAAAAGAACACAAAACGCACCAGAACCAACCACAAAATTTCTGAAGATTACCGGACCAACCAACCCCCGAACCTACGGAGTTACGGACTCTCACAAGTCACAGCATACAGATGTAGGAATTAATTTCTTCCAGCCACCCCTTACCAGCTTGACCGAGTGTGACCAAGGGCTTACCTACTACTGTACCGTAGTGGATATGATATCCTGCAGGACAAACGCAATGCTTTAGATAATACACGAACATGTGGACCATGATTTTTCTCCATAGGCATCCCTTACGAGGCAGTTTTTTTTGTACGCGCTTTCTCAAGGAAGATATCCCTGTTTGTGAGAGTACATGTGATAGAAAATCAATTTTGGCGATCTTGCTTCCTCCATCCTTGCTGCCATCTAAGTCATTCCATCCTCTCGTCTATCGTGCAATGGGCATGAAGGAGAACAGTGTCTCCGATCTAACGCTGGCCACTTGACGCACCACCATCCTTTAAATTTCTGGTAGCTCTTAGTGCTACCTCAGTGTAAATTGGTACCTGCTAAGCTAACTTACATTGACCGATTTTTATTTCTTCCGGAAAAAAAGTTGGGACTTCTCATATCTCCGAAGAGTGAAAGTGTTCACTGGATTATTCCAAACTGCCAGCCTCAGACCTCAGATCTGATCTGTTTCTACGAGTTGGCGATCTGTGCGAGGTGATGGCCCGCCAATGGCACCGCCGCACCGCTAACCAAATCGAGCGAACTGACCAACAGTACGCCCGTGAACGTACTTAAGCTACACTTTGAACGCATGGTGCGTGGCTGAGTGCGTTCGATCACCAACCTGGTCGATCACTGATCGGTTTTCCAACCAAACCATGAGGTAAACACGGACCATCGATCGTCTTCACGTCCTAGCTATAAGTACAAGTGCACATCACTGCTGCAACCATCATCACACAAAATCTGACAGACACGAGCTTCGCGCACACGGCACACCATTCAACATGGTCTCCAAGAACACCACTTCCTCCATGCTCGTGCTCGCCGTGCTGCTACTCTCGTGGGGCGGGATGAGCAGCGCGGCGCGGAGGCTGGAGGAAGCGGCGCCCAAGGAGGAGTACCCGGCCGTGCCGGAGCTGCCGGAGCACGAGCTGCCACCGTTGCCCAAGGTCGAGCTTCCACCGAAGCCCGAGCTGCCGCCGTTCCCGGAAGTCCACCTGCCACCGAAGCCGGAGCTGCCGCCGTTCCCCAAAGTCGAGCTGCCGCCCAAGCCCGAGATGCCGGCCATTCCCGAGTTCCACATCCCTGAGCCAGAGGCTAAGCCATGATCGACGACGATGACTACCATGGCATGACACCAAAGTTGATCATCTACAGTGTGTGCCATGGATATGCACGCATATATATATATATATACACACACACACGTGTTCTGGTGTTCGTGCGATGCGCGCGCGTGTACACGTATCCTGTGATGTTCCGTTGTATGTTGTACATCTATACTATCACATCAGTTGTATTTCTTGCGCCAACCACACGTGTCTTCATGTTGCCCGTAGTACGACTATGGCAGGATAACTATTTTTAGGGTGCGGTAACAGCTAGCTACTGTAGTGTCTTAAGGCTAATTATAACTCACAAATCGTGCGTTCAAATTCCAAAAATCATAGAGTAAATCCTATACAAATAACCTATCGATCTATCCTGTGGTTGGTGGGAATCTAACTTTGATCCTAAGCTAGAGAGAAAGGGTGCAACACTACTAGGCTAGCTATGCTAATGCTATAGTTCGTGACTGTAGCAGGATAATTAGGGAAGGTATAAAAAAGAACCGGCGTATTTGGATTTTTTTAAAAATAATATTATTTTAATCGAAATTTACGGAAATAATACGTCGAAAAGAAAAATGACAGGAATAGACACATATCGCCGTTTCATTTGACGAAACAGAGGTTGTCGCCATTTGAAATGGTGACAGAGAGCCTGTCGCTCTCTCTGTCGCTGATTGAAAGGGTGACAGAGATAGGAAATAAAATTGTTTTCAATAATAATATAAGTTTCATGAAAAATTACATAAATAATAAAACAAAAAAAAACAGTAGTACCTACCTATCCAATAGATTGGAATTGAGACTGAGTACCACCCGTACAAACAAATATTATAACGGTTGCTAGAAATTTATAGTTCAACTTGGGTACAATAAATAAAGAAAAAATTATAACGGTTGCTAGAAATATACAGTTCAATTTCCAAATTTATGAAGAACATTTTCCCACTGATTTTATTAAAAAATTCGTTATAATTTGTGAGCATTGATTATTGAAAGTCAGTGTTATTTCCACAGAACTCTAGAATTTTAAAGTTTCAACTAGGGTTCAATAAAAAAATATAAATTCATATTTGACAGTGATAATTTATGTAGTATTTTACAAAATTATTATACAGTATCTTTTGGTTGACAAAAAAATCAAATTTCGTTGAACGGCATTTTCTTTTAGTGTGCGGCAAATTTAATGACAAATCATAGTTAAACATTGAATAAAACATTTATATTACAAAGTGCAGCAAGTACTACAACTATAGTAACATGGCATGTGAACAACACCAAAGATATATAAAAAATTCATAAAACTGGGATACAACATAGGTCATAAAACCATACATTTCATGACCATAGTTCTCGGAATAGGTCAGTACCATAGTTATATATTGGTCCCCAACGGGGTAGGCTCGGATACCTGATAGGGCTTAATCTAATATCATCATCAGGATTCAGAGGATTCCGAGGACGCAAGGTTCATGGCCTAGGTGGTATGAAATCGTCATCATTATCGCCATTTGTATGGTTAGGAGGTACTCCTCCTTCAATGCTAGTTGGACGTCCTCTTGTATTGTTTATGGAACGGCCTGTTCTAGTGCTTGAATGGCCAGTTCTGATAGTGCTTGAACGTCGAGATCTAGGTGACGTGAAGTCGTCGTCATCATCGTCATCGCCATAGTTAGGAGGAAGCCCTCCTTTCGTGATGGTTGAACGTCGTCTTAAACTTTGTGCTGCAATAGTGATGGGTGGACCTTTTCCATGTCTTTTGCGTGAACCAGACATCACACCCTGTCGACGATTCGGGAACCGGTCCCCCGCCGAGCTTACTTGTTGAATGAGGGATCAACCTCAGGCCTTTTTCCCGCGGGGGGTGTAGCGTCTGAAGGTCTACCGAGCTACGTATAGCGAGGACACAGTGAACAAGGGGAGGCCTCTTTGATCCGGTTCGGGCCTCTCGCAGGGGAGATAACAACCCTACGTCCAGTGATTATACTAACTTCTCAAGGGTGTATTACAATATGCTTGCTCGGGGGGCCCTGGGAGGTTCTAAGGACTATCCTTCGGGCCACCAGTGACAAGCTCTATGCGTGAGGGAAATAGGGAATGAAGTCGAAAACTAAAACCCAACCCTGAACCCTCGTGCGAGAAGGTATTTATAGGGGGTTACAAGCAACACAACATTTATTACAGGGGGCGCGCCACTGTTCCGGACGTGGGCGGAGTTGTTCCCTTGTTTCCCGCAGGACACAACGCGACATGGGTACAGTGGGCGCAGATCGCGGGCGCGCAGACCATGGGCGTGCAGATCGTGGACGCGCAGACCTCTGAGTCGCCGCGTAATTAATGCCACATCGTCTTCGTGGACTGCACCCGGCTTTTGGGCGAAGCCCGAGGTTCTTTCGGTAGACCGAGTCGTCTGGTCGCGGACTCCCGAGCAAGCATGCTCGGGGGCGAGCCCGACGGAGGACAGGGGTAGCCCGGAGGTTGGGCGGCCCAAAGATCTTTCTTGGGGACGACGCCCGAGCATGGGCATGCTCGGAGGCCGCCGGGATGCAATGGTCGCCGACCGAGAATATCCAATCCCCGACAGCTAGCCCCCGAGGCATAAGGGGGGAATTCGCCCCGCCGAGGCCTCCGCCTTAAGCCTCCAGACTCTTGGTAAGGGATTGGAGTCGTGCGGCGAAGAGCTACCGCAGCATCCGAGCAACCTTTGCTTGGGGACGAGGATCTTGCGGCGGAGAGCTGCCGCAGCATCCGAGCAACCTCCGCTAGGGGACGTGAAGTCTTGCAGCGAAAGGCTGCTGCAGCATCCGAGCAATCCTGCTCGGGGACAAGCATATTTCAGTGAGGCCGAATGTGTTTGACCCGGTCGAAGTAGCGATCAGGGACAGAGGCGAAGGGTCGCGCCGGTTCCTTCTCCGTGAAGCCTTGAGGATACGGCTCTGATAGTTTTTTGGAAACCGCGCCCTTCGAGCAGCTTTTGAAAATCTATCTGCTTGCTGCGTCGATCATGAAACAGCGGAGCGATTTTCTGTCTGCTCGCTTCTCCACCCATAAATATCAGGCGGGAATGATTTTGTAAACTTTCTTCCCTCCGTGACTTGCGATTAAACTTCCAAAAGCTTCTTGACTCCCAAACTTCCTTCTCCTGCTCCAGCGCTCTGTCGGCGTTTCGTGAACCGGCAAGTAAATTTGTAAGTCGTAAGGGGCCGCGCGTCCCCGCTCCCCGAATGGTTAGACCCCAAGAGAGAAAAAGAGGGGCCCAGGAGCTATACTGGTTCGGGCGGAATGTCCCTACTCCAGTCTGTGTGATGATCGGATTTCACTGATTCCGGCGAACTCGCCAAGCTACAAGTTTGGACAGAGCTCGGGCTCGGGAGCCCTGCGTACAGGGGTTGCCTGAGTGGCTATCGGTGTGGTTCGGGGGGGGGCTATGCTTGGTGTTCTATCTCGTTTTCGTCGTCCTCCTCGTCGTGCCCCCTCCGAAGGGCCGTGCCTCCCCTTATATAGCCTGGGGAGACAGGTTACATGGAGACTACACATGAGTGTTTAAAAGAGAAAAAAAAATGGATGGGACTCCTCGAGCCTAGGAGTCTGGCCTTTCGCCTTGGTGTCAGGTTGCCAGACTTGACTTCTGATGGGTAGTTGTACGACGCGCATTGGGTCGGTGGAGGCGTGGAGCGACGGCTCGGCCCGCTCCTCCGGGAAACGGCGCACCTACCCTCTGCGCAGTGTCAGATGCTGACGTCGAGGGCGCCTGCCTTCGGGAATTGCCTCGGAAAGGTGCATGACGCCCCGTCTTGGCCTGGTCGTGATGAGCCGCTGTGTCAGTTTGATGGGTACCCGGCATGGAGGCCGGTTTCTAGGATTTGACGTCCGTCCCTGGGCGGAGATGGTTGGCGCTTGGTTCGAAGCTCCCGGCTTGTCCGACCCGTTGGTCGGGCGTTCCTTGTGTCGATATTGCCGCAGCCCCCGGGCGACCGCCCTGTAGCGTCTGGTCGGACTCCTTCCCGGGGTTGGCTTGGTCGGGAACCGAATGCCTTCGCACGGACTGGTCGGTCGGCCTCCCAGTCGCCTTGAATACTGTTCGGGGGCGTCGGACTTATCATGTCGGTCGGACCGCCCTTCGGGGTCGAGTCGGTCGGAGGCCGTGGGCCTCTGAGTAGGATCTCTCGCTCGAGGCCCAGGCGTGTTGGCGGCCCACACGTTTCTCCCGGGCCGCCGGGTGTACCCTTGGCCTGGGTATCCGTCACGCTCCTTCTCCCAACTCTCTTCATGGCGAAGTTCGGCGTAAGCAAGACCACCGCGGAGAGGCTTCGGATACTTCAGGATTTCGGGTACCTTGACGCGGGCACCTGGCGGATCCCCGATGGCGAGGGAGCCCCAATGCCGCGCGAAGACAAGGTTGTCACGTGCGAGCTGTACACCGTCAATGGGCTTCGAATGCCCGAGAGTGAGTTCTTGGAATCCGTACTCGCGCATTGCGAGTGCGAGATCACCCATTTGAACCCCAACTCCATCCTCGTCTTGACCATATTCTCCCACCTTTGCGAGGGCTTTGTGGGCATTCTGCCCACGGCAAGTCTTTTCTTCCATTTTTATTCCTTGTTCCGCACCGGCGGCGCTTCTCGCACGGTGCTCAGACTTCGCCAGAGCCAACCACTGTCTGAGTACCCTTCTTCTCCCTTAAGGACTTGGTGGCAGGCTGGGCCGACTCTTGGTTCTACCTGCGGAAGGCGGAGGGGAGCTCCTTGCGCTATACCGAAGCGGCGACGCCCAGCATCGACACCCCGCGCCCGCCCATCGCGCCCAAGGAGGAGCGGTCCTTGATGACGATCAGCGAGCTCACAGACATGGGGCTGACTGGTCGAGACATCGTCCGCGACTTCCTCAGGAACAGGGTGTCCCCTCTGAGGAGGAGGGAGCACCCCTTCTTCGAGATCACCGGGTTGGACGACATCACCTGCGAGGACACCTCCGGTAAGCTTCACGACCTTGAATTCTCTTTGCTTTGCTTTCGCCGCTTGGGTCCGTGTTGACTTTGCTTGCCGACTGATGATAGAGCCAGGCTTCGACTAGTTGGAAAAAAGGGTCGGAGAGATGTTCGGCACCCCCAAGGGCAAGGAACTTGAGCGCAAGCGGCAAGTCCCGAAGAATGTGCTCGAGCGGAGCGACGTGGTAAGCCGCTTCGCGGTTCATGCTCGGGGAAAGCATCCCGAGCCCTTCTGGCAGGAGAAGACCGCCCTGAAGTTGGCAGTGGCCGAGCTCAAGCCCCTGGCGGGCGGCAAGGGGGTACTTGTGCCGGCCGCCAAGACCAAGAGCATAAGGGGCAAGAGGCATGCCCCGCCACCGCCACTACGGTACCGACGAAGAAGCTGCACGCGTCTGTATCTGGCGGTCGCGACATATGGAGTTTACCGATCGGAAGGAGGTAAGCCGTTTGAACGCCTGGTTGGAGAATTACGGCAAGGATTACATGAAGCAGCTCGAGGGAGGGGCGAGATTGACCGAAGGACTGGTGCAGGCCGAGCAGAAGAAGTTGGAGGAGGAGCTGGCCGAGGTCCAGGCCAAGCTCAAACGAGTCACCGAGGCCCGGCGGGCTGCGGAGCTCGAGGGCCCGGCCGCCGGTGAGGAGGACGAGGACGAGGAGGACACGCTGCCCCCCGAATGAGGCGCGGTCGCTCGAGGAAGACGCTGGAGGCGGTCGACATGGAGAAGGTCGACCCCCTCTTGGCGAGGATCAGCCATGCTGCGGAGAAAAGGGCTGAACTTGTGACCGCAGCGGCGGCCGACCCGGCCGAGGATGAAAGTTCAAGCTCCATTAATTTGGTTTTGGTGTTAATGACAAATCTAATATTGAGACTAATTATTTTGATAATCATTGTTTAATGACAAATCTAATTATTATGAGACTAACATGTTTAATTGAGCTTAATTTTAGTAGTCTCATATTTGGATGGAAAATGGAAAACCCAATGTATGTCTTGTATTAATGTTTATTATTTTAATGCATACTTTGGATTCAATTTAAAGTATGAATTTTCCATTGCATTAACCACAAAATGTGCATCATGTTTCTCCAATCCTTATTTACATAGATGCACATATTTAGGGAGAGTTCATCATTTAACTTGAAGGTTTCATTGTATTGATCTATTCTTTATAGACACATATAGGGATCATGACATTGAAACTAAATCCTTGAGTATATATTTGAATTGGCTAGTTGTAGTATACTCATGGTAATATAGGATAAGCTCCAATGTGATCAAAATTGAATATGTGCATATTGTCTCCAAATCAATTATATCTTATGCACATATACATGTGGGGTTTATTCTATAGTTGATGGCTTAGAGTAATGGTCATTTCCATATAGTCTACACATTATGATCATTACTTTTCATCAACATGAGTATATGAAAACTTGTGTAGTTAATATATACTCATATCAATTTAAATGAAAATTTAAATTGAGGTTGGTTGTCTTCTAATCATCAAAGGACATTTCATCATGTATTGATGGTATCTTTTGGATTGATTAAGGATAATCAATAGTTCTTGAGTATAACGAAGCATTAGTTGCATCGGTTTACTCAAGACACATTTATATCATTTAATTTGATTTAGGTTATGCTCAATTGATATCAGAGGCTTCCATTGTATGTTAATGGAGTGAATATATGATTGAGACAACCATGTGTCTTGGACTAACTATTCTTATGAGTTGTGAATGAGATAGGTTAAGTCCAAATAGTTGAGATGAGCAAATGGGACAATGACTCATCAAGTGAAGATGGGCGTTAAGAGGAGATCCCAAAGAAAAGAAGAGAAGAAATTCATCAAGAGATGATGGACAAAGAAGAGAAGAAGGGTGACAATTCCGGGGAGATGCAAAAATATCAAAGATCTTAAAAGCCCCAAAGGGGATCGCGTGCGGCGGCGAAAGTATAACTAGATAGGCTAAGGACTTTCTAGTCTTTGAGTCTAGTTTTTATCGCCGTACTATTAAGAGGGGTCGAGTTTTCTAGTTTGAGCTTCTTCATGTGTTGGTAAGCTCAACCTGCGTTTCACTCAAGCTCAACCTGTTTGGTTTTTGCATGGAGCTAACCATTTGGCATGTGTTGCGAATGGGTGAAGCTTGTGCTTTAGTTTTGCTTACGCTTTGATTTGCATGTGTTGCAAGTGGGATAAGCGTATGCGTTGGCTTTTGCATGAAGTTCACTTTTACATGTGTTGCAATTGTTGAAGCTTCATGTTTTGTTTTCTCTTTACAAAACAAATCTTTCAAAATCAAAGTGGTTGCATGGAGTTAAGATTTGATTTGATCTTAACGTGGTTGCATGGAGTTAAGATTTGCATGTGTTACAGATAGTGAGCTCATGCATTTGAGTTTGTTTGGTTTTGCTTGGAGCTAGGTTTTGCATGTGTTGCAAAACGAGGATACTCAAGCAAGTTGGATTTGGAATTTACGTATGGCTCTTCGAAGCATGTGAATAGAATTTGCAAATATGTTTTGCAAATTATTTTGATCATGAGTTGATCATCACATGGTTCAAGTTTTAATCTTGTTGACCCTTGCTAGCTTGTAGTCATGTTTTTGATCAAGTCTATGTGAGAGATTTCGAGAAAATCAAAATTGGACTTGAATGACTACATTAGAGTCTTTGTTTTTGTGATTTTGGAAAATATCTATGGTTTCTTAAATCTTGAAAATGGGTGGAGATTGTAGCCCTTGTAATAAGCTTCGCATAGAGTCCAAGATCACCTAAATCGGAGTTCGGAGTCAAAAGTTATGATCGTTTTTCTGAGTGTTGTCTGTGCTGAAACAACAGGTGCGGTAGTACCGCCCGTAGGGGCCGGTAGTACCACTGGTACTGTAGCAACAGCTATTTCCAGCAATTTTAATGTCCGTTTTGCCCCCCAACGGCTATTTTTCTTTGTGAGGCTATAAAAGGAGGTCATGGGGGGCATTTGTTGGTTGATTGAGTATTTTGGGTGAGGTGGTTCATGTGTTGAAGCTCTCATTTGTATATTGGCTCTTGTGTGAGTATTTGAGAGGTGGTTTTCATGTGTTGCATTCCCGCTAGTTGATTTTGAGCTAAGAGTGAGACTAATTGCATGTGTTACAATTAGGAGTGGGTTGAGATCTCTTGTGCATGTGTTGCACTTGAGGAGGAGCCTAGGTGCATGTGTTGCACTAGGTGATCACCGGAAGCGCATTTGTTGTGCTAGGTGAAGCTCGAGCGGAGACTCGGCTTGTTACTCTTGGAGGTTGCCGACTCCTAGACGGCGTAGAGCGTCGTGCGCGGGAGGTCTCAAGGTTGTGAGACGCCCCGGCAAAGTTTGTGAAGGTTTGGGTTGAGCCTACGTGAAAGCGTGAAAAACCACATCTAGTGGAATCAAGGCGGGTGCTCATTGCGGAGCCGGTCCAAGGGTTTGGGCTAGCCTCAACGTGGACTAGGGGAGACCGGCAAGTCTCCGAACACCACGAAAAAATATCGGTTGCCTCTTGTCTCCTTTATCTTCAAGCATTTACTTTATTATATATTAATCAATTGCTTGATTGTGTTAGAATTGCTTAGTATTAATTGTTTGTTCAATTTAGCAATTCTTAGATAGAGACACAATTTAGTTAGTACACTAGTGAGCCTAGTGGATTTAGGCCTTAATTGTCAAAACCTAGTTTATCGCTTTCGCATTATTTTTGATTAGGTTTTGACATAGGGGTTAATTAGAGCGCATCGTTTTAGAAAGCGATTAATTTTATAAACGCCTATTCACCCCCCTCTAGGCGCATCCTCGATCTTATAGGGGATGACGAGAAGGGCCTGGCCAAAGGTGAACCCTGAACTTCGCTTTTTCTTCCCTTCTTTGTCCTTTGTTTCGGGCGTCCACCATCCGAGCTAACCCCACCCTGTTGACGTGGGCGTGATAGCTCCTAGGACCCTTCCGGACTGTCGCAAAATAATTTACGAGCTCCTTGACCGTGTCGTAGAGAGGGAGTGCGCCCGAGCTGCCGACATTGTAATGGGCGAGGCCGTGGAGGTGGTCGACAAGCTCGTGGAGGGCGACCGGGGCATCAAGGACCCTCCTACCCTGGAGGGAACGCCTCCCTGGGGTAAGCCTCCCGCCCCTCCCAGCACGGAGGGCGTGCAAGGAGCGGAGACGATCGACCCCGCAGCCTTGGGCGGAAAGGCTGCCCAAGAAGGCTCGAGATCCCCGGGCGCATCACCTGCCCGGGACAAAGGCGCGAAGCCCCCGAGCGGACAGCATGCTCGGGATGAGACAGCGCCCGCCCCGAGCGAACTGCATGCTCGGGGAGACGCCCTGACACCCCCGAGCGGACCACATGCCCGGGCGAACAGCGAGAAGACCCTGAGCGATTCGGCTGCTCAGGAGGGAGGCGTGGTGCCCCTGGGCGAAACTCATACTCGGGGGGATGATTCGTCGTCTTCGAACAACCCGCCTTCCTGGAAGGACCCCGAGGAAGTCCGGAGCCCCCTGCCGAAGTTTGGAGACATTCGGGGGGGGGGGAGACGTCACCAAGCGCTTCCAAGATAATCTCCGCGCGGGTCTCGATCAGGTGCGGATGCTTCCTTTGTTGTCGTCATATTTCTTAGGGTCTTAGGGGCGGTATCTGAGATTTTCCCGCCTGCAGATCCTCCAATAGGCCATGGAGAACTTTGATGCGGCGATGGTCGTCTCCGAGGCCGTGGCCCAACTACACGCTGAGCATGAGGCCCGGATAACCGAGCTTGAGCAGCGGGTGGAGGACCTCAAGGCCAGGGACCACCTGCTTGTTTATAGATGCCACCAAGCGGAGAAGGACGTCACCGAGGCTAAGGAGAAGAGTCTTGGGCTCAAGCAAGAGCTTGAGCAAGAAAAGCGACACTCCCGCCAGGCTGAGGATGACACCGCCGCCAGCAAGGAGAAGGTCCTTACGCTTGAGCGGGAGCTTGAGCAAGAGAAGCAGCGTTCTCGCGGAGCAGAGGAGGCCGCCGCCGAAGGCAGGGAGAAGGCCCTTAAACTCGAGCAAGAGCTTGAGCAAAGGAAGCAGCACTCCAGCGTCCTCGAGTCGAAGGTGGCGGAGTTGGGCCGAGCTGCACGAGTGGCCGTCGATCTTGCTGATCAAGGCAAGGAGGAGGTCGAGCAACTTCGCTAGGAAGCCCGCGAAGGTCGAGACGCCCGGCGGAAGGTAATCGACCTTGAAGCCAGGATCGATGATCTGAGGCAGAAGCACGCCGCAGCGCTTAGGGCAGCGAAGCCTGACATATAGATAATTTTTTGCCTTTTCTTATTCCTCTTTTTTGAAGGACTTTGGATGACTTTTGATGATGCCAACGGAGTATATGTTTTCTCTCGCCAAGGGCTTTATCCGCTGCAATGCCTCCTCTGAGTCCTTGTAGTTATTTCTGCAAACAACGAACACGAGGTAGACGGCAAGAGATAGGCAGGTAGAAATGTAGGTTAGTACGAAGCATGGGCAGCATAAGCCCGGAATGAGCGAAAAAATACTTCACGTAAGTAAGAATCCATGTTATAGTGATAAGTTATAACGAGGCACTTGGCGACGATTTTGGAAAGAACGCTAGCGCAGCAATTCGTTCCCACTAAGCCCCCGCTGCGAATGAAGGTCGTGCGCCTAAGTTGCAAGCACGAGCTCATTCGCAGGAGAGTTAGGGAAGCACGCGCCGCCCCTCCGACCAAGGCACCAGCCTCTCCGGGCGGGGAGCATGGTTTAGGTTGTGGGAGAAGAACGTGCAAGGCCTTGACTTCCTTAGCGCTTGGGATGCACACCCCTTATTTGCGAGCATGGTCGCAGGCGAGGAAGGACACGCGGTTTCTCGACAAGGTGCACGACGACCAAACACACGCGAGCCAGACTAAATTTTCGGACCGATCGAAAGGGTGTCTGTATGCGACTTGAATCGCGCAGCGAAGAGCTACTGCGGACTAAGGTCGGCTTATTGAGACTGGAGCCTTTGGTGGTGAGTTTTAGTAACTGGGTGCTGGTCGTGGCACCTTGTGCGGTCGCGCGCGCTGGCCCGACCTAATAGCGAAGAATGCTTAGAGCGATTGCTCCTGCTCAACGTGCTCGTCCCATCACCAAGATCGTGAGAAAAGTATGCCCTTGTGCGAGACTGAGTCGGCTTACCAACAGGCAGTGACCTTATATATATATTCACAAAATCTTGGAGGTTCACAGACATTGTGTGGGTGAGGGAACCAACTTGACATTCTTCCAAAAGAAAAACTGTTGAATTAGAGCTAGACACAAAAGAGAGTATGAGTTTAGACAATGAACTTGCGCAGCTGGTCGATGTTCCACGAGCTCGCGAGCACGCGACCGTCCTCCCTTGCCAGGCGGACAGCCCCCGGGCGTGCTACCGAGACGACCGTGAATGGACCTTCCCACTTGGGGGAGAGCTTGTTGGCCTTCGACGTATTCTGGATTCGGCGCAGGACGAGGTCGCCAACCTGCAGGGCTCGGGGCCGAATTGACTTGGCCGCGTGCCTACGAAGAGCTTGCTGGTAGACGACGGATCGGAGCAGCGCCCTCTCGCGCGCCTCTTCGGCGAGGTCGAGGTCGAGGCGACGCTCGCGTCCTTGGTGGATGCTATCGGCCAAGTGCACTCTTGGGGACCCCAGCACGACCTCGGCGGACAAGACGGCCTCGGCACCATAGACGAGCTGAAAGGGCATCTCGCCCGTAGCTCGGCTCGCTGTGGTGCGCACAGACCAGAGGACAGAAGGAGCTCATCCACCCACGACCCGCCTTGCCGGGCGAGGTCTTTGAAGACCCTCTTCTTGATCTCTTGAAGAATTTGGCCATTTGCCCGCTCGGCCGCTCCGTTGCTCTGCGGATGAGCCACGGAGGTGAAGCAAACCTTTGTTCCGATGTCTTCGCAGTAGGCTTGGAACAACTCACTAGTGAACTGAGTCCCGTTGTCCGTGATGAGGCGATTAGGGACCTCAAACGCGCCACTGCGTTCTTTGCAGAAAAATCTCTTGGTCGCTGAGTTTAAATGGTTGATCTGAGCTCGGCTTTGATCCACTTAGAGAAAGTGTCGATGGCCACGAGCAAGTATTTGCAACCCCTTCGACCACGGGGGAAAGGCCCGAGAATGTCGGCCCTCCAGGTCGAGAACGACCATGAGATTGGGATGGTCTGCAGCGCGTACGCTGGCTGGTGGGCCTTGCGGGCGTGGTACTGGCATGCCCAACAGGTCGCTACGAGCGCCCGAGCGTCGTCTAACGCTGTCGGCCAATAGTATCCCAGACGGAATGCTTTGCTCACGAGGGTCCAGAAGGACAAGTGAGCCCCGCACATTCCCTCATGGATATCTCTGAGAAGGAAATTGCCCTCTTCCCGAGATATGCACTTGGAGAGGACTCCAAGTGCCCCTTTGCGGTATAAGGCGCCCTCGACTAGACTGTAAGTAGAGGACCGCCTTATGAGCCGGGAACGCTCGGCTTCCTCCTCGGGTAGTGTCCCATGTGCAAGATATTGGACGAATGGCGTCGTCCAGTCTGCACCCTGCTTGAGGAAGGAGACATTACCGCACGTCTCTTGTGCCTCCTCTACAGAGGGAATGGAGGGCTTGCGCAGATGCTCGACTGGTGCCCTGGGCAGGGTGGGCATCTGGGGGTTGCCTCCTCGACAGAGGGAATGGAGGGCTTGTGCAGACGCTCAACGAGCGCCCTAGGCGGGGCGGGCATCTGTGAGGAACCGACCTTAGAAAGATGGTCGGCCAGGGAATTGTCCTTCCTAGGGATGTAGAGTACTTTGAAATTTCTGAAGTACCGCTCCATCTTCCTCACCTTAACCAAGTAAAGCGCCATTGAGTGATCGGAACATTGATACTCCTTGTTGACTTGGTTAACGACCAACTGCGAATCCCCTTTCACAGTCAGTCCCTGGACTCCGAGCGCCTTGCACGCTTGCAGCCCGGCTAAGAGGCCTTCATACTCCGCCGCGTTGTTGGTCGCGACGAAGTGCAATTGGATGACGTATTGGAGCTGATCCCCTTGGGGGGACGCCAGCCCCCGAGCGTTCGAAAGCTCAGGACCCGTCGAAGTACATGATCTAGCGGCCGTCCTTAGATCCGTGGGGCTCGGTGGCGGGCTGGGTGGGATTCGTCCATTTCGCTACGAAGTCCGCTAAGATCTGAGACTTGATCGCCGTGCGGGCAGAGAAGTGGATGTTGAACTCGGCGAGATCCATGGCCCACTTCGCTATTCGGCCGCTCGCGTCTTGATTCCTTAGGATCTCCTTAAGCAGAAAGTTGGTCGGAACGACGACCTTATGAGCTTGGAAATAGTGGCGCAGCTTCCTTGAAGCCACGAGCAGTGAGTACAAGAGCTTCTGGACTTCAGGGTACCGCTCCTTCGGTCCGTGCAAGACTTCGCTGACGTAGTAAATCGGTCGCTGCGCCCCTTCTCGCTCGACCGCCAACACCGCGCTCATGGCCTGGGGGGTCACCGCGAGGTATAGCAAGAGCAGCTGCCCCGACCTCGGTGTAGCCAAGATCGGAGGGCTGGACAGGTACCGCTTCAGCTCCTCGAAGGAGCGGTTAGCTTCATCCGTCCAGGCAAAGCCCTCGTGCCTGCGGAGCACCTTGAAAAAGGGCAAACCGCACTCGCCCGACCGGGAAATGAAACGACTAAGGGCCGCCATGCGTTTGATCAAGGCCTAGACCTCCTTTACAGAGCTCAGAGGCCGCATCCTTTTGATGGCTTCGATTTTCTCCGGATTGGGACCGATGCCTTGCGGCCCGATGAGATAGCCGAGCAACTTGCCCGCTTTCACCCCAAAGACACATTTCTCAGGATTAAGCTTTATTCGGTGCCTGTTGAGATTACAAAAGGTCTCCTCGAGGTCGGATACATGACCTGAGGCGAGCTTACTCTTGACCACAATGTCATCTACATATACTTCCAGGTTCCGACCTATCTGGTCTTGGAAGGTCTTTTGCATCAAGCGCTGGAAAGTCGCGCCAGCGTTCCGCAGACCAAAAGACATGGTCGTGTAGCAGAACGTGCTGAATGGCGTGATGAAGGAGGTCTTCTCTTCGTCCCCAGGGGATAATCTGATCTGGTGATAGCTCGAATAGGCATCCAAGAAGCTCATCACCTGGGACTCTGCCGTCGCGTCGACCAGCTGGTCAATGCGCAGCAGCGGAAAGTTGTCCTTCGGGCAGGCGGCGTTCAGGCCAGTGTGGTCGACACACATGCGCCACTTGCCACCCTTTTTCTTGACAATGACCAGATTCGCCAGCCACTCCGAATGCTCGACCTCTCTGATGAAGCCGGCCTTAAGGAGCTTGTCGAGTTCATCCCGGATGATTGCCTGCTTCTTCGGGGAAACGCTGAGCTTCGCACATGTGTTTTTATCGGTCAATAGTTAGCTCAGTGCTCAATTACTTCCCTTGGGACCCCAGGCATGTTGGACGACGGTTCCCAGGCGAACACGTTCGCGCTCCTCCGGAGGAAAGTAATGAGCTCGAGTTCCTATTTGGGATCTAAGGAAGATCCTAGATAGAAGACCTTGGTCGGGTCGGCCTCGTTCAGAGGGACCGCCTTGGTTTCTCCTCCGGGTTGGAGGGTAACTTTGGGCCGGGAGTGCGCCGACTCTTGGTCGGGGCTGCGCTGAGGCAGTTGTCCGACCATGTCGAGCGACTTCTCGCCGCAGTTCAGGGCCGCCCTATGGCCGCCTTTAATGGTGATGACGCCCTTCGACCCAGGGACCTTCAGGCACTAGTAAGCGTGGTGCGTGGCGGCCATGAACTTGGAGAGGGCCGGCCTACCGAGGATAGCATTATAGGCCGACTTGAAGTCAACGACCTCGAAGTTGATTAGCTCGGTCCGGAAGTTGTCGAGGCTTCCGAACGTCACGGGCAGGACGATCTGGCCAAGGGGCTTGATCGAGGTGCCCGGGACAATCCCGAAGAATGGGACGGCTATTCTTTTGATCTTGGACAGAGGGACTTGCATCTCGTCCAGAACCGTAGTAGATATGAGATCTAGGGAGCTCCCGCCGTCGATGAGAACCCGCCTACTTTGGCATTGCTGATGGTCGGGCTCACGACCAATGGGAGCTTCTGTGGCTTGGTCACTCCAAGGGGACAATCACCCTTGGAGAATGTGATGGACAGCTCGGACCACCTGAGCTGCTACACGGGTGGCTTGCCTTGAGCGATATGGCAAACCTCCCGCGTCGCCTCCTTTAGGTCCCTGCGGGACTTGTACGCCGAGGAGCCCCCGAATATGACGGCTATGTGGTTGTGGGGCTCCTGGTAGCCCATGTCGTCGTCGTTATTTGCGGGACCCTTTCCCTTGCTGCTCTCCCCTTTTCCCGGGAGAGTGGGCATGGGGCCTTTACCGTTGTAGAACTTCTCCAGGCGGTATGCCCAGGTCCGACAGTTGCGAAGGTCGTGGCTGACCGCCTGATGGAACGGGCAGTAGCGGTCGCCCGAAGGGGCACGCCTTTCCTCGCGACCTTGGCCGTCGCAACCCCGGTCGTCGCGACCTTGGTCGCCGCGGCCTTAGTCGCTGCTACCTTGGTCGTTGCACCGCGGGCGTGGCCGACCTCGCCCGCCCTCGGGCTGCCGAGCTGGCGGAGCCCGCGGCGACGACGCTCGACGTTGGTCACCACGCCCGGCGCATGCGATCTCTTCTTCTTCTTGATTTTCTTCTCGACAGAGCCCGAGTGTTTTTTGCTCGAGGAGTCCTCTAGGCCCGGCTGAGGCGGCAGCTTGCCTTCATCGAACATATTCTTCCATTGTACGGCTTCGTCGGCATTCGCAGTGATCGGCCATTCGAGCGGCTCGTTGGCGAGAGGTCGGGTGGATCTCTGTGTCTTGCATGAAGCTTAACGCCACGGACCCGAACTTGAAGGCCCAGACGACCGCCTCATCCGAGATGATCAGAATGGAGTTCCTCACCTTGATAAACCTTTGAACGAAGTCCCGCAAGGACTCTTTCTCCATCTGGATCAGACGCTCAAGGTCGCGCATGTTGCCCGGGCGAGTGAAGCAGCTCTGGAAATTTGCTCGAAGGGCCTCGCAGAGCTGCCCCCACGAGCGGATCGACCCCTCCTTCTGATTGAAAAGCCACGTCCCGGCGGAGCCATCGAGGACCGTGGGGAGGTAGTTGGCCATGACCCCTTTGTCCCCTCCGGCTGCCAGAATGGCGGTGGAGTAGATCGAGAGGAACTCGTCTGGGTTCTGAGTTCCGTTGAACCGCTCGATGTGGCCGGGCTTGAACTTGCTCGGCTATGAGACGTCGCGGAGGGACGCCGAAAAGGCCCGGCATTCGAACGCCGGGCCGTCATGGCGACCCCTCCAAGCATGGCGACCATGACGGTTGGCGTATCGATGGTCCTCCGTGCGCGGGGCGAGACGAGAGAACACGTCTCCGCACCGGCGCGATGAAGGGAGACCCGAGGTGGAACACTCGGTGGGCTCGTGAGCGGGAGGGGCGATGCCCCGGGCCCGCGAGGCTGTCCGGGAACCACTCCGAACGTCCTCACGGTACCGCTCTTGCTTCCCGCGGCCTCCCCGAGCAGGACTTCGGGAGGCGCTATGACGGGAGCGAACAGGGGAGTTGTGCTTATGGTCCCGGGAAACACTCCGGGGCCTTTCTCCACCAGGGGGCCCTGGGAGCCCTATGTCGGCGGTGAGCTTTTCCAGATTCTCAGCTACGACCGCTCCCATGGCCGCCAGGTCCGCTTGGCCGGAGAAATTTTGGAAGCTACGCACGACCGTGGTCATGGCCCGCAGCCGCTCGGCGCTCTGGGGAGCGACCTCGGGAGGCCGCTCCAGGGAGCGATACTCGCCTGGATCTTCGCGAGCCAAACCTCCAGTCTTGGCGTCCGCCCTCCCGCTAGCTTGGCGGCGGACGGTCATTAGGGTTTTGCCCGGGGACAACTCCGGGCAGTTCTCGTCAGTATTACGCTAATGGCGCTGGGAGGCCTCTGGGGACTCGACCTCGTGGATCTCTTCCCTCCCCGCCATATTGACGCTGCGGGAGCACCAGGACCGCGTGGGCGACACCGTGGTGTCATCATGCGCCGCGATCCCTATTTGCTTTTCGGGACGGTCGGGATGCTAAGACCGTCGCGGAGGTCGCCAGATTCTTCCTCGCTAGCGAGGTATCATGCCGAGAGCGGAGGAACGCCTCGTGCCGCAAAGAATCGGGAAAGACTCCTGACTTCGGTGTGGCCTTCCGGTCGCCCACGCCATTTGGCGCAAGAAGACACGTCGTCGTCCTCCACGTCGTCAAAGACGCAGAGGTCTTGATTGTCTTGAGAATTCGGCATCCTCAGGGATTCCCCGCGAAAGGACTCAGTCGTTTCCCACGGACGGCGCCAGCTGTCGATGATTCGGGAACCGGTCCCCCGCCGAGCTTACTTGTTGAATGAGAGATCAACCTAAGACCCCTTTCTCGCGGGGGGTGTAGCGTCTGAGGGCCTACCGAGCTACGTATAGCAAGGACACAGTGAACAAGGGGAGGCCTTTTTGATCTGGTTCGAGCCTCTCGCAGGGGAGATAACAACCCTATGTCCAGTGATTACACTAACTTCTCAAGGGTGTATTACAATATGCTTGCTCGGGGGGCCCTGGGAGGTTCTAAGGACTATCCTTCGGGCCACCAGTGACAAGCTCTATGCGTGAGGAAAACAGGGAATGAAGTCGAAAACCAAAACCCAACCCTGAACCCTCGTGCGTGAAGGTATTTATAGGGGGTTACAAGCGACACAACATTTATTACAGGGGGCGCGCCACTGTTCCGGACGTGGGCGGAGCTGTTCCCTTATTTCCCGCAGGGCATAGCACGACGTGGGTACAGTGGGCGCAGATCACGGGCGCGCAGACCACGGGCGTGCAGATCGTGGGCGCGCAGACCTCCGAGCCACCGCGTAATTAATGCCACATCGTCTTCGTGGACTGCGCTCGGCTTTTGGGCGAAGCCCGTGGTCCTTTCTGTAGACCGGGTCGTCTGGTCGTGGATAGGGCTGGAAAAAAAGCTCGTTGAGCTGGCTCGGTGGCTTGTTTCAAAATTGCTCCGATTACATTAATTTTTCTTTTAAAATAAAAATTAGTTGATTTGGAACAAGAGTCAACTTCGGCTCGGCTTGTTAGGCTCGGTTCGAAGTTGGGTCTCAAACAATACAGGAGACTATAATAAATAAGAATAAATTAGTGTTGAAGAAAGCTCGAAAAAAAGTTCATTTGGCTCGTTTTCCACCCCTAGTCGTGGACTCCCGAGCAGGCATGCTCGGGGGCGAGCCCGACGGAGAACAGGGTAGTCTTGAGGCTCAGGCGGCTCAAGATCTTTCTTGGGATTTACGCCGAGCATGGGCATGCTCGGAGGCCGTCGGGATGCAATGGTCACCGACCGAGAATATCCAATCCCCGACACACCCCCACTGAAGAGCACAAACATCGCTACGAATTCTGGGATATCTTTGTTGATCAACTCTTAATCCTCGGGGAATGACTAACACATAAGACGAGCATACGAAGTAGTGAAGTTACGGATGATGCTAAAAAGATTAGTACGGGGAATGAATATGAAATAACTAACCTTAATATGCTCAGATAATCGCTCAAAGTGCATCAAGACCCTACGAGATATTGACGAAACACAGAGCGTAAGGGTGGTCGGCTAGTTCGCACACCCTTAAATACCTTTGACACCACCATTGCAAGTGCGCCTTGAGGTCGTCGAAGGTCACAAGGCTCAGGTCAGAGGTTGGCTCGTCATGCCTCAATGATGTCTGACACAACTCTTATAATTTGGACACCACTTTACTTAGGTTCTCTCCTTTGAATGGATCATCCTCACCGTTACACGTAACCCTCATGCGTCATGTAATGAAGGGCTACGCTGCTCATATCTGGTGTCCACAAGATTGCTCTGGTAGAGGATCCAACCATGGTGAAGTGTGAGTGGGAGATGTGTATGTGTGCTTGCGGTTTGGAGTGGAGGTTGGGGTAGGGAAGAAAGGCTGCTTGGGTGGGGAGTGGTTTTATATGCCACTCTGGTATGAAAAAGTGGGTTTCGGCATGTTGGCGTTTCAGTATGAAAAAGCGGTGGGTTACAGGGTGTTGTTACTTCGCTCTGAGGTCGCCAGTGTATTGTCCGTCGGTCTGAGATAGGCAGTGTTTTGTCAATTGGTGGTGTGCAGAGTGTTGTCGAATCAGTCTGAGAAAGCTGCCAGCGGCGTGCTGTCACATCGCACTGACAAAGCTGTTGTGTGTGTTGTCTAATCAACGTGATAAAACTAATAGTAGTGTGCTTGCAAATAGCACTGATAAAGCTGGAGTATATGTTGTCCAATCAGTCTGATAGCTGATGGCATTACGAAATGTAAAGTTGATATTTTAACAGCACAAAACATAATGAAACAAATAACATATGTGAATATTACATAAGCTAAGAAAGTAAAACAGTCTAGCTAGCGGCCCTACGCGATGCAACTCCTCGTGTGGTCCCACGCCTCCCACGGCACTACACATGCCCAGATGGATACGTGAGCTGATCAGGGGCTTGTCTACAAGTACTCCTAGCAGGCCGTACTGGTGCTGCCGGAGTAGCGTAGGCGTCCTGGGACGGCTGAGTCAGGCTAGGACCAGGTGCATCGGCGAGTTGTGACAGACCGAGGACCACACCTGTGGACTACTGCTGGTAAGGATCAATGATCCAGTCGAAGTCCTCGTCGGGGAGTGTACCGAAGTCACCGGAGGCGCTCGCACTCTCATCAGGTGCTAGATCGGTCGCTGTTGACAAACTTTTTATGTTAGAACAACAAGAAATATGAAGAACATAATATACGAAAGAAGACCACGTGATGTACCTGCAGTCATGGGGATGGGTGCTGGGGCACGGTACCAGCTGGAGCCCCTAGCCACGTCTGGAGGAGGCGTAGTCTGCCTGTGTGACGCGGATCGACCCCGTACAGAAGACGATCGAGGGGGGAACTGTACCACGTCATCCGCCCTAGGCCGCCTACACGACGTAAGATGGATGACGCGGGAGGTAAGTCGCGAATACGGTGCAATGCCCCTTGGAGGTCATCCGGTGTCACCCCTATCCTCTGGGTGGTATCTTGCTTCCAATGCCTTCTGTTTTACTCTTCATGCCTTCGCGTAGTTTATGGTGTACTGGAATCTCTACTCTATTGTGAGTATTATGGTATGTGGCTCTAAATCTAGGGCCTCCACGTCACCTCCTTGCTCGGTCGCCACTGTGTTTTCCTAGGTTGCTGCCTCTCCACTCAGTTGCCCCTCAAAAGTTACAGCTGTAGCAGCCAGTTTGCCTAATGGAATAATAAAAAAAACCACAGCCGTCAACTACAACTGCTTTGTAGTTCAATAAACCAAAAATAACTTTTCAGATCAATTGCAGCTCCCCGAACAGGGCCTAAATAGCACGGCTCTCGCTGGATGCTTGCTCTCTCCATACAATCTATAAAGATGACGAGCCCGTCAATAAAACAGTGGGTATATCCGCGGTTCAACAGGAAAAGCTGTTTCGCTTTCGCATCGGCGTACGCACTTGTGCGTGATCTGCCCCGAGAAGCCTGTTTTCGCTAGCTGCTGGTGCTAGATGACAACGAATTTGCACCAGGTCGCCGGCCGCGGTCTAGCCGGCCAAACGACGTAAAGCCAAGCGCGCCGATGAGGGTTGGCACCAAACCGATCGATGATGCGGATCGCAAAACAACGTTTGCCCACTCCTTCATAAACCCTGCAGCTGACGCAGCTGGCAGACGACGGTTTTGTTAATTTGAGATTATCCTCAATAATTCTTTAGTAAGAACACATCTAGATGTTGCCACGCAATGTCCATCGCTTTGCTCTACTTTCTCTCCCCCTTCTCCACCTCTTCCTTCTGTTCTAATATAAAAAAGTTTATTTTAAAATTTTGAGATGAATTCACTTGAAAACTTTTGATTAAAAAAACTTCTGGTTCAAAAAGTTTTGTCGGGGATTGGATGCGCTGTACCAGGACGATCTTCGAAGCCCGGCGCCAACCGACCATGCCCTTGCCCGGACAACGCACGCAGGACCGACCTTCGTACGTCCCGGCCCCGAGCAATCCAGCTCGGGTTGTCCACGACAAGACGACGTGGCATTTAATGCCGGCGCGAGATATCGCGTCCGGGATATCTTGCTGCCACGGTCCGCGCCGCCTTGGTCTGCGCCATCGTTCCCACGTCCAGACGGTACCGGCGGTGGCGCGGCCACTATCGTGGCGTTCTCCACAAGAAAGCGCTCCCGTAATAAATGATTTGTCTCTGTAAATTCCTATAAATACCCTCCCACGATGGATCGGGGTTGGACTTCTGTACTTCACACGATACGCATTGAGCTTGCTCACGAGGCGCCCTTAGGAGCATTCGGGTCCCGAGCAAGCGATTGTAACACACATCCTCACTAGTGAAACCCATCGACGAGGGTTATTATCTCCACCGCGAGAGGCGAACCGACTAAAAACGACTTCGTGCCTTCCGATTATCCGCATACCTTATTTCTTTGCTCGGCATACTCTCAGACGCGCACCCCTTGCGGAAAAGGGGCCTTAGGTTGATCCATCATTCAACAAGTAAGCTCGGCGGGGGACCCTACCCCGGATCGTCGACAAGTTTAGACTTCTTTAACTTCTGGTTTAAAAACTTTTTTATGCAAAAACTTTTAAAAAATGGTTAAAAATATTTTATATTCAAATTTTGGAGGAAAAATTTGTAAATAATTTTTTTTTTGAGTTTGAGAGGGGAGGAAATGATGGATGAAAGTGGACATACCGTAAACTATCTCACGAGAGAGCTTTTAAGAAAAAAAAGAAGTGTAAGAAGGAATAAGGTGCCACCGCATATTCGAACGGAAGTACGTCCTCACTGAAGATATCCTCGAATTAGCAATATATACGACTAGTTTAAGATTATCCTCAAAATTAACTAAAAAAAATTAAAAATATCTTTCTATAATGGCATGTGTCATGCATCTTCTTTATCTATTTCCATCCTTCTCTTCCGTCCTCACTTCCTTCACCTCCCTTCCTTCATCTCTAACATAAAAAAAATTCATATTAAAAAAATTTAACTTTAAAAATTTTAAACAAAGTTTCAACGAAAAAAGGAATTCAACTCTGATCGCGGGGGAAAAAAAAATGCGTGGTCACTGCGCCTTCTGGGCCGCACTGAGATCGGTGTGATGGTTCCCCGCGCGCGTCCGGCCTTCGCCACAGCCCAGGCCGTGCCGCGCGCCTTTGCTTTCGTGGGCGGTTTAACTTTTTAACCGAGCTGCCTCTGTGGGTCTCAAACCCGTTTTACAAGAGCCATCTGCCGAGTAACTTCTTTTTTTACCTCCCCTATCGGGTCTAAGATAACGACAACAAAAGTTAACGTAACAGCTGACATAACATGCGTCGCTTCTTTAGACAAAAAAGAAAAGAAGAGCTGTACATCTCTGAACAGTAATGATGTTCATTCGATTCGTCTCTCTCGTGCTCTTTCTACGAGCTAGCGTCATCTCTGTTACAGCTAAACTAAATCAGGTGACCTGACAGACATCACGTACGTGCACGTTCCAAACCTACATTTAGCATGGTGCGCTTACCCACTCAGGTCTTCGGACCAAACCGTGAGACAGAAAGGCCAAAAAGATCACAAAACGCACCAGAACCAACCACAGAATTTTTGAAGATTACCGAACCAACCAACCCCCCGAACCTACGGAGTTACGGACTCTCACAAGTCACAGCATACAGATATTGGAATTAATTTCTTCCAGCCATCCCTTACCAGCTCGACCAAGTGTGAGTGTGTGACAAGGAGGGCTTACCTACTACTGTACCGGCCTGATATGGGGCCTGTTTGGTACGGCTCCAGCTCCACCAGATCCGTGGATCTGGTGGAATAGTTTTCCTACCCACAGATCCGTGAAGTTCGTTCATGAAGACATTAAGAATGTTTAGATGGATCATTTTGTTTATATTTTAGGCCAAAAATATAAACTTAATTTACTTTATTTTAGCCTAAAAGTTTCAGATCTCAGGAGAAGCTGGGATCTGGAGCTCTACCAAACAGGCCCATGATCTCCTCCAGGACATACGCAATGCTTTCGCTAATACACGAACATGCAGACCATGATTTTTTTCAAAAGGCGCCTAAGGCTACAATAAGCTCTATTTTTTTACTAGTTGAAGAATTAATTCAATAAAAGAAGTTAAAGGGGTGTTGAGTTGAGAGTCCAGTTTTTAGTATATATCTATCCTATTAAAGCCGGAAGAAAGCCAGGCCATTCAGCCCATCCATGTGGTGCCTCGCCGTTTTGCGAAAAAGTCCCTCCGTTTCTTCGAAATTACGGATAGGTCCCTGTGTAATTTTCTGTGAGACGAAAAAAAAATTTCACTTCGCGTTTAGGTCCTTGGCGCGGTATTTTACGGAAAAGTCTCCCGTTAATTTCAAATCGCGAACAAGCCCTTTTCTAATTTTTCAGGATAGCGAGCAGGTTCAAAAAAATAACGGATAGGTCCCTGCTTCTTACGTTCGGGTCCTTTCTCCGTTTTTCCCGGGAAAAATGTTTTCGGCACCGAAAAAAACCGGAAAAATTTTTTTCGCCGCCCAAAAAAAACGAAAAAAATGTTTTCGTCGCAAAAAAAACACAGATTTGTCATCTCTGATGATTTTTCGTTCTTTTTCCTCTAGACTATTTTTCACCGGTGGGTGGTTTTGCGAAAAAAAATATACGTCCACCTTTCTCCGTTTTTCCCGGGGAAAATGTTTTCGCCACCCAAAAAAAACGGGAAAAAATGTTTTCGTCGCAAGAAAAACACCTATTTGTCATCTCTAATAATTTTTCGCCCTTTTTCCTCTAGACTATTTTTCACCGGTGGGTGGTTTTGCGAAAATAAAAAAATACGTCCAAGCCCTTCGATCGGTGGTTTTACAAAAATGACCCTATCGTTTCGCATATTCACGTGCGAACGCGTAGAGTGTTAGGCTCGACAAAAGAATGTTGCCATCTCTAATAATTTTTTGTCCTTTTTTCTCTAGACTATTTTTCACCGGTGAGTGGTTTTGCGAACATGTGTTATTACTCGGTGGACGCGTAGAGCGTTAGGCCCAACATAAGAAAGTTGTCATCTCTAATAATTCCCCCCCCCTTTTCCTCTAGACTATTTTTTACCTGTGGGTAGTTTTGCGAAAACAAAAAAAATACATTCAGGCCCTTCTAGCGGTGATTTTACAAAAAAAAACCCTATAGTTTCGTATATATAGCGTCAGGGTCCTTGACTTTATTTTTTCGAGGGGTCATTACACATGACCCACAAGCAACAGAAGCATATATCTGCCTAGTATATATTGCGTGGAGTAGTACCAACTTATAAGAGGAGCTCTTTCATTGACTCTAGGAAGAGTTGGTGTCAAGGCTAAAGATACATATTGTTGGTTATATTAGACTATATATATGTACGCGCGCGTATATCATGTTTATCGTGTGACTTGTGATAACGTGTGACTGAGACATGCTAAGTGTACTTAACATTTTATCACGTGTATCGACTATGCTATACATCACTTTACACCTCAACTATTGACGTGGCGCTGCGGACTCAGGGAGACCCACGTTTTCGTGCGGTTAGTCCATTTTTGCTCGTGACGTGAGATTCTAGGGGGGCGGTTCAACTGTGTTTTTTGCGAGACGTTTTCTGTACACGGTTTTTTAAAGGAGATATCCCTGTTTGTGAGAGTACATGCGATAGAAAATCAATCTCATTATCCTCCGGCGATCTCTGCTTCCTTCGTACTTGTTGCCACCTAAATCATTCCATCCTTTAGTCTGTCGTGCAACGGACGTGAGGAAGAACAGTGTCTCCGATCTGACGCTGGCCACTTAACGCACCACCATCCTTTAAATTTCTGGTAGCTTAGTACTACTTCAGTGTAAATTGATACCTGCTAAACTAACTTACATTGACCGATTTTTATCTCTTCCGGAAAAAAAGTTGGGACTTCTCATATCTCCGAGGAGTGACTGTGTTCACTGGATTATTCCAAACTACCAGCCTCAGACCTCAGATCTGATCTGTTTCTTCGAGTTGGCGATCTGTGCAAGATGATGGCCCGCCAATGGCACCGCCGCACCGCTAACCAAATCGAGCGAACTGACCAACAGTACGCCCGTGAACGTACTTAAGCTACATTTTGAACGCATGCATGGTGCGTGGCTGAGTGCGTTCGATCACCAACCTGGTCGATCACTGATCAGTTTTCCAACCAAAACCGTGAGGTAAACGCGGACCCAATGGATCACAATCGCATCTGAACCAACCACAAAAATATATATACAGATCACCAACCAAGGCCCGAGCCGCCGGACTCTCGAAACGTACTGAAACGCGGTCACGCACCATCGATCGTCTTCACGTCCTAGCTATAAGTACAAGTGCACAGCACTGCTGCAACCATCGTCACACAAAATCAGCACATTTTGTCTCTATCTGACAGACACGAGCTTCGCGCACACGGCACACCATTCACAGCATGGTCTCCAAGAACACCACTTCCTCCATGCTCGTGCTCGCCGTGCTGCTACTCTCGTGGGGCGGGATGAGCAGCGCGGCGCGGGGGCTGGAGGAGGCGGCGCCCAAGGAGGAGTACCCGGCCGTGCCGGAGCTGCCGGAGCACGAGCTGCCACCGTTGCCCAAGGTCGAGCTTCCACCGAAGCCCGAGCTGCCGCCGTTCCCGGAAGTCCACCTGCCACCGAAGCCGGAGCTGCCGCCGTTGCCCAAAGTCGAGCTGCCGCCCAAGCCCGAGATGCCGGCCATTCCCGAGTTCCACATCCCTGAGCCGGAGGCTAAGCCATGATCGACGACGATGACTACCACGGCATGACACCAAAGTTGACCATATCTACAGTGTGTGCCATGCATATGCACGCATCTACATATATATATACGTGTTGTGGTGTTCGTGCGATGCGCGCGCGTGTACACGTATCCTGTGATGTTCCGTTGTATGTTGTACATCTATACTATCACATCAGTTGTATTTCTTGCGCCAACCACGTGTCTTCATGTTGCCCGTAGTACGACTATGGCAGGATAACTATTTTTAGGGTGCCGTAACAGCTAGCTACTGTAGTCTCTTATAGCGCGTTTGGCTCCTTGCACGCACGGAGCGCGGCTCGCTCGAGCCTGGCCCGCGGGAAACGGCCGCGCGGCGTCTCTGCGCGTGCAAGCGCATACTCATATTTTGGCCTTCACTGCATGCGAAGAGCCAGGCCAGCGCGATCGATACAGGCAACCAAACGCAATGCGCATGCACGGTCAATGCAGCGGTCGAGTCAGGCCACGCGCGATCGGGGAACCAAACAGGCTATTAAGGTTAATTATAACGTAACTCACAAGTCATGCGTTCAAAGTCCAAAAATCATAGAGTAAATCCTGTACAAATAACCTATCGATCTATCCTGTGGTTGGTGGGAATCTAACTTTGATCCTAAGCTAGAGTGAAAGGGTGCGACACTACTAGGCTAGCTATGCTAATGCTATAGTTCGCGACTGTAGCAGGATAATTAGGGAAGGTATAAAAAAGAACCGGCGTATTTGCGTGTGGACCGATCAAGATGTGTACTTGTTTAATTACTTTTCTATGTGTTTATACCACACGGTAAAAAATAACATTTTTGCTATTTGTAATGTATCTATCTTTTGGTTGACTCTAAGTTGATTTTCCTTGCCTTTGGTTTAGCTTTTGAGAAGATGTGCGTGACATCTGATTTTTATTTGATCTAATGATTAAAAAATATGACTTATAATTAATAAAGTATAAACCTCCTTATAAATGGGATCCCCCCCAAAAAAAAAAAACTCAAACATTAAGGAGATATGAATTGCAAGTCAAATTCTTATTCCTCTTTCTCATGTGAGTGTCACCCACTGTCTTTTCTGCCCATTTGGGAATGTTTGCAGCTCCAGTATTCTTTCGCAATGCATTAGTGTCTATCGGGTCTGTCATGAGGTGTGATGGGAGAGGGATGTCATTTCATTCTGTCTCTGTGTCCACCTCGTCAAGTAAGAGGTTAGCATTAGACCTCCCTTTCTCCATCTATTGTCAGATTGGATTTTGTACGTTGCATAGTATATGCTCCACAAGACGTTGGAATGGATCGTCTTCGGCTGCGGACTTGTTGCTTTTTTTTTTGGATTTTGAGCCACAAATTGTAGTTAACGTAGACCAACTTACGGGGTTTCTTGTATGATAGACAGTTGCAAACTTTAATGTCACCACAGGGATCTTCCTCACTGTCCTCGGCTTTTACCGTCGACACAGGTACCAAAACCGTCGACACAGAGCTTTGTCGTCGGCTAGCCGACGACACAAGTCCCACGACACAGAGTCGACGACACAACCGGCCTATGTCGACGGCTATCGTAAATCCCGACGACACAAATGGCATCCGGGGTCGCCCCGACACCCAGACTTTTGTCGTCGGCTTAGCTAAAGCTGCCGACACAGATGGGACATCTGTGTCGTCGGCTAAACTAAAGCTGCCGACACAGATCGGTCATCGTGTCGTCGGTATAGACTAAAGCCGATTTACACAGATCCCATCCCGACCAGTGCGAATCACTGGGGCTATCTTTTGTCGTCGGCATGGTCTAAAGCCGACGACACAGATCCCTCTGGGACCCGAGCGATGTCGGGCTGGGGCTATCTTGTGTCGTCGGCATGGTCTATAGCCGAGCGACACAAAGTTGTCAAAAAAAAATCTGGAAATTTAAAAAATCAAATTTTAACTCGCAAAAAACCCCATTCCCAGCAGTTTTATATCCCCAATTGCCCGTAACAATCACGACATATAATTTCACACACAAGACCACATTCAGATTCACCGATACAATTCACAATTGATCACAAACGATATATAGCAAAATGCATCAATAATTCACAAATTCAGCTCACAAACCAAACGAGTACATCACATTCACAATCAACAAGTCTATGAACCAAAGAAAATAAATAACTAAGTCTCAGGAACCCGCGGAGGATCAAGAAACACCGCCAACGAATTGATTCGTGGCCGATCTTGTGCCATCGAATCACCTCCTGCGGAGCATTCGCCGCAGAGCAAAGCGCAATGAGGTGGACACCTACAAGATTAGAGGAAACCACAATTTTCAAAACTTGTGTGCATTTGTGTACTTGTATGAATAGTTAGCGAAAAGTGGAACAAAATGCATTACCCTCGGCGTCAGCGTCTGCGTGAAGAACGGTGG
This sequence comes from Guadua angustifolia, assembly GCA_036346375.1. Taxonomy (NCBI): domain Eukaryota; kingdom Viridiplantae; phylum Streptophyta; class Magnoliopsida; order Poales; family Poaceae; genus Guadua; species Guadua angustifolia. The sequence continues at coordinate 6,747,936 of CM070512.1, forward strand.
CAGAGGTGGCATCTGCGGTCGTCGGAGGGTCCGCCCGCAACGATTGTGGATATGATATGTTAGCATCTCAAACGTAAATACAATGTAGTTACGATACAATCTTAATTACTCAGATATAGTTGATCATCCAGAGGTTCTCGACTCGGAGGGCCTCAGATCGCCTCCTATCCTCCTCTCGCTCACTTTGCCGCATTGTCGTCACTTTGCCTCCGCTGCTCATCTGCCTGCCTCTGCTGCTGCAGCTCTACGATCATCTTTGCTCGGGCTTCGGTGTGCACCGTGGAAGAGGCGGCTCATTGTCGGCGCAATCGACTTGGCCCTCAGACGAAGTCGGGCGCCACCACCGAGTCCATGAAGCCGAGCTCTTTGTGACTCCTCCCACCGAATCGGTCGTAGATGACCAAAGGGTCGACCGGCATGGTCAAGGGGTCACTGATCGGCACCGTGCTTCTCCTTCATGGCTGCACCAGATGTGTCTGCGAAACAAATAAGATATGAAGTGGATTAGCTCGGCACGCTTGAAGTAGTCAGAGAGTAGCGAAAAGAGCAGATCACTTACAATCTTCTCTGGGCACGGGGCATCGGTGGTTGCGCATCGTCAGTCGGACATGGGCGTGTGTGCTCAAGGTCCACACGGTGAACTCATCGGGCTCAAGTCCGTGTGAAACTCCTGCAGCTCAATTTCAAATGTGAAATGAAAAACTGAATTGACAAGAATGCTAGAGTTGTACTTAGTATACTTACGATATCGCGACGTGCCCCATGCCTCGCCCACCTAGGTAGGTCACACAGATCTCGGGGTTGGCTTCTTGATTCCCCTGTTCCTCTTGGACCTCTCGATCCACTCCGGGGATGCCCACATCTTGCAGAGCTGCCTCCAGCGTGTGGACACTTGTCCATCCAACCGGACGCCAAGGTCGGTACTCCTTCGCCGAGGTATCGCTGCAAGGCAAGTGCCCTTGAGATCTTCATCCCGTGCTTTTGTAGTGCTTCATCACCGCGTCCCTGCGGATAACTCGATGGCGCCCTCGACGGTTTTTGCCGCCATTGTGTCGAGCACATGGCGACAAGCACCATAGTAAATCTGGGATGCGTCAGTACAAGCCGATAACTCGCTCAAATGAAACAAACACGTGAAGCTATAAACACAAAAACATCAATAGAAATGACAACTTACCCGTAACTTCGGCTATGCAATGATCCGCGATAGTGCCTCCTGGTCGCCCTCCACGAGCGAGTAGTCGCTCCACCTAGTCACGGGCGCCGAGCATCACCTCGCCCACTCGCCCGGGTAGAGCCGCTAAGGATCACCCCTAGCAAGTGGCGGCTCTCCTTACCCTTGTTGAGGCAAACCAAGCCCTGCATGAAGAATTAATAACAAGTGGTTAACAATGTGGTTAGCAATAAAAGACATCGAAAATTTGTAGCACATACCTTTGCCCGCTAGAAACAACCACCTCTATCCCGCTTTTGGATCTGTGGGGGCTTTGGCAATTTATTCCGCCCGACTTTTCTTGGTCGCCATGAGCTCGAGGCACCCCGACTCAAGACAGCTTGACTCCGTGGATCCCATCCATGTCCTTGTCCCGTCCTCATCCCCCTCCTCAAGCGCGTCGGTGGTGGTGTGGTGCTCCTCCACCTCCGGGAGTCGGTGGTCGTGTGGTGCTCCTCCACCTCCTCCTCCTCCTCGGAGCGCCATCTTTGGGGTGAGCTCGCCTTGCAGACTCCTCATGCCCCCTTCCCAAGACCTTCTTCAATTTTGAAGCCAACTTTTCAGAATCGGAGCCATCCTGTTCACCGTAGTTGCATTGGGGCGAGCTGACTCAGCTGCTTCGGATCGAAATCAATATCCATGGCAATCATAGCATCCATGGACCTTAATTCTACTACTGCATCCACGTGACATTTGTCGGAGATCGTTAGCACGCCTGCGGTGTCTTTGACATTTGCACAAGCATTCGAGGCAAAATTCATTAAGGAATAAATGCCACACATTTGTAAATTAAGTGAACTTGTATAAGAGGAAGAAGGTTACGTGGTAATGAAACCAGGTTAGAAAGTTTGACGGCCTTGTCCACGGCCTCGCCGCTTCAGATTGTCAATTTGTTCGCCAAGGTTCACCCGATCCTTCCCACTCTTCTTGAATAAATTGACTACAAGATTTAATATTTATTTCAGACATTTATTTCATAAGCACGTGTTATGACTTATTTCGACATTTATTGACTTACTCGATGTACACCTTCATTTCATCCATGTTGTCGCATACATACAACTGAATCAAATCCTTTTCCGTTGCGCCCAAGTCACGTGTGGTGCTTTTGCCGACATTGCATCCGACTTGATCATGGAACACCTCCAAGTTGGAAGTACTTCGCGACATGCCTTCTTATACCTTGGTTGTGGCACATGGACCTTGTTTTTGTCGCAGTATTTGTCCGTGAAGTAGGCGATCTCCTGAATCAGCCAAGCTTCGGCAATACTGCCTTCGACTCGTGCTTTGTTCTTCACCTTCGCTCTAAGACTTTTCATCATGTGCTCCACGGCATACATCCACCTAAACTGCGCCGGCCCCCCAACTTTTGCTTCATATGGCAGATGAACCAGTAGATGTTGCATGCAATTGAAAAACCCAGGGACATAAATCTTCTCGAGCTTTGTCACAAGCACGACAATGTCCTTCTCCAATTCCTCCATCCTCGATGCGGATATCTCTTTTGCGCAGAGCTCTCGATAGAAGAAGCTAAGCTCTGCCAAAGTGATCCATATATCATCGTCAACATATCCACGCCACACGGCTGGAAACAGACGCTCTATGAAGACTTTGTAGTCGTGGGCATTCATCCCATTTAACTTGCATTGCTCTATACTAACGGCATGTCGAAGGTTCGCCGCATAACCATCTGGGAATTTAACCTTTTCCTTAATCCAATCAAGAATCTACTTTACTTGCCCACGTGTAAGGCAGAATTTTGCCCTAGGTTTCCTCCCATTCTCATCGAGGTTCATGTCTGGCCGATCACATATCAGAGCACAGTCCAGACGTGCTTTCTTGTTATCTTTAGTCTTCGTGGATGTCCCGGCTTGTGTTCACGATTGATTCGCACATATTTTTCTCTTGGTGCATCACGTCGATGTTGTGAGGTAGCTTCAGGTCTTTTGCATAAGGAAGGTTGTAGATGCTGCACTTATGAGTCCAATGGTGCTCCTCACCATAGTCTTTCACATACCCGATATCCGCTAGATCGTCATGCCAGTCGATGATATCCCGCGACTTCAAACGCTCGGTGGCCCTTCTTCACGCCTTGCCTTTGCGAAATGCCTTTTTGATTCCTAAATGGGTGCTTCGGCCCAGAAACAACGGTGACAATGAACCAACGGGACTTACCCCCATTTTTCAAAGGTGAAAGCATCGAGTTACGCAGGCATATAGGGCATGACAACTTTCCATGCGTGCTCCACCCCGAGAACATGCCATACGCGGGAAAATCGTGTATTGACCACAGGTATGCGGCACGCATCCTAAAGTTCTTCCCCTTGTAGCTATCATGTGTCAAGACTCCTTTAGTCCATAGGTCAGTCAGCTCTTCTACCAGAGGTTGCATGAATAGATCTAAGTTTTTTCCAGGAGACTTAGGCCCAGGTATTATAACAGAAAGAAACATGTACTCTTCTTTCAAGCAGAGTTGAGGCGGCAGGTTGTACGGGATTGTGAACACCGGCCAGCACGAGTACGGGTGCGCCATCATATTGAATGGCGTGAACCCGTCGGTCGAGAGGCCTATCGCGACATTCCTAGGCTCGCCGCAAATTGAGTGTTGTTGGTCAAAGTGCCTCCAAGCTTCGCATCGACGGATGAATCATCACGCCCTCCTTTCACGCTTGCCCTCTTTGTGCCACCTCATGTGTCTCGCCGTGGCCTTGGACATGTACAAACGCCGCAGACGCTCAAGGATCGGAAAGAAACGGAATGTTTTCGGGCCACCGCCGTCTGTCTCATTCCACGCTCAGACATTTAACTTCCTCGCATCGACTCTCATTACAATGCTTCTGAAGTGAGTCGGCCCTTAATCGGTCTTCCAATAAAGCATGCGTAACTTTGGGCAATAGTCTATCCTCTCGACGCGGCATGCCTAACACGCCGAAGAAGCTTCTTCGACTCAGAAGATTCGAGTCATCTTGTGTCCACGGAAGGAGGCTATCCAGCAGCTTTGCAAAGGTCGTTGAAGCAATTGGTCGACGGGTTGTACTTGGTCTTCACCGCCATTAGACGCGACATCGCCGAGATCTATCACATCGGTATGCTCATGCAGCGGCAACTTGGCAGAATCAAGGAGCTTCTCGAATTGTTCGGCAAGTGGTTCGGACTCTTCCTCAGGGGAGAGATCGTAAGCCCGAGCCACATCATCCGTGAGCTCGTCTAATCTATCAACTTCAACTTCATCGTAGCCCTCTTCAAAATCCACAGGGCCACACACCGGCGCCGGACGCTTCCTCTCGCCATGAGCTACCCATACAAAGTAATTTGGTTTGAAGCCATGCCTACATAGGTGATGGCTAATATCCTTCTTGGTCCTCTTCTCGGTGTTCGAGCATGCGGTATAAGGATACCACACGATCACTGCATTAGGGTCGGGAATCTTCGAAAGCATCATCCACTAATGCTCTAGCCTTCTCGATCCACTCGTCCGTGTGTCTCCCGAGTTCATCCAACCATCGTGACATCCACCGCCGATCTTCCATCCAAAGATCGCCATTACATAACGCCAATGCATGCATCCAAATTTCAGATTTAGACAGTTTAAGCCTTGCTAAATAGGAGGGCTTACCCACCATCGATGTGGGCTTAAATCTGGTGGTGCGGGCACGAGGGTGCTCGGGTCGTAATTCGGTAGCATAACCCGTTGTTCTCCGAGTGCAACGACGGTACTGACAGTACCACTCATGTTATGCACTAGGAGAACGACAAGGAAATACCGCGGAATCCCAACCCGTACACCCTCGTGTCACGACCATCGTACTCAAGCAAGACATCCGTGGGCTGTCCAAAACGTGGATACTCGAGAGCGCAACACTTTTCGTAATGGAACCCAACGAATCACCGTCTCGAGCTCCTTACTTAAAATATGCGCCCGAACGGGTTTAACTCTAGCTCGGTTGATGTTGACACGATCATCACGTACCTACACGTGTCCTGAATGTTACACTCTCAAACAACAACTGGCACAATACGCTAGAATAATTCCGCAAAGTAAGCTAACATACTAGCAACTTACCGAAATTATTAGAAATTTCGGCAGCACCTCCCCTAAAACTAGGACATCCACTCAGCAGACAAAAGACAGTATTTAATATAATAACAACCATATATAGCAACTAACGATAATCAACCACGCACAGTATTTAATATGGTTTGCTCGGCTACATTCTGCATATACATTTCATTTCATCACACCATTATACATTTCATTCGACCGGAGATTACCTTAACCGGAGATGGCGACTAGGAGGACGAGGGCGGGGCCGACGTCGTGGACGAGCTCGGGGAAAGCCGGGGCGGCGTGGTTCGGGTGTGGACGACCTCCCACGGTCGGAGGCGGAGCGTCGGCGGCGGCCCGAGCGTCGTCGGGGCTGCCATAGAACACATATACCATCTTTTTAAGTCGGTAATAGCATTCTAATACCCAAATAGAACAGACTAATCCATGAATGCAAAAGGATTATTCTTTAAACAATATGCTTCCAGAGAGATCCCTCGTCTTTAGGAACGAAAAAAAAATGCCCAAAGGGCTACAAACACACACTCCTTGCTTTGATGCTATGATATATGGGACCTTTAGTGAACCAAAATGTATTGAAGATTAAAAAAGAATAATTCACATCTTTTCAAGATAGGCTAGAATTAGTCATTACACATACTAATTTAGCTAATGGGAAATATTTTATGCATAGAAATAATTAAAAATAACGGGATATATAACTTGCGTAAACTTATTTAAAGATAAAGGCATAATCCCTTCAAAGACTTAGTTTACCTTACAAGATTAGTTCTAACAGCTAGTATAATGTCACCGCTACTTCTTCATACATGCCATGGCTTACATAGTTACACGTAAATTGCAACTTTGAAGTTCAGAGCTCAAGCAAGCATGCAAAGGAAACAATTTACACGATACCAAAATATAGGATATTGCTTCTACAAACATACAGCGTCAACAAAACAAGAACCTGAATTCCAACAGCTTCCTACACAAACATTCCCTTAGCAATTGGCATTCATAATCAAATGATAACATGGTTATGAGCTCTTATCACATACTTAGCAATTGGCATTCAAAACAAACACTCGAATCACGGAGGAGCGGAGGAGGCAGCCGAGGCGGGAGGCGCGGAGCAAAGCGGGCGGGCGAGAGGCGCGGAGGAGGTCGGCCGGCGGCGGCCGGGCAGGGGGGCGGCCGGCGCGAGGAGGAGGCACGGGCGGCGCGGGCGCGGGAGGGCGGGCGGCGAGGCGCGGAGGAGGTGGCAGCCTGGCGCTGGGCGGCGCGGGCGCAGAGGAGGGGCGGTGGGCGGGCGCAGAGGAAGGGGCGGTCGGGCGCGAGGAGGAGGCAACGGGCGGCGCGGGCGCCGAGGGGGGGCGGCGGCGGCGAGGCGCGAGGAGGTGGTAGCCGGGCGGCCGGGCGGCGCGCGCAGAGGAGGGCGGCCACGTGAGGAGGAGGAGGCGGGCGGCGGCAGGCGCGGGAGGCGGCTGCACGGAGGAGGAGGCACAAGGCGGGCGGCGGCAAGGCAGGAGGCGGCGGCATGAGGAGGAGGAGGCGCGCGACGGTGGTGCGCGGGGAGGAGGCGGCCGCAGAGGAGGAGCGGCAGGCGCAGAGCGGTGGGTGGCTAAGGTCCCTCTTGGACTTAGCGCACGGGGCGGCGCCAAGTTAAATTAAGACTTGTGTCGTCGGCCTCCAAAAAACCGCCGACACTGACCCTAAACCCTAGACCCAAAATTTCGTGGCAGCAGGTGGTCCCACCTGCAGAGACACATGGCCTATATCGTCAGCCCATACAAAGCCGACGACACATACGTTGTTGGTCCCACTGTCAGAGACACAAGGTCTATGTCGTCGGTCAATTACAGGCCGACGACACTGAGTGGTTAGACGGCAAACTTTTCGTAGCATGCAGTGGTGGTCCCACAGGCAGAGACACGTACTCTGTGTCGTCGGCCGAACTGTAGCTGACGACATAGAGACATTTATGTCAACCTTTATCGACGGTTTGGTGATAAGCGTCGACACTGTATACGTTTTGTTGTCAGTAGCAGTATTGCCGCCGACACAGAGGCTCCAACAAAATCGGCAATAGTCCTGCACCCTTCCACGGTATCAACTGAACCAGCCTACAGGCACCTCCACAACATGGCAAATACCATCCTAGCTCATCCATACACTTTCCCTCACTCGACTCGAAAAGGTCGACCTCCACAACTGCTTCTAGGTAAAACACACGAAATTATCACCTGCAAGCAGCCGATTATTTTAAATTGTCGCCAAAAACGGGCCAAATAAGACATTTGAATTGTCATTTTAGGGTTTTACGACATGCAGCAGGTCATTCCTCGTTTTTTGGTCGCGCAGTGGTGCATCGTCAGTACAATGTGCATTAATTGAAATTTTTGGTAGGAGAGTATTTTAATTTACTGAACACACTGCCGTCACATACCAATTAAATAAAAATAAATATACCACATTTCATACAAATGTATGTTGAGTACGTAATAACCATTCTAAATGCTATATTTCATTTTTCTAAATTTTAAAAACAACAAAAATGTTTTCTAATCCCATTTGAATTAACAATTTTGCGGCATATTTTTTACCACGACATAAGTCTTCGGTCTTTGTCATGTGGGACCGCTTAATTTGAAGTTCATCGCCATGTGGGACCGAACTTTTGTCGGCGGCTTAATATATGCCGCCGACACAAGTAGGGACTATGTCGTCGGATACTTTTGGTCACGACATAGGTTCTTTAGCGGGAAACAAAATTCAAAATCTCGCCTGCCACCGACTAGTCAACGTGCCAGGGAGTATGTATGTCGTCGGGGAAATATGTTACCGCCGACACAGAGCAGATATTTGTCGTCGGTTATAAAACCGCCGCACAGATATTTTGGCCGACGACATTGATGTCGTTTCCTGTAGTGTGTGGATGAACGCAAACGTGCTCCAGTTGCACTCACATCCGCTGGAAGAAGCGCAATGCAAAACGATGCACTGAGCCAACTGCCAGAGAGTGGGTGTGTCTAAACCAAACACACCCCACTAATGTGCTACAAGTTAACGAAGACAACAATAAATATGAAATAAAAATACGAGAGTGGCACTATATTTAAGATGACATAAGGAAAATACTAGGGAAAGTTTTGGGATCATGTGCCATCATCTCAGCTTGCGCAGTCGAGAACGATCCAACCCTTCTTTCGAAAAGATCGGCCTCGTGAAGACCTTGCATCACCATATTAGTATCATCAAAAAGTGCTTCAAAAGCATCCTGGAGATTTGGCAAGAAGGTGTGGGTCGTACCATACGAGTAATATGTTTGGGGGTTCAAGATGGCAGCTGCATGAAATTCAAGGAAATATGTTAGTACAAGTATTTGCAAGTACAAAATATTTTGTGAAAAGAGAAGAATGTATTACAGGCATTCATGTAAGTATCATGAAAAAAAATGTAAGTATCATGTAAGAGTGGCACTCGGCTGTGTGCAAGTGCAGAGGCTGGATTTTAATCCTTTATCTAAAAAAAATATAAGTATCATGCGCTAGATTGCCTATTCTAGGGTCCACGACATTCATATATTGATCGAAAGTAACTGGAGAGCCATAGAACAAGTTATCATATTCCTATCACATTATATTATACCGCAGTACCACTTCGCTCAATATAGAAACCTTGCCTTGATCGGCGAAATGCAAGAAGGTGTACAACGGTTCCACAGATTTAACAACCAAACAAAGGTTGTCCCACCAGTCCAAGATCGAGAGGCACGAGTATATGTACCTTCCATCTGCAGTATTAACAAAGCGCGACGATAGAAATTCCTTTGAGGCCATCCATTGCAAGAATTTGTCCTTGCGACGAAGGAAACTATCTAAAAATATGTAGTTTGTTCCAAAGTGAGTAATATTCTACTTGACCAACTCGCCTTCAATATACTTCTTCATCATAGTGTGAAGTTTGGAATGGTTTTACAGCCATCAAGAGATTTTCCTAACACTCTCAATGACAGAGGCGTGGTCAAGGATCTCTCTTATCTACTTCAGCATCAAATTAATCATGTGGGCCACACAAGCCTGTCACACGATATTATGGTGCTCCCGTGCGATGAGTTTGCATACCTTCTTATAGTTGGCACCATTGTTCATGATAAGCTATATAACATTCTACGCGTCCACCTCGTCGACTATTAAGGCAATTTCCTACGTGAACAAATAATACAAAAACCTGTAGTACTTAATGCGTTGTTCAAATATATTTTCGAAGATGAGCAATGAGGGCAAGTACTTTATGCAAGTACGAGGAATCTTGACTTTTTTCCATTGCATCACAAACTTGTGGAAGAACATGGTGTCATTGCAATATATTATAAAATTGATAATGCTCATGCATGTCGGCCCAATCCAAGAATCGCACATGATTGTTACGCTATATGTAGGCTATTCTATCTTGAACTTCTTCATCTTTTTCTATATAACCGCTTCGTTGGCACCTAAATATTTGCCGTCTATATCTCTCTTACCGGAGACGAGACACCCTCATTTTCAAATGAAATATAGAATGACCATGTGAGCTATTATTGGATGTACAACTAGATGAAAATTTGAAAGCTCACTTACCCTATTTTTGAGTTTCCCTGATGAAGCTAATGAAGCAAGGATTGTCTGCTTTCTTTCCAGCGATATCAGTTGTGTAGAAAAATTTGGCCAAAGCCAAACCAATCACCTACTTTGTATTTCTCCCCTTTTGTGTCCAGCTCCCAGTGTCAATCCTTGTTTGCACAGGACCACAGGCTGTATCCTTGGCAACACATAGGGGTGGGCATTCGGTTTAATCTATTTAATTGGTTCAGTTTTTTCGGTTTAAAATTTTTTTGGTTTTTACAACCTAGAAACCGAAATTTTCATTTTAATGTTAAAAACTGAAAAAAAAATTCGGTTAGGTTTTTGGTTTTTTTCGGTTAACCGAATAGAGTAGTAGCAATGCAGCATCGCATGATATATATCACAACTCCTGAATGTAAGGTTACAGCAAAACTAACAAAGCGCAATGATGTAAACATGATAAAGATTTATGTTTGCCTGCTGCATATAGAATTTCACTTCGTTCTCCTAGTAACAGCATCGAACAATGAAATTACAAGAAACTGAATTCTTTCTTAGGTAGCCTTTTTTGCCAGGCACATACAAATATACAACTGTAGATTCTAATTTCTAAATCATGTTATTTTAAGCATGTGCATCCTACATTTTGCAATTTAGTGACATTATATCTTGCTTCTTAGTTAGAGCTTCGGAGAATTAGAAGAAATGGCATTCCCATTTTTGGGTCCATCTTTAGTTCACTACCAGATTAGATTGTTGTCACGTACATGCCAAAAAAAAAAAAACCTACAACATGTTCTTGTAAAAACTTATGGAACATTGCCATTTCTTTTGCATGTATTGTACAATGATACAAATAGTTGAATTAATCAAGTGATACAGTTGCGCTCCTGCCACATCAAACTGCCTTGAATTGAGAATGTTTCCTTGTAGAATACATGATTCAATACGGACCCAACACAGCAACAAGCCTATAACCGTACTACTGTGCTCTGTAAAACTATACTACTAGCTCATTCATTACAATATGAATAACAGGTTGTAACTCTCCTATAGGACCAAGCTATTTAAAGGTCACATAAAGTACATAGAATGCTAGAAAATTAGGAATTTAGTGGGGTTGTGGAACAGCTCGGTAGTTATAGAAGCCATGCATCTCCAGAATTTCCATGAAGTCTGATATATGTACTCCTAAATGCTAACTACTTTAGGACCAACAGTGTCTTTGAACATGCCTTTCATCTTAACAAAACTAACAAGGTTGGAAGCAGTTCAACATCTGAGAACGGCCTAAGTGCAACAGAACATGCCCTTATTACTACTCTGTTTATTACAAATTTGCGACAATTAACTGTTGCAGAGTTGCAGCAAAAGCTCAATGGACCAATGAGTCTAGTTAGCGAGTCCACCATCAACAAATCATATGATTCCTGGCCTCGTGCGCCAACAGAATTTTATCTGTGAGGCTAACTAGTTTTCCAAATGAGACTATCAAATTCAGTAGTTTGGCAACAGGGTTACACATTGATAGGCCCAAATCCCGACGGGGTTGAAACCTATACTTAGCACAAAGGATCAAATCCTGCTAGAAGAAGTGCAGCTAATGTGATGGAATCTTCCTAGTCGATCACAATTTACATTTCGCGCATTGGATAGAGCAAAAAAGAAACTCTCCTAAACAGAACGTGTGAGGAACCAAATTAGGACATAACAAGCATCCAACCAAAGGGCAAATTTGAGGCAGCAATTTCGGGCACGCACCTGCAAGATGAGCCAGGCACGCTCGATGCGCCTGGTGAAGTTGGAGGAGCTCCCCAGCGAGTCAGAGGAGGTGTCGGCTGTGGGCCGTTGGGGGCTCGAAGCTCGGGAGAGCTCGAGGGAGCTAGGAAGGACTGGAGGAGGGTAGGTGGTGCCATGGTACCAAGGGAGGTGGCGCTGAGGGAGCCGGGTGGACGCTTCGGCCATCACCCGTCTAGGGGCTCAACTCAAGGGAGGAATGCCGGCACCAAGGGAGGAGCCTCAGGCAGTTGTGTAGGGTTGAGGATGCGCCTAGAGGGGGGGTGAATAGGCGTTTATAAAAATCGATCGCTCACTAAACAATCGCTCTAATTCAACCCCTATGTCAAAACCTAATCAATTTATATATGCGAAAGCGATAAATAGGTTTTGACAATTAAAACCTAAATCAACTAGGCTCACTAGTGCACTAACTAAATTATGTCTCTATGTATGAATTGCTAAATTGATCAAATCAATAATACTAAGCAATTCTAATTCAAGCAATCAATAATATGCAAAAGATAAATACTTGAATGTAAAGAGACAAGGGACAACTGATATTTTTCCGTGGTGTTCGGAGACTTGCCGGTCTCCCCTAGTCCACGTTGAGGCTAGCCCACACTTGGACCGGCTCCCGCTCGAGCACCCGCCTCTTTCCACTAGTCGTGGTTTTCACGCTATGCCGAGGCTCAACCCGAACCTTCACAAACTTGCCGGGGCTTCTCACACCTCGAGAGCTCCCGTGCACGACGCCTACGCCGTCTAGGAGTCGGCAACCTCCAAGAGTAACAAGCCGCTCCTCCGCTTGAACCTCACCGGGCACAACAAATGCGCTCCTCGGTGATCACCAAGTGCAACACATGCACAAGGCCTCCTCAAGTGCAACACATGCACAAGAGGTACCCAAACCACTTCCTAATTGCAACAAATGCAATTAGTCTCACTCTTAGCTCAAGAATCAACTTGAGGGGATGCAACACATGCAAACCACCTCTACACAACTCACACAAGAGCTAAACCCTTCACAAAATGCAGCAACACCCTGCCCAAGCCCCCCAAGGGGATATTTATAGCCCCCACCAAGAAAACTAGCCGTTTGGGGGCAAAACGGGCGAAATCAGCAAAAACGCGGTCCGACCAGGCCTCGGCCGGTCCGACCGCTCCTCACAGAGCAACGGTCGGAAAACGATCACAGACGCGACGGCCGCACCGAGCCTCGGCCGGTCACACCGCGGCGGCCACACCGACTTTCGCCGGTCCGACCGCCAGCAAAACGCGACGACCTCTCTCGAAAACACGCTACGGCCGACCTCGGTCCGATCAAGACACGCCGGCCCGACCGACCACCTCCGGTCACACCGCCCGCTTCACCAAGAAGCAACCGCCATCGAATTTTCACGCCGACGGGGCCGGTCCGACCGCCCGGCCGGTCCGACCGGACAGGGCGGGCCGCGCTTCACGCCACCAGCACACGCCCTCTCGAGAAATTGCTTGGCGCCACTCCGGTCCGACCGGAGATCCGGTCACACCGGCCTCCACCCGGTCGCACCGGCCAACTAAAACCCGAAAATACTCTTCTCTGTAAAAGACACACCGGGGAGGCGGCGGTCACACCGCGCACGGCCGGTCACACCGGAGGTGACCCGGTTGCACCGCGCCACTGGAGAAAACTCCGGTTTCTTTGCAAAATCCGATTCTCCAAAAACCAAATGTCATTCTTTGAGCCAACTAGTGATCAACACATGATCAATTACCCGTGCAAAACACATTTGCACTAATTCAAACCATGCTCAAAGAATTCAACCCAAATTGCAAAAACACATTTCGCAATCGACTCAAGAACTATTCGCAAATCGTATTAAGCGAATCAAACTCGAGTTTATGAGATTAATCCCCCTAGCCATGTGAAGGTCAACACAAGACCCGGTCAACTTGCCAACACCCGTTGCAAGCCCCACTCACAAGCTCTCGGGATTCCGGACTCATAAACCTCAGTTTATTCGCACAACGAACTTGCAAATAACGCGATAAAACCATTTCATGCTTGAGCACTACTCTTTGCAACACATGCAAAAGTCTAGCTCCAAGCAACACCAAATCAGGATGCATGAACTCTCTAATTGCAACACATGCAATTCTCTAGTTCCATGCAACACCAAAACCAACTCCACATCAAAACCAAAACAACCGTATGAGCTCTTTACTCGCAACACTTGCAAGCCTCTAGCTCCATACAAACACACAAACACTAAGTCATGCTTGAGCTCTCTCCTTTTGCAACACATGCAAAACTTAGCTCCAAGCAACCACACGGTTTTATAAAGATTGTTTTGCGAACCAAAGCATGAAGCTTCAACTAATGCAACACATGCAAAAGTGAACTTCACACAAAAAAACAACGCATTGGCTTATCCTATTTGCAACACATGCAAATCAAAGCTTTATGCGAAAACCAAATGCAAATGCTCTTCTTCTTTGCAACACATGCAAATTGGAGCATAAACCAAACAACCAAGCATAACTTTTAACCCATTCGCAACACATGCCAAATGGTTAAACTTTATGCAAAAACCAAATCCAAATGGTTTGAGCTTTGAGTGAACGCGGATTGAGATCACCAACACATGATGAAGCTCAAGCGAAAGAGGCAACCCCTCTTAATAGAACGGCGGTAAAACCTTAGACACAAAGACTACAAAAGTCCTTAGCCTATCTAGTTATACCTTCGCCGCCGCTCACAAGCAATCCCCTTTGGGGTCTTTATGATCATCACTTGATACTCCCCCGGGATCTCCACTCGACTCCTCTTCGGGATCCACTCTTGACGCCCATCAACTCATGATGCCGTTCTTGTCCCGTTCTCATCCATCTTTGGACCTAACTCAACCATAACTCATGAAACTTGTTAGTCCAAGATGTACGGTTGTCTCAATTAACTCTTGCACTCCATTAACACATAATGGATGCCTTCAGATCAATTGAGCACAACCTAAATCAATTGAAATGATTTAAGTATGTCTTAAGTACAATAATGCAACTCATGCTTTATTATACTTAAGAACTATTCATTTGTCCTTGATTAATCAAGAAACACCATCAACACATGATGAAGTGTTCTCTAATGATTAACACGACAAATGAACTCAATTTAAATTATCATTTAAATTGATTATTCAAGTTAGAGTGTGAACTCCCCCTAAATATGTGCATCCATGTAATATATGGATTGGGAAACATGATACACATTTTGTGGTTAATATAACGGGGATATTCATACTTTAACTTGACTCCAAAGTATGCAACTAATATTAAGATGAATATGCAAACATACCTTGGGTTTTCCATTTTTTAATGCGATGAGACTAAACAAAGGTATTCTAAACAAACATGTTAGTCTCGATATAAGATATGTCATTAAGAACAATATCGCATTAGGGGATAAACTTAATATTGGATTTGTCATTAACACAAGATTAGATTTGTCATTAACACCAAAACCATAACTAATGAAGGTTGAACTTACAAGTTGGAATCGCTGAATCGGGAGAGCAGCGTGAAGTAGCCAGGAAGAAGCTGGATCTGGAATTCTAGATCTAGACTAGAATGGTCGAGCTCGATGCCTCAATCTGGATCTAGGGTTGGGCCGGTTGGCGCTGGTAAGGGCCTGTTTGGTAGAGCTTCAGATTCCAGCTTCTCCTGAAATCTGAAACTTGTAGGCTAAAATAAAGTGAATTAACTTTATATTTTTGATCTAAAATATAAACAAGATGATCTATCTAAACACTCTTAATGTACTCACAGCTTCAGCTTCATGAATCTGGTGAAGCTAAAATTTTCAGCTTCACCAGATTCTCAGAATCTGGAGAAGCTGAATCCCTGCCAAACAGGCCCTAAATCAAAATCGGTGCTACGTGCATGTAAGTGAATCAGTATTCAGTTCGCCAGATCCAAAAATCGAACCGAAAACTGTTAACCGAATAGCGACAGAATTAAAATCGAACCGATAACCGAAAACCGAAAACCGAAAAACCAATTTTTTTGGTTTATTTGGTTTGGTTTCTTGGTTTTGGTAAATTAATGCCCACCCTTAGCAACATACCACCGCCCCCTTCTCTAGCCCTTCTAGAGGTGCCACTGCCACCACCGTGCTCGTACCTGCCATCTGCCCGGCTCATAAATTCTCTGCCTCCGCCCTAGAGGCATCCATTGAATGTTGTAGTTGGTCCTCCTTACGAGCACCACCCGTGTACTCAGAATATGCACTTGTTCTCGGCAAGGAATCACCAGCTATTGCTTCTTTCCTAAGCCTCTCCTCCCTCACTCCCTTCTTCTTGTCCTTCGTCCTGTCTAGGTCACGCTGAAAGTGCCCGCAAATCTCCTTTGGAACTTGATTGCAATAGACGATATTCGTACCACATCCTACCAAGTGGTGCTTCAATTGGGTTGTACTGCCTCTTTTCTTTTCTTGGTGACAGCACTTGCATCAAAAACTGATCCCCATCTTGCTACCGTGCTCCTACACAACATCGTCCTGGTTTGCCATCTATTAATACAAAACCAAGAAGTCAGTTAACACAAAACATCAAGTTAATGTCAATTCTTGCCAAAACTGTATGTACATGCTAGCAATGAAAGGCATTATATTAGTGAATGTTACGAATTATATGCACGTGCTACCAATGAAAGGCATTACATCAATTCTTACTAAAAACTATACGTACATGCTAGCATCATTGAATGCTTATAAAACATGAAGTTAAATTATGCGCTTGCTAACAACTGCTAACCCTAACCCTGTCCCTAACGATGTCATATACTGCTAATCTTAACCCTAACCCTGACTAACCCTGTCTACTAACCCAAACACTAACCTTGTTCTTAACCCTAACCCTGACTAATCCTAACCCTAACCCTCAATCACACTAATCCTAACCACATAGTAATGTGTTGTCTCCATCTGCAATGACTCAACATCTACTGCCATTCATTCACAAACAACCCTAAGCACATGCTAATGAGACATAATCAAGTGCCATTCATCACAAATAATCGAAAATCGAAGAAAATTACCGAAAATTGCTTGGTTTTTGACAAAATCAATGATTTCTGTTGATTGTCCTCGTGGCCTCGGTAAGGTCGGCTTCTCCTTCAGCTCTCTCGATTTTTGACCAAAGCTGCTCGAAATCTAACACCTGGCAATGATTTCCAAGCAAGCGGCGACCGGATCTGGCCGGAGTTGTGTTGGTCTGGAAGGGAGGCTTGGGAATCACATGTCTAGCGCAATAATGCAATTGGAACGGCGATATGCAGCATTAAAATCGACGTATTTCTTTAGCGGGCCGGGCCGGTAGTGTGGTCTCTGGCCTGTTACTATTTTTTTCTTTTTTTTATTGCCTTATCAATTTCGTATTTTATGTTTTGACTCAAATACATCTCCTATATTCGGTTTTTTTAACAAAATTTTCATCCCAGATATAAAGATATTAAAACTAATTTTAGAATAAATTTTTATAAATTTTATAAATTTGAATTTAAATTGAACTGGTTTGCCGACCCGTTTATAAAACCGAGCCGGTCGCGATTTTCGTTCATTTTGCTAACCTTGGCCTTGATTGCACGTGGTAGGAAAAGTACACGTCGCCCGCCATGCATGTAATCCACTTTTTACTCTTGCAACGATTTGAGTGCAGATCATTGTGACAGTAACACATGCGTGTTTCATTAGTCTCTTGTGCACCAAACATTACTGGTGACTTGTATATCTAACAACGCACGTCACGGTGACCGCGTAGCTAACTATAACCTGATCATGAATCTCGCTTAGCAATTTTTATTTTCCAACCCATGCTATCATACGGACAAGTACTAGTTCGTACACTAATTAAAATAGTGTCACATAAACACGCGGTGAGCTGCCTGCCACTCAAAGTAACCCACCCTGCCAGCGGACTCCGACGAGCCCTTGGCTCCTATAAATACCTCACCATTCCTCCTCTTCTCTGCATCCAGCACAACGAACTCCATCTTCTGGGTTGTAAGCCATGGCTTCCAAGATCACCCTGTCCTCCCTTGTCTTCCTCCTCGTGGCGCTGCTCTCATGCAGCAGCATGAGCAATGCAGCGCGGAGCCTGCAGGAGACGGCTCCGCCCAAGGAGGAGCACCCAGCGGCACCGCATGATCTCCCAAAGCCCGATCTGCCGTCGCTGCCCAAACCTGATGATCATATGCCACCGCAGCCGGATCATCCGCCGTTGCCCAGACTCGACATGCCACCAAAGCCGGATCTTCCGCCGCTGCCAAAACCCCATGTGCCACTGAAGCCGGAGATGCCACCAAACCACGAGATGCCGCCTCTACCGAAGCCAGACGTGCCGCCACAGCCGAAGCCCGACGAGATGCCACCGAAGCCAGACGTGCCGCCGCCAATGCCCAAGCCCGACGAGATGCCGCCGAAGCCAGGCATGCCGCCACTGCCGAAGCCCCATGAGATGCCACCGAAACCGGAGGCCGAGCTACCACCAAAGCCAGAGGAGCTGCCAAAGCCGGAGCTGCCGCCACTAGCAACAGGTGAGCTTCCACCGAAGCCAGGCATGCCGCCACTGCCGAAGCCCCATGAGATGCCACCGAAGCCGGAGGCCGAGCTACCACCAAAGCCAGAGGAGCTGCCAAAGCCGGAGCTGCCGCCACTAGCAACAGGTGAGCTTCCACCGAAGCCAGACGTGCGGCCACTGCCGAAGCCCGACGAGATGCTACCGAAGCCAGGCATGCCGCCACTGCCGAAGCCCCATGAGATGCCACCGAAGCCGGAGGCCGAGCTACCACCAAAACCAGAGGAGCTGCCAAAGCCAGAGCTGCCGCCACTAGCAACAGGTGAGCTTCCACCGAAGCCGGTGGCCGAGCTGCCACCAAAGCCGGAGGAGCCGCCGAAGACGGAGATGCCACCACTCCCAACAGGTGAGCTTCCACCGAAGCCGGAGGAGCCACTGAACCCAGGGCCCCGGCCGCTGCCGACTGGTGAGCTTCCACCGAAGCCCGATGTACCGGGCATCCCTGAGGTGCATCCCCCAGAGCCTGCAGAGCCAAGACCATGATTAACGCGAGCGAGGATTACGAGCATACTGATACTGTATGTATTGTTCTACTCCAAGAGACTATATATCTTGCTGAGTGTTTGTATCTTTGTCCACGACGTGCATGCCATGCCGTCCGTGATCTATGTATGTAATTGCTGAGATTGTTATTGTGAGCTCACATCTCTGTTTTGAGAGTGTGAGATCATATCTAATAAATGGATCCGATTCGTGCGTTTATATGTTTACGTACATCTGTCAGTTATCACGCCTTTGCTCTGATCGTGTGTATAATATCGATCGATTTCACTGAATTTATGAACGAACGGATACCCTACGTTGTCTTCATGTTCTCTCAGAACTCTCGTTGTCGTCATGTTTGGCAATCGTTGAAAATGGAATCAAAGCGAATGAGATCTTTGCTTCCCAAACACTTTGCTACTCCTGATCTGTGCAAACTGTGCTTAGTGACTAGAGTTCTAATAAATTATAGATCCGAACCTGAAATCAGCACTGAATAGCTAGCTCTGTTACTACTACTTAATTACTGGTATCTGCAGGGGCATTTATACGGGATTGAAAACTGCCTCAGTTCGTTGTTGATTCATGATTCATTTAGGGAAGCGCATGACAATTTAATGGCTCATTTAATTAATCCTCCTGAAATAAAGTTAGCTTCATCTGAGAGTTTCCAGACAACGTATCAGGTGCAAAAGTTCAAGAGTGTTGAAGTACTAGTACTACTATGAGTGATTAATTAATAGGACTTTTTAAAAGCCCTATTCCTTCTCTTAGCATTATGGTACAAATTAAGATCAAACTTCCCAAAAAGTTTGTCAAGAAAATAACAGCAATCAACTGGGAATACAAAGTCTTGTCACATTTGGAATTTATACACCAGTAACAGGCAACTACGCAAGTAGATAATGTGGTTGTTTATTTTAGAAAAGACATGGCGTGGTTGTTTTTGGAGTGCTACTGGGCTTGGATCGGTCTAGACTTCTGGATTTGGCCGGTCTAAAACTGCAAATGGTTTGGACTCATTTTATATCCATAGCTATTTAAACTAGATCTAACCAATTGATGTTGTCTTTATCACTAATACTTTCTTTTTTTGTTTTATATACTTTGGTAGCATACTATAAGTTCTAACTTTAACAAGGGATTTATAATTATAGACATTGGAGTGATCTTTCTTTTTTGCTTACTAAGACTGTAGCAGCGATTCGAGTTGATGGTTTATAGTGTCATATTCAAGTGATAACAATGTGTTTCCACAAGGTACTATTTTTGAACCAAAATACAGCAACAATAGTTTTAGAATTTGTTGATAGTTGGTTAATAAGAAAGGGGATATATATATCCTCATGGCTATCAATATCCCTGAGTTTTTCTTTTGTTTAAAGATTTAGTTATGATGATATATGATAATTTTACCTACAGCAAACACTGATTGAATTTTGAGCTGGCACTAGCTTGTTCAGCTCAGTTTTATTCTATAAATTAAAATAATACTAGGCTTACTCAGCTTAACATGTCCTTTGCATATAGGTAGTAGAAGCAGCGCGACATCATTTGTGACTTTTGTTAAGTTTCATTTGTGCTTAATTGTAGTTAGCTGATTTTGTGTGGCATGCTAAGCCTAAGTGTAGGTAAGGGGGTTAGTGATAGATCCAATATATCAGTTGAGTTGTAAACTAAGTAGTGCCGCATAAAATTTTATGGAATTAATAGTATTTTCGTGAGACCTTTGATCTTTTGTGAAAAATTTAATGTATGATTTTTACTCTACCTTACCTGAGTTTTTTGTATGAGCAAGTTTATTTGGATAGTGCATACTTGTTATCTGTTCCGATCACACTATAGTTCATTTACGATTTAAGAAATAGTTTTATCACTTGAATATTACATCGTAAACTATCAACTCATCAAGCAAACAGTTATCAAGGCTCAGGCTTTCATTTGGGTCCAGGCCAAGCTTCGTTTTCACTTATTTTAGATCAGACTGGATACAGATCTATGAAAAAATGTTAGGCTTAGACCCACATATATGCTGGTCCTAGGCCAATGTAACGACCCCTATTTTTACACAGAATGCAAAAATAGAAATCTAATGTGCTTGCAGTACTAGTCCCTGGATCAGTAGCTAGCACGTACATTTCAACAATTGGAATCACAACCATACATTATAGGGAGATTTAGATATTTGCCACTCTTCAATTTCCAACTTCGACGCCATGTACAAATCATGCCACTGGAGTGGCATTTTTTGTACATGGCATCGAATTTTCACGTTGAAGGGTGGCAAATATCCAATTAATTCTACATTTATATTAATTAAGCGGAAACGAATAAACATATAAATCTTACAACTCAGAGAATATAGCAGCAACAGAAGCAAAGCCTTGTAGTGTACCCATCCATTCCCGCAGGCAACTGACCAGGCATAAATCCCTAGAATTAACACGGCGATAAGGATCCCGCAACCTGCGATGAACAAACTTCGAAACTTCGCTAGCTTACACCTAAAAACAACGAATAAGCAAGGGTGAGTACTTTCGTACTCCGCAAGACTTAAGGTGGTATTTGCAAATGCATAAATGCAGGCCAATTCAAAGGAGGCTACTACAGTTAATTTGCATAAAGCGAATTTGCATTTGTAAATCAAGTTATTTGCAAACGGAATTTACAAGAGCAAGATTAATTGATGACAATTAAGTAAAGCATAAATAACACTCACTGTCCTCCATGACGTGAGCAACGAATCATCAAATCCTGAAATCCATCAATGTCAGCCCTTCGACATATAGCACAGTTGCAAAACCAATGAAACCAACCCTTTTGAAAATAATAAAACATCTAACATTGGAATGACTTCACCAAGTGTCCATGACCGCGGGCGCGGCTAATCGATTAGATTTAAACTCTGCAGAGGTGTACAGCTTTACCCACAAGGAATGATCAACCTTTTTGCTCGACGCACTTCCTTAGGTGGCCAGCAAGGAGATCATACAGAGTCGTTACATTATATAGACATGACTTCGATCCAGCCCGGGACGTTAACCCCCGCCATAGAAACAGAAACACACAGCCGAGCCGTGGATCCACTTTCACACACCCAACACAACGTTTCTGAACACGGTAGGGCGTACACCGTTGCACCGGTTATGCATTTACCCACACGAACTGTGTGGAAGCCCCTAACAAGCAAATCCATAACGGAATGCCTCTGCAAGCTCCCGCCTATCAATGAGCAAAGCCATGTCTAAATAACTTAATAGGCTAAGGCTACCCCATAAATAGCCCTCGTGGTTGCACGGAAATCTTGGATCAATAGCATTCCATTGCTCGGTCCTTAATCCGACACGGGCGATACTCCACCCTACACTACGTGCAATTCCTTTCGCACATCCGGCTATTGCCAATAATCGCCCGCATCAAAGCATAGTTTTATTTTGGATTTTTAATCAAAATTACCAGCAACAAACGGTGCCATTTTCAAGGTTTCCAGGAAACAAATATTGATTTGATCATGTACATTGCTGATGCTAAAGCATGGCTAAGCATGAATAATATGAACGCATATACCCATGATGACATTAAGTAATGCCTATCCTCAAACTATGGTTATCAAGGTTCACATGACCATAATCATCAAGGAAGGTTAATAAGACAACAGGTATAACTACCAGTACCGCAAAATAGCAATTTACATAAAGTAAACGCATGCATAAAATAGTTTGGTAAAACAAAGAAAATTAAATACTGGGATCAATATGATCAAAGGGGTGCTTGCCTTGCTTATTTGTCGTTTACGACGAAGACGAGGATTGCGGCTGACGATGGCGATGACGAAGGAGTTAGTAACGTCGAGTTCTACACGTCGATCAGCGGAAAATACAACAAAATACTAATTTCAATAAGGGCAAAAGAAAGTAGATAGTAAGAACAAATAAGACTCTTCACAAGAAACAGGGATTGCTCTTTATGAATTTATTAATTTTATTTTACGAATTCAAGATGCAAAGATTGGTTGGATTAATAAAATTAATTATTAGTTGCAAAGTTCATTGATTTTACTATTCTCAATATGCTTTCAGCTACTTTATTACTTATGGGTTTTGCTCTATTAGGATTCAGATTCAAAGCAAGGTAAAATAAGAATATTTTCTTAGATTACTGTAGATCATATTCTAAAGATCAATTCTAGGCTATTCTTTACTAATTTCGGATTAAGACGAGCTGCTTTGCAAGTTATTGAAAAGGCTTAAATGATCACATTATATTACGAATGAATACTTCTTCGCCTTTGGTTGACTTCGTACAGAATTAGTTTTACGCAAGTTAGATCTATTGATTTAGGCTACTAGCTTAATTTACATGATATTTAAGAAGGTTCTGGTGATACAAATAACTTAACTACAGATTTCCTCATTTGCAACTACAGTTCGTTCATTCATATTATGCACTTAAGTATTGTGATTACTTAGGGTTATTAAGCTATTAAGTCTAATATGCAAATCATGGTAAAGTGAGATTATCTTTTCATATTTGGGTAGGCTATACTTTGGAGGGTACTACTAAGCTAATTTCATAAGTTTTACGATTTAGATGAGACATTATATTCATCGTTGAAGAGGCTTATATGGCATTGTAAAGTTTACGTTTACAAAATCGGCAAGAACACGAAGCGAAAGGTTAACACTTAAGGGTTTTGAGCTAATAAGATTAATATGCAAACCTTAATGGAATAAGATTTTGTTTATAGAATAGGTAGTATGAACTTTGTAGAGTGTTTTTAAACTAGTTTTACTGATTTTAGTATTTAGACGAGTTATTTTATCTATCACTGAAATAGCCTAAATGATCATATTGGTAACATTAAATCGGCCAAGTTTCAAACGTTATTTCCAACTACACTATACATGATTCTTGATTCATTTTTCAGGCATTAGTAGGGTGTAACTCTAGAAACGTCTTAAAGTTGATTTTGCATTATTTTGCTTTTAACTGCAATAGGTTACCCATTTGATTATTGTTATAATTTACATTTCCTTATGCTAAAAGAATTCAAGTTAAACTTCATTCCAAATATTTTTCCATATATATGTCCTCACTGTTTTTAGGAACTTAATATAAATTGCTTTATCATTTTATGAGCCTTTTTACTATCGTTTTCGTTAATGGCTATACTAGGGTTTATTAATTATTGCAAAACAATTAATATAAACTTAATTCAACAATTAAGCATTTTTACATGTTTGAGTTTATTATGATTCCAGGACACCTATAAATTTATTTAATGATTTTTGGAATTACATTTCTTTGAATACAACAACATCCATAATAATGTTTATTCCTAAATTTAATTTTACTAATTGTTTTGTGACTCAAGAATTAAATATTTTTGTATATTTAGATTCTTCTTGATTTTAGATGAATATAGGAATTTGTCCCACTGAATTTTGATTTAAATTGCAAAAGATATTCAATACTGAATTTCATTCGGTATGGAAATGAAATTGGAAATTCAAAATAAGCTTTCATATGAAGGAGGCGCCTTTTACCCTTTGAACTGGAGAAGCTGCACTGGCTGACAGAAGGGCCCCGCGCGGCAGAGAAAGGAAACAAAGCAGCGGCTAGGGCATGGCGGCGATGGCTCCACGGTGGTTCTCCGGCGACGGCGACGGCATGGGGAGAGAGAACTCGGTGAGGCGCACAGGATGGAGTTACCGATTCGGCCGGAGGTGCAGCAGGGTGGTGCGCCACCGAGGTCAAGCGACAGTGGTAATGGTGGTCCGGCAAAGGGCAAGAATCGAGACGAGTGAGCTGAAATGGGTAAGATATTAAGCATCACTGAGTTACTAGGAGTCGATTTTACCTACTAGCCGAAGTGGAGATGGACGGAGGAGCTCTGCCACCGGCGACCGGCTTCGCAGAAGACGAGCTCACGGCGGTGGTGACATTTCGCATGGAGAAGATCAAGTATTTTTGAGGGGTACTGATCCTTAGAAGGTGTAGATGATGTATCCGGAAGTAATTTGGAAATGGAGTCTTATTAATTTCCTACGAATTAATTTCGGCTCTGAGCTTGGGAGTTTTCTAGTAATGGCGGAAATGGAATGGAGTTGGGGCGTCTCGGCTGCAGAGAAGAAGAGGGAGCAGAGGAGGAGTGTTGCGCGGTTTCCAGTGATCACAGAGCGCCCTTTATGTTGTTGCTAAGCGAATGAACTCAGCCTCGGTTGATCACTCGGCGAGACAAGACACGCCTACACAGAAGGAGGTATGGGCAGCCGAAGCTTCGCGAGAACTGAGCAAACGTG
Source organism: Guadua angustifolia (assembly GCA_036346375.1). Taxonomy (NCBI): domain Eukaryota; kingdom Viridiplantae; phylum Streptophyta; class Magnoliopsida; order Poales; family Poaceae; genus Guadua; species Guadua angustifolia. Next base: position 6,772,976 of record CM070512.1, read on the forward strand.
GCGATGATCGGGCTCGTGAGCGGTTTTGCAAGGACAGAGTAGGTGAGGAAGACTCAAGAAGCGCCGAGAGGGACGGGGGAGATGGACTCGGCTCCAGCTTGGGCGATAGGGAAGAATAAAGAGGATGGGGAGGAGAGAACTGAGGCTGGCGTGTGGGACCGGGACCACTGGCAGAGAGAGCAAGGCTCAGGCCTACTTGCGCCAGCGAATGGGCCAGCACATAGCTAGGGCCCACCAGTCGGTGAATGAGCAGGGTCTAAATATTTTGGCTGAGCAATGTTTGCCCCTTTTGCATTAATTCGGCTGTCATTCAACCCCAAATTTTTGTGAAACTTTTTGACTAGGGTGTTCTGGTAGTAGTAGACCTTCAGTGGAAATTTGGGACTAAAGTAGCTTATGGATAACAATGAAAATTCTGACAGTGAGCACTGCCCAGATTTCTCAATTCGGATTTTAATGTAATTAAGGGTCTAAATGATATTATTTATTTTTGAGACTTTGTTTTTCAAATGTATTTGAGCTAATAATATTTTTATAAAATTTTCAAGTCAAAATATGGTTCCATTATTTTATAAAAATTCTGACATTGCAATTTCTAGATTTTTAGGGTTTCTGTTTTTAAATTTGGAAAAGTACTAAATGACATTATTAATTTATAATATTTTTACCAAAGGTAGATATTGCATTGGGGTTTTCATGATAATTTGTACCTCTCCATTTGTGATTCCAAAATATTTTATAAATTCTAACAATGCATAGTTTTGATTTAAAAGTTGTCTTTTCATTTTATCTCTTCATTTCCTTATGCATAAAATTTCAATTTCTAGCTAAAATGATTTAATTGAATGATCAAGGTTCTCATGGCAATTTTCTAAATTTTTACTTTTTATATTTTTGCCTTTTTCTCTTTTTCATTCTTTATTTCCATTTGTTGAATTTTTCATACAAAGAACAATTCCAAAGAAATCCAAATAAAATTCAATAATGCCAAGAAACTCAGAATTAATAATATTCAAACTTAAATTATTCATTTTCACTTTATTAAATTTTTGGGATGTTACAGATCTATCCCCCTTACAGAAATCTCGACCCCGAGATTTGGCGGGTCTAAAGAAAATTATTTCTAAAAGATGTCAGGAAACTCCTCCTTGAGTCGGTCTTCTCGTTCCCAAGCTGCTTCTTCTTCAGAATGATTGCTCTGTTGAACCTTGATCATCCTGTGGGATTTATTACGAGTGTGGCGTTTAGTTTCTTTTAAGATTTTTAATCAGATGCTCCCGATAAGTTAAATCAGGTTGTAGATCGATTTCATTTAGCTGGGTGAGCTTAGAAGGAAGATGAAGACATTTTCTTAATTGCGATACATAGAAGACACTATGAACACTAGATAGCTGAGATGGCAACTCTAATTTATATGCCTTTTCTTCCATCTTCTCAACGACATGATATGGCCTAATATATCGTGGCGCCAGGTTACCTCGGATGTGGAAACGGTGAATACCACGAACCTTGCAAATCGTGAGGACGAGATAGATTTGGGAATTCTTTATCGGAAGTGACTTTGTCGTTCTGTTGATACTTCGTCTTCATTGCAGTTGCTTTACTGGATCTTCGTTTTGCGATTCCAAGTTGATGTGCGAGAAATAGAGAAGAATTCTATTTGAGTTTTATGTAAGTAGATGAGGAATACTAATACTTTCTACATATCTCTTTTTGATTGAATAGTCAGTATCATTAACAAGGGTAGTCTAATTTATAGAGTGATATATGGTATATTTAGAATTTTTGAGGCGAAGGAAAGGCTGCATTGCCAATAGATTCATTTGGGAAAAACCGGATGTTTAATATCAAGAAGGGTAATTGAATACAATGGTTGATCTGTATATTTCAACATTAGTTGACGAAATGAGCTGAGCATAAATGTCATTTCAGGTTGACTTTAGATTGAAAACAAGGTAGAGATAATTCAATTATTAGGTTGGGGTAAAAGGATTGTAAGGTGATTCTGATGATTTGATTCGTTTAATTACCTTGGCGGACAGAGGGTTTTCATTTTCTTTGGATTTGGCAACTACGAAGGAATGAAATATACAAAATCAAAAGATTGATTGTAGAAATTGAATACAAAAGACATATTCAATACCCCAACAAGTGCCGGGTACAATCACATGAGAAAGATGTTTACGTTCAGAGCCTGATATCGAGGCAGGGATTGTTTTAGGCACTTGATGTTTTCTAGGTTCTTGAAATAGCTTGGAAATTATTGATGTCTTCCTTGTCGAGGTGAATTAAAACTCTTTTTGGGTAGGTGTTGGCAAAGTATCTAAGTTCTTCTCGATTGATACAAGTGACATTATCCAATTTATTCGAAACAAGAGAAAGGTTGTTTGCTAATGATATAAAACAGATGATTAGGAAGTGACTACGATCAAAGAGTTGACCATGGAGTTAAACTTGAATTCTGGTAGGGTTCAAATACATAAGTATCACACTTAGTACTACGTCTAGTAGGTCATAAACTCCTTTCGCAGGTAAACACCATGAATGACTTGGATTAATATTTTGACTTGGATTGGATGCAGGTCTAGGAGCTTGTTGATTTTTTTTCTTGGGAAAGTGTAGGCACGATGTCCATATTTACCACAGCAGAAACAGATGACATGGGCTTTTCGGTTTTGTATAACAGATAGCTGTTCAATGGTGTTGTTGGAGAGATGAACAGATGATGATTGAGATTGAGAATAAAGTTGAGTAGAATTCTTTTAGGGACAAGTGTTCTTTGTTCATGCGCCTCTTCTTTAACTGATTTTTTTTAGCGAACCACTTTAGATTTTTATTTCTCCTACTCTCAGAGCTACAATCTAGTCTAATGCGACTTCTGGTATGCTTATGATGCTAGGAAATATTCATTCTTCTTGTAGACATTGTTTAGGAAATTTGGTTCTTTTCGCGACAGTTGAAGCATTCACACCTTTCTCATAGTGTCTTGTTCGGTTTAATTGTATGCTTAGTATTATTTTCCTCGTGAATCTTAGCCTGTTGTTCCTTAGAACATTCTTTAGCCCAATGACTTTCTGTATTAAATAAGAAACATGCCATTGGAGATTGCCATTTACTACTTTCTTAGTGAAGGTAGTTAGGGTCAAGCGTTGTTTCTTTAATTCCTTAAGTGATATTTTCTGTACAATTTTTTTTGGCAATTGAGTGTCTTGCGGGGTTTCACGAATTAGATGAGGAGTGTTAGCAATTTATACCGAGAATCATTGGCAAGAATAACTATTTAAAGAGAGATACAGAGTATGTTAAAATATTTGAGATGAAAGAAAGGATGCATTTTGACCATGAATGAAAGGATGCATTTTGACCAGAGTCATTCGGGGAGAGCTGAAGGTCAGTTATAAGGCTAAAGATTTCATTACTCATTACTTTTAGTAGATGTATTAAGGGATTGTATTGTGTCGCAGGTGTCCTGCAACAATATTTATTAGCGTAAAGTTATTTAGATAGAATTCTATTGGATTAGAGGCATTTTGCAACCACGTTTGACAAGATGTTGGAATCGGAGAAAGATGGTTAGATAAGAGTTATCTATATTATGAGGTAATATTTGATTCTTTCCAATTAACTCTAGTTGTGGTTTCTGTGTAGATTATGTAATTTTTTGTTTGGTTTATAAGGCAACTTTTCGTTCTTTAAAATCTTTTTAATTAAAATTTTCTTATTAAGTAGGGTTAACACATCGCAAATTTCAACCTAGTGGTTTAACATTTACGAGAGTAACCCAGAAGTAATACAAAAGATTGACAACAAAATTTCAATAACACAGAAATTCTATACATATATTTAACTTAGTACATAGGAAGGGTATCTATGGTTTTCCTTCTACTGGCCATACGTAGTTATGCATAAACAGCTTACTATACAGCTAGAATAATATGTCGCTCGTATAATATTAGCTTTCATTGTAGGTTATTCAGTGACGAGTTTATTTTAATCTTCGCACCACTTGTTGTGTTAGTCTTTCGAGGCTTCGATGAAGTCGGGGAGGTTGTGATGCTTGTTACTTCCATCTTCTTGAAGTTGCTGATGTAGACATCACGACAATGTTGACTTGTTCCCGAAATTATTTTCAAAAGATTTGTTGGTGATTTTTATTACGCAAAAAGATAAGGAGAGAAATACTACTAGAAAAAATAATTTAAGGGTGGAGAAAGTTCTACAAAGAGAAATGAGTCATAGATAACGAGATTAAAGTCTATAGAGGGGAAAAGAGTATGTGTATAACTGATGCTATATTTTTTTTATATATTTCTTTTAGAAACTAGGTTTCGATTTTTTTTTCCAATTTTCATTTTTAACATTCATTCGAAGGTTTCTGTTCAGAAGAATATAACTTTTCTGGTTCCAACTCATTTTCTTGGTATATAATCTAGATAAGCAGCGAGGTGAGTTTTGAGGCATGGTTAAAAGTTATTATTGGAACATTAAGTTTTAACTAGCCTAAAGCAGCATAAGCTAGTTTGGTGTTACTAATGTGGTAAGATCTTAACTTGGTTTATATATGAATGGTGTGATCTTAAGCAAAGCTAAGAGTAGTAATAGAGACTATACTACTAATCTTGATGAGACTTGATTTTGTGAAAGGTTAATAACCATGATGGTTACATAGGTGAGAAACTGTACAGAGAGGAGATAAGTTCATAAAAAGTTCTATGGAGGGAAGATACAGACTATGTTATGATTTATCATTTATCCTATGGGTTGAGATTTCGATATTCATACATGAGGACAATTTATTGTGAAATTTTAACCTAGGGGTTAAGTTTACACATAAATCAGTCCTGACATTCAAAATAAAAACCAATTTCAAGTAGCAAGACGTAACGACAACATCAATTGCTCTATATAACTAGAGCGGAACAATATACTACGCGTAAGTGCTCTTATCTTAAGGTAGATCCTAATATATTCCAATCTTCTGCCTTTTCCTGTAGGTGAAGCTGTTTCTTCGTGAAGTAGAATCTTCGAGTTTTACTTTGTCGGAAGTGGCAAAGCGTTGTCTGACTTCCTTGAGATTGTTGTCGTAAACATTGTAGTCTTCATCGGCTGGCATGAAGCATGGTAGCGACAAGTCTCGAACATCTTCAGAAGCATCCTTAGTTGTTTTCAAACTACCAGCTGGCACTATCTTGGAAGTAGATAGTTAACTTGGAGTAGGAGAGCTCGTGGCACGTACGGAAGTACTAGTTATGGTAGTACGGTTGTGCCACGCGCTCCATCTTCCACAAGTCGATCCGGCTGGTAACACCGAGCCTGTCAGCCGCAACCAAACACGCAGGGAAAGAAAGCGCCCATCTACTACATCAGCAACAAACAAGCGATCGTTTTCAGCTCGACTTGCACAACCGAGCAACTGCCTTGCCGGTACATATATTTCACACTTCTTTCACCATCTATATATGCGCCGGTGTTCCTGACAAAAGCCCCTGATACTTTGTATTAACCGTGCGCCGGTGGCCTAACACTGTTACTACGTACGCTCCTACACGAACGCGCACTCGATCACCAACCCTGATAGAGATGACCTTTTTTAGGAGATCGATCAATTAATTAAGCCTTTGCAATTCGCACGCCACCAAACCGCGCGCAGTCGAGAGCAAACTACTAATTAAGTAATAGGGTAACGAAAACGACCAAAACCTACCACCAATCTGAGGAGACCTACTGAAGAAACTACCGATAGACAAATGATTCCAAAGTCTCTATTACAAGGTTTATACTTGGCTACCTGAAGAGTGAGAACATGTCGTGGTGTACGTGTAGGATGCTTCTTGTCTACTCTAGAAGTAGTTACTGTCTATGCTATATATCACAATGTAGAGGGTATTTTGTGTAACAGAGAGTATATACATAGTATATGAGTATATAAGACTTTTAAAGTATAGTATGTACCTTTTACAGAGGTGGTATGTATATTTTTTTGACATACTCCTTTTTATATGCGAATGTGAAGGCAATTGCAAAATACGCTAAAAACTGTAGACTCTATTACAAATTTTCCATGTATACCACATTGGAGTATGTTATAATTAGTATATGTGAGATCATGTGATGAAAAATTGGTTGAATGGTGAAATTGGCATTGTAAAGTGATTTTGGTTATGGCATGTGTGGTGCTTGTGTATGTGCTATGTTGAGATGATTATCATGCTGGTGATGGCATGGTGGAGTTTGCTTGATGCAATGCACTCATGTGAATGGTTGCATGGGTTGTTTTTGAAGCAAGTGGTGGACTTGTGCTCAAATGGTTCATTTGATTATGCTGAGGATAGCATAATGGTTTTGCTTAATGCAATGCACTCGTGTGAGTGGTTGCATGGATTAATCTTGAGTCAAGTCGTGGACTTGTGCTCGAACGCGTTGTTTGTTACTTCATGTGCAGGTGTTGCTCGAGGGCGAACGTGGTCGATGACGGGACCGAAACTAGGTTCATGGAGGAACTAAGGTTTGGGACTAGGTTCAGGGAGGAATCGAGGTCTTGGTGGTCGAGGATGTCATGCGGGACGTTTGGGCTAGAGAACATGCACATGAAGGCTGGTTAGTCACGTATGTGCAGCAGGTGGGCTGATCATGCGTGCAAGGTTTTGGTTTTGGCCATGTTGGGCCAAGTAGAGATAGATACGAACTCTTTCCATGTTGGAACTGGAGTTGTATTCAATCTCGTTATGTTTTGCTCTGTATAAATAGGGGGAGGTGTCCCCTGTTTATCACATAGAGCCAGGTATTAGGGTTTGTACTCTTGTGTTGGAGTACTTTAGACAATGAAATAAAAATTAATCTTCCAGAGAGCTACTTCTTGCGGCTGTGATTTGCTTTTGGCATGCGGCTAGAAGTTTTTTTCTCGACAGCTTGAAGATAGAAGACATCTTGGCTGGAGGCGGCGACTAGTTAATTGCTACGCTAGTTGTTCTTCTGTGCATGCATGCATGAGGCTTGAAGTTCTACAATGCGCGACTAGAAGATTAGATCTCTTGATCATCAGCAATTGTCTTCTCTGGAGTTTGGTCCGTCACAGCTTTTAATTTGAGTCACGTTTCTTCGTCCTGTGCTGCATTAGTTCAATTGCGAAGGTAATATCTTTCAATCCGTAGATCCGATCGAATTGATTCTTATTGGGTTTGGTTCGTAATTGAATCTAATTTCTACAGTTAAAATTTCACATCAATCCAATGGTTAGATCTTTAGTAATTTGTGGTCGCCCAGACTGTTAGCCTAGTTGCCCAACCTGCTCGCCCAAACTTGCGAAGGTCATAACTTTAGATCTGTAGATCCGATCGACCTAATTCTTTTTTTGTTAGCTTTCGAATTGAGTCTAGTTTATAAAGTTAAATTTCACATCAATCCAACGGTGGGATCTTCTGGAATTTCTATTTTAGTGAACGTATGTCGGTCTGCTTGTCCAGATTGCTCACGTGGTCGCCCAACCTGCTCGCCCAAGTGCGCTACTGGTCGCCCAAGTGTCCAAACTGGTCGCCCAGGTGTCCTACTGGTCGTCCAGGTGCCCAAACTGGTCGCCCAAGTGTTCTACTAGTCGCCTAAGTGCTCTACTGGTCGCCCAGACTACTATACTGGTCACTTGTCTTCGTAAACTGGTCTCCCAACTTCGTGAACCGGTCTTCAAGAAATTTGAGTTTGAATTGGGGTGTTTCAAAAATTATCAAAAATTTGATTTTAGCTTCCGCACAATCATTCACCCCCCTCTAATTGCTAGATTAGTATATTCCGATCCTACAAGTGGTATTAGAGCCTTATTTTTCTAATTAATCTTAACCGGTGATTAGAAACCGTAGCGATGGATAAGTATTCGACAAAACCTTGTGTTTTCGATGGTGTTGATTTTCAGTTCTGGAAAGCGAAGATGGAGGCATACATTCAAGCTCAAGGCTTTGCAATTTGGGAGAAGGTGTACAAGCCATATCAAGTACCCGGGATTGATGAAGTCAACGAAACCAATCAAGCACATGTTGAAGCAAATAGCAAAGCACGAAATTTGATCATCCAAGGATTGGGAAGAAGTGACTTCGACCGCGTGATTCATCTCAAGTCTGCATATGAGGTATGGAAATCTCTTTGTGATTTTCATGAGGGATCTAACACTATCAAAGAGGTTCGCCAAGATATATATAAGAAAGAATACATGCGATTTGAGATGAAGCCTAGTGAGTCACTAGATGATTTCTTTACACATTTCAATAAGATTCTTAGCAACTTACGTGCTGTTGGAGTTTTCTTTGATGAGGCTACTAATGCTAGACAATTGCTTAGTGCATTAGACATGTCTATTTGGGAGATGAAAGTTACATCCATTAGAGAATCGACTGTCATGAGTGAACTTACTGTAGATGTTCTTTTCTCTAAACTAAAAACTCATAAATTGGATGTTCTTGCTAGGAGAACTGATCATAAATCAATTGCATTGACCTCTCAAGCTAGCATGTCTTAAAATAATGTTTCTTCAAGTTTTGCTTTGTCCTTCTTGTCTTCACTAACCGATGAACAGATTGAGGAATTTCCGAAAGAAGACTTGGCATCACTCTCTTCTCGGTTTAATAAAACTTTGCAGAATGTGAGAATGAGAAAGAGAGTTGGTGGTGGCCCTCCAAGATGCTATGAGTGTGGTGATTTCAACCATATTCGTCCAAATTGTCCTAAACTTGCAGGAAAAGCATCAAGAGAAGAGAACAATGACAAAAGAAAAGAGAAGAAGTTCTCTCCAAGCGATAGAAAGAAAAAGAGCTTCATCAACAAAAAGGTTGTTCATCTGATTCTTTCTGCTCTTGAACAAGTGAACTTAAGTGATGTGGATTCAGAGAGCAGTGAGGATGACACAATGGTTCAAGCAAGCATGATTTGACAGGATTGTGTCTCATGGCTAGAAGTGATGAAAGCTTCACCAAGGATGATCATGGCAGCGACTTCAATAAGGTAGAACCCTCTTACGATGATTTAGCTATTGCTGTTGCTCGTCTTGGAAAATTGCTTGACAAACGCGACAAGAAAATTAAGAAACATGATGTTCTTGTGGAATCTTTGAATGCTGAAATTGCTAGACTTAAATCTTTGATTCCTGATGATGATGCTTGCAAATCATGTGACTTAATTCTGATGAGCTTCTTGTGCTTAGGAAAGAACATGTTTCTTTGTTAGAACAAATCAATGCTGAAAAGAAAGAAAATGAGAAACATGTTAAAAACGCTAGCTGTTCAACTGTTGATTTGTATGATACAACTCATTGTTCTAAATGTGCTATACTGGAATTGAATTTGCATGATGCAAACTCTAGAGTTTCTCAAATGACAAATGCTATGCTCACTCATGAAGTTCTCTCATGCTCAACTTGTCGCAAACAGAAAGGAAAAGTGGACGTTCCATGTAATAATTGTTTAACTCTTTCTCGAAAGGTTGATTACTTGGAAAAATCTTTAGAACGGTTCACTTCAGGAAAGAAAAACCTAAACATGATTCTGGATCAGTCAAGGGTCAGTACTCATCACAAAGTTTTAGGTTTTGATTCTTATGCTCATCATAAATCACATGCTCCAACTGTTGTGAAGACTCTTGAAAGTGAAAAATTCAAAATTGTCAATGAGCCTAAGAAAACTGTTTTCAAGTCTGCTGGTGTGTTATCTTCTACTATGGTGAATGCAAATGTTACTTCTGTTCCTAAAGCTAAACATCATGTTAAGTACACTTGCACTCATTGTGGTAAAGATGGACATTTAGTAGATTTTTGCTTTAGGCTAGCCAAACAGCAAAAGAAAGAAAAGGCTAAAGCTAGGTCTAATTTCAGGAAGGCACATTTCACTTCTCATTTTGTGCCTAGGGTGATGCAAACACCTTTTATTGCAAAAAACACGGGAAAGGGCAAATCTGATTTTGGGAACAAGCATACTCGTGTTGTGCCTACTCGTCGTGTGTCTCAATACTGGATTCCTAAATGCTTTATTTCTAACCCCAGTACCAAGACCTCGACATCTCCTAGTGCTATGTAGGTTTTTCAGGAGTGGGTTGGAGAACAGAAGCTTAGTAGATCTTGGTCTTTTGCAAGATGGGATCAAGACTTGGATAGTTCTCACCCTTGATATGGTTTTCAAGAGGCATGTGCAATAATTCTTCATCTACTTTGTGAGCTATTTTTTTACACTCGTGTCTTTTACACTCACAGATATCTAATTGTGACATTAGATGAGATGTTTGTTCATATGCTCATATGTATCCCCTAGCATGTTCAATAATGTTATATCTTATATCATGCCTTTCATGCTCAGAACTTATTTGTCATGATTCATGCTTATGCTTAACTGAACATATCATGATAACTCAAGCACATGTATATCATCATCTCCTCTCTGTTGATTTCATTGGTTATCCATTTGAGAGGGAGTTAATGCTTTTTGGTGACAGTTTCTTTCGGTTGCTTTTGGGAAGGTTTGTTCTTTCAGCCTTTTGTTTTCAAATTAATCCCTTCAAGTGATATTCTGTAGAAATTTTTTTTAAGATGGTTGTTTTGAGGCGGTGTTTTTGAAGTTTTTGTAATATTGTGTAACATGCTTTTTATTTCGTGTGTCTCTTAAATGAAAAAAAAGTAAAAGTACTGAGCATTGTATTTCATACACATATGTCATTTGAAGCCATGTTTATGCTACAAGGGTCTTTGCAACTTCCTGTTTATACATATATGGTGTAGTTCATGTCATGACTTTTTAAATGGAATGACAACTTGAATTAAATCTTGTCATAGTTGAACTTTCTTAGCTATCTTGATCCTGATTGGAAAAGTGCTAAATATGAAAGCTAAGTGCTAAAACAAAAATGATTGTTGATAAATGCAAGAACAAGGTCATGTACTGTCGCACTTCTTCTTTACGAGACTGCTTATCATTGCATTTTGGTATAAACTTGGAAGAAGTTGTGTATGACCGAAACCATGAAACCTTAAGCTTGTGATTGCTTGGCATGGTTGAAAAGTAAGGCTGATGGTGCATGTAATTCCTTGCAATTGTTATTGTTGCAATCAAAGTAATGAATCAGTTTTTTCAAAGCACAAATAAAGTGCACAAAAATTCAATATTTTCAGGTTTTAAGATTGTTGAGAAAGGGAGATCATGCCATGCAAAAAATCGTTAATAGTACTTGATTTCTAGTTATGCTTACTCTACATTGTTTATGTGTAGATTTGAGGGTGCAAGTACTGTTGATAGCATGACTTGGTGATCAAGTTGTTACATTTGTGCATGATTCATAATGCTCAGTACATAAAAAAAGGAAAACATCAACATAAAGGGGGAGAAGTTTCTCTTTTACTCTCTTTTTGCATTCTTGATGAACCCATTGTCAAAAAGGGAGAAATTTTGGAGTCAAAGGGAGAGATTTTTGGTCACACATTGCACATTCACACACACATTTCTTCTTTCTGTTAGAGGGAGTCTTTCTTTTTGATAGGGGGAGATTTCTTTTTAGATAGGGGGAGATTTTTGTTCTTCTTTGTAGGGGGAGATTTCTCTTTCTGTCTTTTGGTCACTTTTACTTCTTTTAAAAATGGTGTTGCTTTTGTAAGGTGAATGCCAATGTTCGTTTCCAAATGGTGTTGCCAATGTTTTCATAAAGGGGAGATTGTGAGATCATATGATGAAAAATTGGTTGAATGGTGAAATTGACATTGTAAAGTGATTTTGGTTATATCATGTGTGGTGCTTGTGCTGTGCTATGTTGAGATGATTATCATGCTGGTGATAGCATGATGGAGTTTGCTTGATGCAATGCACTCATGTGAATGGTTGCATGGGTTGTTTTTGAGGCAAGTAGTGGACTTGTACTCAAATGGTTCATTTGATTATGCTGGGGATAGCATAATGGTTTTGCTTAATGCAATGCACTCGTGTGAGTGGTTGCATGGATTAATCTTGAGTCAAGTCGTGGACTTGTGCTAGGACGCGTTGTTTGTTACTTCATGTGCAGGTGTTGCTCGAGGGCGAACATGATCGATGACGGGACCGGAACTAGGTTCATGGAGGAACTAAGGTTCGGGACTAGGTTCAGGGAGGAATCGAGATCTTGGTGGTCGAGGATGCCATGCGGGACGTTCGGGCTAGAGAACATGCACATGAAGGCTGGTTAGCCACGTATGTGTAGCAGGTGGGCTGATCATGCGTGCAAGGTTTTGGTTTTGGCCATGTTGTGCCAAGTAGAGATAGATACGAACTCTTTCCATGTTGGAACTGGAGTTGTATTCAATCTCGTTATGTTTTGCTCTGTATAAATAGGGGGAGGTGTCCCCTGTTTATCACATAGAGCCAGGTATTAGGGTTTGTACTCTTATGTTGGAGTACTTTAGACAATGAAATAAAAATCAATCTTCCAGAGAGCTACTTCTTGCGGTTGTGATTTGCTTTTAGCGTGCGGCTAGAAGTTTTGTTCTCAACAGCTTGAAGATAGAAGACATCTTGGCTGGCGGCGGCGACTAGTTAATTGCTACGCTAGTTGTTCTTCCGTGCATGCATGCATGAGGCTTGAAGTTCTACAGTATACAACTAGAAGATTAGATCTCTTGATCATCAGCAATTGTCTTCTCTGGAGTTTGGTCCGTCACAGCTTTTGAGTCATGTTTCTTCGTCCTGTGCTGCATCAGTTCAATTGCAAAGGTAATATCTTTCAATCCGTAGATCCGATCGGATTGATTCTTGTTGGGTTTGGTTTGTAATTGAATCTAATTTCTACATTTAAAATTTCACATCAATCCAATGGTTAGATCTTTGGTAATTTGTGGTCTCCCAGACTATTAGCCTGGTCGCCCAACCTGCTCGCCCAAACTTGCGAAGGTCATAACTTTAGATCCATAGATCCGATCGACTTAATTATTTTTTTGTTAGCTTTGTAATTGAGTCTATTTTCTACAGTAAACTTTTCATATCAATCGAACGGTGGGATCTTCTGAAATTTTTATATTAGTGAACGTATATCGGTCTGCTCGCCCAGGTTGCTCACGTGGTCGCCCAACCTGCTCGCCCAAGTGCGCTACTGGTCGCCCAAGTGCCCAACCTGCTCGCCCAAGTGTCCAAACTGGTCGGTCAAGTATCCTACTGGTCGCCCAGGTGCCCAAACTGGTCGCCCAAGTGCTCTACTGGTCGCCCAGACTACTATACAGGTCACTTGTCTTCGTAAATTGGTCTCCCAACTTCGTGAACCGGTCTTCAAGCAATTTGAGTTTGAATTGAGGTGTTTCAAAAATTATCAAAAATTTGATTTTAACTTCCGCGCAATCATTCACCCTCCCTCTGATTGCTAGATTAGTATATTTCGATCCTACAGTATACGAGTGTACCTAAAGTGGTAAAAGAGTACTTCAAGTGTGTTTAGGTGATATATCATTGGTGGGAGTAACTACAACTAGGGTTAAACAGTGATGCTACCATGCGCATCACAGACGGTTTTTAACTAAAACTGTCTGTAATGTGATTTTCATAGAAATAAGTATAGAGAGCCCTGATATCCTTAGTGTTTTTAGAGTTTTCTAAGCTATTTTTCAGGTGGCTATGATTGAGAAGCGATCTGGTGAAAGAATACTGTGGATTTAGAATTGTGATTGTAGATCTTTTTGTTCTAGGTGATATAAGGTTAGTAATTGGTTTTAATTGCATTGTATTCAAGATCTAGCTTGGTAAAGAGGGAATTGAAGATGGTTTAGATCTAACTTGGTGTAGATCCATTTATTCTTTGTGATCTAAAGTAATAATTGGTTCTAATTGCATTATACTCAAGATGTAGCTAGCTAGGTAAAGAGAGAATTGAAGATGCTAAGTTTAAATGTAGCTTACATATATATTCATTTGTTCTTTGTGATCTAAAAAGCTAAGTTAGTAAGTTTAAATGTAGTTTATATATAAATTATATAGATCCGTTTGTTCTTTAGATCTAGCATGGCTTATGATTTAAGGTAAAGTTTTAGCTAGTTAATTTGTGCTCCAATTTAAGAATGTGTACATGCGCACTCCTAGTATACTTAATTCATTATTTAACACTTATTGTTATATACGCAGTGTAGATGAACTGAAACTGGATATACGCTAAGAACTGTGCGAGTGTCAAGTACATTAATGGCGTCTATACTTTTAGAAGAGCTACAAAGGAGGATATATTTAACAAGGAGGTGCAATTTATGTCTTGTTTATGTATTAACTGCGAGAATCTGAGAATGTTTCAAAACTCAGCGCAGATCAAAACACACTTGATTTTAAGGTGTTTCAAAAGGGTATACATGTTGGACCAGTCACGATGAAAAACAGATTATATAAGAAGCAAGTAATATTAACATCGTTAATGCAATCAACGATACGTCGGATGATATCGATTGTGCTTTCGATGAGTATAGGTTTCACGATGACAATTCGAATCAGACGCTGCACGATGCAGAAGGGAACCGTGCGAGAGTATGAAAAATTCTGAGATGCCTGATGGACGACTTAAAGAAACCTTTGTTCTGGGGCTGCAAGTCCAAATACATAAGGTTGTCATCCATGTTTGAATTGCCGAAATTGAAGGCAAGCAACAGTTGGTTCGACAAAAGTTTCACGGCTGTGAGATCATGTGATGAAAAATTGGTTGAATGGTGAAATTGGCATTGTAAAGTGATTTTGATTATAGCATGTGTGGTGCTTGTGCATGTGCTATGTTGATATGATTATTATGCTGGTGATAGCATGATGGATTTTGTTTGATGCAATGCACTCATGTGAGTGGTTGCATGGATTGATTTTGAGGCAAGTCGTGGACTTGTGCTCGGATGTTCATTTAATTATCTTTGGTGATAGCATAATGGTTTTGCTTGATGCAATGCACTCGTGTGAGTGGTTGCATGGATTAACCTTGAGTCAAGTCGTGGACTTGTGCTCGGACCGGTTATTATTTATTCGTGTGCGGTGTTGCTCGAGGCGAACGTGGTCGATGACGGGACCGAACTAGGTTCATGGAGGAACCGAGGTTCGGGACTAGGTTCAGGAGGAATCGAGGTCCCGTGGTCGAGGATGTCATGCGGGGCGTTCGGGCTGAGAACGGTGCACGAAGGCTGGTTAGTCACGTGAGTCGCGGCGGGCGTCGCGTGCATGTGTGAATTTTGGGCTGTATGCATATATTGGGCCAGTGTTATTGGGCCAAGTGGATATGCATACATGTGTTAGGGTTTTGAGTTGTATAAAAACCCTGGAAAACCTAATCAATGAATTGAGACTTTTTGCGGCGGCTGTGTTGCCGTTTTTCATGCAACGAGTTCTTTTGTCCGGCGGCGGAAAAAGAGAGCACATTGCGGTTGCTTGAGAGGATTGATTGCTGGCGGCGGCTTGTTGGTGGCGGCTGGTTTTTTCGGTGGTTGTTGCAACGCAAAAAGAATCAATCTCCGTTTTGCTTTGTTCTGTTTCAGGCTTCGGCTTCAAGTTCAGAATTTCTAGCGTGAATTGCTTCTTGCGGCTCGGCAGAGAAAGGAAAAAGCGAGACTACGAGACGACGGCGACTTCCAGCGCGATGCGGAACTCCAGCGCTACAGTAATCGCACGGCTACAGTGATTCGGTGCTACAGTGCGCGGACAAGAATTGCTCCGGTGATTCCGTTTTGATTTGCTTCATTTTCTTTTAGTAGATTGAATCATTGTATCTCTTGATTCAACAAGTTTAATTTTGATTTGATCCATCTAAAACCTTCTTAGGGCATTAATTTAGTGTTCCTCAAAGTTTTGTTGCTTAATCTTTTGTAGATTGTGATTAATCACGAAATTAGGGTTTGCTTGATTTTCGTCATATTTTGTCACAGCAAGCTTGCAGGATTTATAACTTTTGATCCGTAGATCCGATCGACCTGATTCTTTTTTTGTTAGATGCGTATTGGAATCTAGTTTCTTCTGTTCAAATTTCAGGTCAATCCGACAGCTGGATCTTCGGAAATTACGGTTTTAGTGAACATCTATTAATCTGTTTTTGTCGAATCCGAGAGCAATATTTCATAATTAATTTAGGGGGTTTTGTGAATCAAGAAAATTTTGATTTTAGCTTCCGCGCAATCATTCACCCCCCCTCTGATTGCTAGTTTAATATATATCGATCCTACAAGTGGTATCAGAGCAAGGTTTTTCTAATTAATCTTAACCGGTGATTAGAAACCGTAGCGATGGATAGGTATTCGACAAAACCTTGTGTTTTCGATGGTGTTGATTTTCAGTTTTGGAAAGCGAAGATGGAGGCGTACATTCAAGCTCAGGGCTTTGCAATTTGGGAGAAGGTGTACAAGCCATATCAAGTTCCTGAGAATGATCAAGTTAATGAAACCAATCAAGCACAGGTTGAAGCAAACAGCAGAGCACGAAATTTGATCATCCAAGGTTTGGGAAGAAGTGACTTCGACCGTGTGATTCATCTCAAGTCTGCATATGAGGTATGGAAATCTCTTTGTGATTATCATGAGGGATCTAACACTATCAAAGAGGTTAGGCAAGACATATATAAGAAAGAATACATGCGATTTGAGATGAAGCCTGGTGAGTCTCTTGATGATTTCTTTGCACGTTTCAATAAGATTCTTAGCAACTTACGTGCTGTTGGAGTTTTCTTTGATGAGACTACTAATGCTAGACAATTGCTTGGTGCATTAGACATGTCTATTTGGGAGATGAAAGTTACATCCATTAGAGAATCAACTGTCATGAGTGACCTTACTGTAGATGTTCTTTTCTCTAAGCTAAAAACTCACAAATTGGATGTTCTTGCTAGGAGGACTGATTATAAATCAATTGCATTGACCTCTCAAGCTAGCATGTCTCAAAATAGTGCTTCTTCAAGCTTTGCTTTGTCCTTCTTGTCTTCACTAACCGATGAACAGATTGAAGAATTTCCGGAAGAAGACTTGGCATCACTCTCTTCTCGGTTTAATAAAGCTTTGCAGAATGTGAGAATGAGAAAGAGAGTTGGTGGTGGCCCTCCAAGATGCTATGAGTGTGGTGATTTCAACCATATACGTCCAAATTGTCCTAAACTTGCAGGAAAAGCATCAAGAGAAGAGGACAATGACAAAAGAAAAGAGAAGAAGAAGTTCTTTCCAAGCAATAGAAAGAAAAAGAGCTTCATCAACAGCAAAGTTGTCCACCGGGTCCTTTCCGCTCTTGAACAAGTCAATTTGAGTGATGTGGATTCTGAGAGCAGTGAAGATGACACAACAACTCCAAGCAAACATGAATTGACAGGGTTGTGTCTCATGGCTAGGAGTGATGTAAGCTTCACCGAGGACGATCATGACAGCGACTTCAATGAGGTAGAACCATCTTACGATGAATTAACTATTGCTGTTGTTCGTCTTGGAAAATTACTTGACAAACGCAACAAGAAAATTAAGAAACATGATGTTCTTGTGGAATCTTTGAATGCTGAAATTGCTAGACTTAAATCTTTGATTCCTGATGATGATGCTTGCAAATCATGTGATTTAATTCTGATGAGCTTACTTTGCTTAGAAAAGAACATGTTTCTTTGTTAGAGCAAGTCAATGCTGAAAAGAAAGAAAATGAGAAACATATGACAAATGCTAGCTGTTCAACTGTTGATTTGCATGATTCAACTCATTGTTCTAAATGTGCTATATTGGAATTGAAGTTGCATGATGCAAATGCTAGGGTTTCTCAAATGACAGATACTGTGCTCACTCATAAGGTTCTTTCATGCTCAAACTGTCGTAAACAGAAAGGAAAAGTGGACGTTCCATATAATAACTGTTTAATTCTTTCTCGAAAGGTTGATTACTTGGAAAAATCTTTAGAACGGTTCACTACTGGAAAGAAAAACCTAAACATGATTTTGGATCAATCAAAAGTCAGTACTCATCACAAAGGTTTAGGTTTTGATTCTTATGCTCATCATAAATCACATGCTCCAACTGTTGTGAAGACACTTGAAAGTGGAAAATTTGAAATTGTCAATGAGCCTAAGAAAACTGTTTTCAAGTCTGCTGGTATGTTATCTTCTACTATGATGAATGCAAATGCTACTTCTGGTTCTAAAGCTAAACATCATGTTAAGTACACTTGCACTCATTGTGGTAGAGATGGACACTTAGTAGATTTTTGCTTTAGACTAGCCAAACAGCAAAAGAAAGAAAAGGCTAAAGCTAGTTCTAATTTCAGGAAGGCACATTTCACTCCTCATTTTGTGCCTAGGGTGATGCAAACACTTTTTGTTGCAAGAAACACGGGAAAAAGCAAATCTGATTTTGTGTACAAGCATACTCGTGTTGTGCCTGCTCGTCGTGTGTCTCAGTACTGGATTCCTAAATGCTTTATTTCTAACCCCAGTACCGAGGCCTCGACATCTTCTCGTGCTATGTAGGTTTTCAGATACGGGTTGGAGAACATAAGCTTAGTGAATCTTGGTCTTTTGCAAGATGGGATCAAGACTTAGATGGTTCTCACCCTTGAGATGGTTTTCAAGAGGCATGTGCAATAATTCTTCATCTACTTTGTGAGCTATCTTATATACTCATGTTTTTTACATTTACAGATATTTAATTGTGACATGAGATGAGACTTTTTGTTTATATGCTCATATGTATCCCCTGGCATGTTCAATAATGTTATATCTTATATCATGCCTTTCATGCTTTGAATTCACTTATCATGATTCATGCTTATGCTTAATTGAACATACCATGATAACTCAAGCACATGTATATCATCATCTCCTCTCTGTTGATCTCATTGGTTATCCATTTGAGGGGGAGTTATTGGTTATTGGTGAAAATTTCTTTTGGTTGCCTTTTTGAGAGGTTTGTTCTTTCAGTCTTTTGTTTTTAAAATAATTCCCTTCAAGTGACAATTTTGAAGAAGGTTTTTAAGATGGTTGTTTTGAGGGGGAGTTTTTGAAAACTTTGTAATATTTTGCAACATATTTTTATTTTGTGTGTTTCTTAAATGAAAAAAAAATAAAAAATAAAAAACAATAAAAAGGTACTGAGCATTGTATTTCATACACATATGTCTTTGTCCCTTGGGAATGGAAGTAAAAAAGAATACATGTATGTCTGAATGATTGTATCTTCTACCGCAAAGATTACGCAAACTTGCATGTATGTTCAGTGTGTAACGCAATCTCCGTACAAGTGTAAAAATCAATCAGACGATGACGATGAGGGTATCAAGGTGATGAAAGGACCTTCTGCTAAGGTGGTATGGTATTTGCCTATAATTTTCTGTTTGAAGCGTTTATTTGTAAATCTAAAGGAGGCAAAACTGCTGCATTGGCACTCGGAGAAGTATAAGAATGATATAACACTAAGACACCCTACTAATTCCACCCAGTGGAGAAACATCGATAGGAAGTTTGAAGAATTCGGTGTGAAACTAAGAAATATATGGTTTGAATTGAATACAGATGGAATGAATCCTTTCGGTAATATGAACAGCCGTCATAGCACATAGCCTATGAATCTCTGTATTTACAACCTTCCTCCTTAGTTATCTATGAAGCAAAATTACATTTTATTGTCTATATTTATCCAAAGCTCAAAACAACCTAGGAATGATATTGATGTATACTTAGCACTATTGATGGAAGATATGAAAACACTGTGAGTTCCTAGGATACAGGTATGGGATGCTCACAAACAAGAGAACTTCACTTTACACTGTTTGAGATGACTTCCACATCACAGAAGGTTCTTGTTTAGAACCGTATGTGATGACAATTTTTCCAAATGGTTCTCGAGTAGTCTATGATATGCCCTTTTATCAATGACACTTTGCTACTGGCGGTTCAATAAACCGTCTAAGATGACAGTTTTAAACCGTATGTTATGTTCTATAGTAGTGAGAAGATATATCAGTGGTACGTATGTTGGGCCAGGAAGAGCAGAAGTTGTGCGTCGAAGTTGGGGCACCGTAGAACGCGATAGCAGTGGTCAAGAACGCATTTAAGGATGAGAAGGGCAACTGATTCACGGAAGGTAGTGAGATGGGCGGGCATTAGAGCCAGATAGAGTAAGAGTATGAGGAAGCATGGCAAGACAGTTTCTAAGGGCATGTTGTCACGCTAACCAATTAATGTAGCTACAATATGATGGATGATAAGGCGGATGGAAGAAGAGGATACTAACTTTAGCAACGGTTGCTAAGAATCACTAATGACTTGCTTTGTTTCCTGATGGAAAGATATGTAGCGAGGATGAGTCTATGGATAAGGAGAAGCTAGAAAAGTAGAGCCAACCTAAGGTTTTGCCTGCAAAGATGTTCTGGACCTCAATTCCACGAGCCTTGCCGTGGTGCCTTTGCCTATCGAGACTGAAGCATGGAGAAGAGAAGAGACTCATGCAAAGAGATACAAGACACAAGAATCGGTAGGATAAAAATGATGGGAGCCTTGCATTAAAAATGCTTTTTAACTAAAGGTGCATTTGAACAACTAGTTTCTAATACCCAAGAACTACGTTGACTGAAAGTAAACTACCAAAATGTCAATTAAATTTCCACACGACGTATTTTGACTACATGTCTTTTTTATAATCTCCAGTGGCATATAAAAAATCACCTTACTACGATCCTACACGAGCGTGCTCTAGATCACCAATAAAGCAACAATCAAACCTCAGGCAAGACTGCAAGAACTAGCAGGCTTAATATGAACCAACCATGCATGCACCAGGGGAAGAATACCCTCTGCCGTTGCTATTACTAGTAAGGTGTCCGTGCATTGCAACGGATTCTCAAAAGAGGGTGACACATATAATCTAACGTGACCTAAATTGTACATCTGATATTAAAATTCTCATACAAAAATATCAATTAAAGTACATCAGCGTTACAAGTCCCTAATTACAGTAGAGAAAATTATAATGTATCACTCACTCCTTGCAAGAAGTCTACAACCCCTTTCTATCTCATGGCATTTGGAGCCTTTGGCCTGAAAGAACTAAAGGACATTTTCTCAAGGGCGTGGTACACAATTTGGCCCTTGGATAGAAGGACAATGTCCTCAAAGAGCTCATATGTCCCAGGTGCAGACAGAAGCAATGTGATGAATGCGGAGCCACCAAGGATATGGACAGATTACCTGATGAAGTTGATGATCTGGTTCGTCGTGGAGCTATCGAGATCAGTGGAGATTTCATCCATGAAAAACGTGTTAGTTGGCCCGTCAAGCATCTCACCTATGCAAACTCATTGGTTTTAAGGTGAATTGTTTCTTATCAAGATCAGTGAGCTTTGTTTGAGGTGACATGATTCTTTTCTATTGCAGAGATATCACATACTGATTATGACAGTTTCTTTTGTCCTCCCGAGATGTCTGATCATAGTGTCCCCAACCATTGTGTCTGCATAGGCTTGTAGGCCTAGAATCTGCATTGGAGTTGCAAATATGATTAGGGTCATATTCAATTTTTGGTTCTTTTTTCCTAGTTAGATATTGTACTCATTTTGAGAATGTAATAGGTGACCACACTCTCTTGACCTTCCATAGGGACGGCCTTTTTGGACAGATAAGAAGAACAAGATTGATTACTTTTTTCGTTCCCCCCTTCCTATAAATAAGGTATTCAGTTCAAATCAACTGATCTTTTACATTCATGTAAACATCAATATCAAGATCTGGCTTAATGTTGGCTTCTTTCTCCCATCTTGAGAGTTCAGTGATCATGCTGCCCAATGTATGCCGATGTCCTCTGAGGGACAGTCTTTCATGCCATGCCCATTGTAAGTTACTATCCTAGAGACCTGAATATTTCACAAACAGATTAATCTATGTCAAAATTCTTTTTTGGAAGGAGCATGTCACAGCTTACAGCTAGTTTTCTCTAAATTATTATTATTTGCGTGAAATACATAACTACTCAAAATCAGAAACATGTATAGATGTTAGTTGTGGTACTGTTTGCACCAGATTTTGGAAATCACAAACCCAATCGACAAAATACATGAGTTTGGATAATGCACGGGATATCTTTGGAAAGCTTGGATAACGTGCGGGGAGTATTTGGAAACAGGAGATCAATTAGGAAACCATAGCCGACTCGGATTGTGTTGACGTAGCGGAATAGGACTCGGATCGGCTAACGGGTATATAAGGCGTGCCATGGCTGCTTGAAGGGCATCATACACAGCAAATCACTTCTACCAGTTTTTTTTCGTTTCCTGTAGCTTTTTAGCCTTTTAGCCTTGTAATTCCCTTTTGTAAGTCGACATCGATCAAATAAAGTTGCGTATCGCCCATTGTTTGATCGTCTTCGATTTCTTCAGGTTTGATTCATTCTGTCTTGCTGCGCATCGCCTTTTCAGAATCAATCTATCTTTACCCTTCTGATTAGTTTTGATCGGCTAATCTGTTTACCTTGTAATCGGCCTTTGGCTGATTCTATTTTAGCCGATTCGCCTCTAAAGATCGGCTTAGATTGAATTTCACAATTCTTTCCTTATCGATTGCAGGGTTAAATCGATTGGCACGCTTCACACTTGAACCCGGCGTTCGTCCGGTGTATTGCAAGCCAGAAACCCTATATCACGTTTTTGGTGTCAACAAGTACCTTCAGAGTTAAATCATAATTCTTTTCAGTAAGAAGCATATCACAACTTACAGCTAGTGTTCTCTAAATGGTTCTTTTGCATGAAATCCATAACTACTCAAAATCAAGAAACATGTATAGGTGTGAATTGTGACACCTTCAGAGTTCAATCATAATTCTTTTCTGAAAGAAGAATATCACAACTTACAGCTAGTGTTCTCTAATTGGTTCTTTTGCATGAAATGCATCACTACTCAAAATGAAGAAACATGTATAGACGTGAATTGTGACACCTTCAGAGTTAAGTCCAGTTTCCCTACCAAAGCTAGGGTTAGGCTAGTTTTTCCAGATCTAGGGGGCCAAGCAACAAAGTCATTCTACATAAATTCCCTAAATGCGATTAGGCTCCATCTGGCATTAAACTATGTTACTCCTCACCTACAGGGTCTAATGAACCCACTGATATCATGAAGGATAGAGATGGGCCTCTTCCCACTCGGAACAAATTGCAGAGCACTCAACACATCATGACGAAACAGTTCACAAGAATCAAAACTGCAGTAGAAACATGAGATATGCACTCAAACTTCTCTGTTCTTCAACGACAACCATTAGACACAAAATTTGCTAATATATGCATGCCATGATTTTGTTAAAAAAGAAGTTGGTGAATGTCGGGACTCCTCGGTTTCCCGCGTACACAAACCGCTTCTTTTTTTAGATGAAGGAAGATTTTATTAATTTCAAGAACATTACATCAAGATGATACAAGTCCTTAAAATTTCTCCCGGCCTCTGCTTAATAAGAAGCACACAGCTCTTAAACAACAAAAAAGGAAAAAAGAGAAGCCTTGATTGCTACCAGCCTGGATCGCAGAGCTCTCCCCCGTTTCATTGTATTGCTTAGCGAAAACATCATCAGAAATCTTCTCCGCGTAAGCAATCCGGCAGCCCCTGGATTTCCAACATTTCTGGGCGCCACAATCCGGCAGCCCCCTGGATTTCCAACATTCTGGGCGCCACCACCAAGAACACCGCGGCTATTTGAATCATTGCGCCCCCCAAAATCTCGAACGCGATCACGGACTCCATACCGTCCATGACCACCAACTTAAAATCTTGGGGGATGAAGACCACCACGAGCAGGACAAAGT
The DNA here is from genome assembly GCA_036346375.1 of Guadua angustifolia. Classification (NCBI taxonomy): domain Eukaryota; kingdom Viridiplantae; phylum Streptophyta; class Magnoliopsida; order Poales; family Poaceae; genus Guadua; species Guadua angustifolia. Next base: position 6,796,708 of record CM070512.1, read on the forward strand.
GGACCACCATAGCTGCGACCATTAAATCGATCGCCACCAGCAGCCGCCGTTCCACCTGCCATGACTGCTTTAAATTGATTCTTAAAGCATCGTCACCCAATATCCTACACATCCGGTTGCACATCGCCGAGATTGGACTCAGGAACAAGACCAACATTGCCGCAAGAGGACTGGAATTTGCCTCCGGCAAAAGGAGCCGAAAATCTCCACGACAAATGCATCTTCTCCAAATTTGAAGAAGAAAGACGATACCTTGCACAATCCAACTCACCCTGCAAATTGCACCTCCTTTCATCCGAAACAGATTTCGCAAGGAAGGCCATCCGAAAGGAACAAGCACGACCGCCATGGAGTCGCCTCATCCAGATCCTTCCCCTCTCCCCCCAATTGGAAGAAACTATCCGATCTTGTCCGATCCGCACGACCCGCCCAACAAGGAGCCAGCCGCTGCCTCAGCCGCCATCGCTGCAACGGCGGCGCGGGCCACCAGCCCGCCGCGCGCCCTCATAGAGAGAAAGATAGATCACCGCGCCGATCGGCATTGCGATCGGCGGCCAGATCCATGGCGAGAAGATCGCCGAGGATATGTCGCGCGACTGGTTTGGATCGAAGACGCCGATGGAGCAGCCTCGGCGCGCGCAGGAGGCGGACGATCGGAGCCTGCAAATCATCAGACTCGAACAGAACCGCACCAGCTGAAGATGGCATCCCGTCACTCGCGCCCTCAGGGATAATCACCTCCCCGGACGCGGCCGCCACCCGCATGGCCGCACGCCTCACGGAAGCGCCGACGCGAACGGCACGAGGGAATTTCTCACATGTTTGGTCGTCATAGTAATCTCGTCTTTGATGGATGCCTCGCCGGAAATTGCCGAGAAACGGCCACCCACCACAGCCGCTCAAAACGCACTTCAATCATTGGGTTGACGATCTCAACTTTCCAAAACTGTAAAAACAATCAGTAAGATATCAATATCCTGATGGCAAGCTTGAGGCGACGACGGATGGAGCGTGAGGCGGCGGCCATGTGACCATGGAACCAGTTGACGGCGCCATCTCTGGACCATCTCATCGGCGCGCTTCCCCGCTGCGCCAGCCTCCTCATCCTGGTCGCTCCCCTTGGCTGTAAGTACAAAAGCCCAGTCAACCAAGACAGGCTCGTTCTACTGCATGGATCCAATGTTGGGTCCGGTGGCATGAGATCGGCTCGAGCGCACGCGCATCCTGCGGCGATAGAGCAACGAAAAAGGAAGATCTACAGGTACTGCAGTCGGCAAAAAGAAGGGGACGAGCACAGTGGGAGGTGAATTTCCTTGAAGACGATGCCACAATAGCGATAGGACTATAGGAGAGGGAGACGTGGGACTCGACACTTCATCTTTCGTGAGGGAACTGAATACATCGCAGTCACAAGCTCCTCTGTAGCCTTATATATACTGTATAGCTTAGAGCAAACCCAACGCATTCTCTAAGGCCCTATTTAGAAGTAATATATTTTCATAGTTTCTAAACAATACTATGGTTTCTAAGAATATCATGGTATTTTATACCATAAAGTGTTTGGTTACCATGCCAAAAACTCTGTATTAAAAACTATGGTTTGGTAGATACCATGGTATTTTTGGAGTATTTGAAACTCCACTCCAACCCAAAGTTTTCATGGTTTTGACTAGTTTCTTGCCTATTTTCACTCAAATACCATGGTTTGTAATGTTACATCCAAACAGTTGGTAGTTCCAAAGAATACCATAGTTTTAAAGGGGTTTGATAAAACCATAGTATTCATGACAAAACAATTGCAAATCATAGTATATCAAAACCATAGTTTTGAAAAATTCCAAACAGGGCCTAAATCTCTCTCTATCCTAAATTATAAGGAGAATTAAAAAAATATGAGCTCCAACCCAATCCTTATTTGGAATCCCTATTCTAAGGAGGCCCCTTCTCACCCCTACATCTAGGGGCTTTCTCTTTGCCCCTACTATTTTCTTTGGCATTTTTTATTCATTTTAAAATAATAATTCATGAGTGCAAAGTAATAATAATGTTTAGATAAATAATAGGGGTGAGTAATAGGGAGGGTAGGTTGGAGACAAATTTGATATAGGATGTCCCTAATTTTTATACCACCCCTAAATGAGTTATTTAGGGGGGATGTTTTTCCTTTTTTTTTCCACAACTCGATTTTATATTGAGCGTTGATCCATACTCAACTCTGGCGATTGTTCTAGCACCAAAAGCTCATCAACACTATCGCCCGTGCTGCCCGATGCCATACCTAGACGCCAGTCTAATTTAGGCCAATGTGACTATTATTGGTGGCGTCAAGACGGGATTAATTATTAGTAATTTTTTTGACGATCCAACGTCTACTACGGGTAATTGCGGCAAGATCCACATGTAGAGTTTAAGGTGAAGTTGTAGGTATTTTTGTCAAACACAATAAATTAATTTGAGCTATGCATGATCGATGAGATTTTGAGAAAAAATCAATGTCAGTTGAGGAGACAATTAAATTCATTGTTCAATCACCGTTTGGATATGTTGCAAATTTTGGATCGCTTGCATGACCATTATGAAGGTTTTGGAAGCATAAATTCTCAAGAATTTGATAACATTCTCAAGGTAGATATCATTATACTCTCCGGAATTTTACTGTTTAAAAGTAAAGTATTTGTTCCAATATCATTTTGAGATAAATGATTGAAGTGCAAGAAGGAGTTAGCTACTGCGTGGATATTATAATGTTGTTTAGTTGTCATAACTCGATATGAGGGTTCTACTATAATTTATACTCCATTGATGGCACAAAAGTTTTGTCGACGATTCGGGACAGGGTCCCCCGTCGAGCTTACTTGTTGAATGGGGGATCAACCTAAGGCCTCTTTTCCGCAAGGGGTGCGCGTCTGAGGGTATGCCGAGCAAAGAAATAAGGTATGCAAGACAGTCGGAAGGCACAGGGAGTCGATTTTTTGCTGGTTCGGGCCTCTCTCGGTGGAGATAACAACCCTACGTCTAGTGGATTTCACTAGTGTGCGAAGGTGTGTTACAACGCGCTTGCTCGGGGTCCTTAGGGGTCCCAGGGCACCTGCGAGCAAGCTCTGTGCGTGAATGTGTGCGTATTACAGAAGGTCCAACCCTCAATCCTTCGGAGGAGGGGGTATTTATAGAGAGTTACAGGGGACAAATCATTAATTACAGGGGGCACATCACTGTGGAGGTCGTACATGAGGCAGCGCGCCGCCCGCCGGGTCTGTGCGACGTGGGCACGATGGCATAAGCCGGGAGCGCGGACCGTGGCGGTAGCGGATCCGGCGTCGCGATCTGGAGCAAATCACGCATTTAATGCCACGTCGCCTTGTCGCGGCCCCCCGAGCTGGCTTGCTCGGGGCCGGGGTGCACGAAGGTCGGGCTTGCGTATGCCACCCGGGCAAGATCTTGGTCGGTTGGCGCCGTGCTTTGATGGTCGTCTTGGTACAGTGCATCCAATCCCCGACAGCTAGCCCCCGAGGCTAAAAGGGGGAAAAGGCCCCGAAGGGGCCTCCGCCTTAAGCTTCTAGACTTCTCACGAGAGGGGATTGGAGTGGTGCGGTGAAAAATTGCCGTAGCACCCGAGCTTCTTTAGTTCGGGAGCGGGGGATCTCGTAGCGAAGGAACTGCTACGGCGCCTGAGCAACTATGCTTGGGGTGAAAATCTTACGGCGAAGAACTGCCGCAGCATCCGAGCTGCTATGTTCGGGAAGAAAGAGACCTCGCAACGAAAGGAAATTTGTTGCGGCATCCGAGCAACCAGGCTCGGGGATGGGTGCGCTCCAGCGAGCCCGAGCATACTTGGCCAAAGTCTGGGCCAAATAGTACTCGTGAGCGGAGCGCGGGAAAAATCGCGGCGGTTCCTTCCTCGCGAAGCGTCGCGGCGTGGTTTTGACAGCTTTTTCGGGAACCGCGTCCCGCCAGGCCTGCTTCGAAGACCGAACCGCCATGTGTTGGCAATCGACCGTCTCTACCTGCCCACTCGACTTCTCCGCCTACAAATGACCTTCGGGGACGCTTTGAAAGCCCTTTACTTCTTCATCTTCATCTTCTGCGAAAAACGCTCCGTCACAAACTTCCCAACCTCCAAGCTCCCTCTTTCCGCTGCGGCGCCCATTCGTCTGAGTCTTCCCATGGCGCGGTTCGGTGCGAGCAAGATTACAACGGAGAGGCTCAGGGTGCTGCAGGATTATGGGTACCTGGACCCTTATTCTTGGAGGGTCCCGGCCGGCGAAGGAGCCCCGGCGCTGCGCGACGACGAGATAATCTCGTGCGAGCTCTACACCGTCAATGGGCTCCGGATGCCTGAGAGCGAGTTCCTGGGGGACGTGCTTGAGCAATGTCAGTGCGAGGTCACCCACCTGAATCCCAACTCCATCCTTGTCTTAAACATCTTTGCCCATCTCTGCGAAGGCTTCGTGGGCACCCTTCCTACGCCAAGCCTTTTCTTCCATTTCTACAACCTCTTCCGCACCGGCAGTACCTCCCCCACCGGTGCTCTGTATTTCCGTTTGAGACCCGTTCGCTCGTACGAGTTCCCCGTCTTCACCCTCAGGGACTCCGTTGCGGGCTGGGCCGACCATTGGTTCTACTTGCGGAGGCTGCCGGGGAGCTCTCTGCGCTACACCGAAGCGGCGGTGCCAAGCACCGAGACGCCGCGCCCGCCGGTTGGCCCCGAAGAGGAGCAGATCCTGATGACGATCCACGAACTCACGAACATGGGGCTTACCGGGCGGGACATCATCCGCGACTTCCTCCGGAACCGAATATCGCCGCTGAGGCAGAGAGAGCGCCCCTTCTTCAAGATCGGCGGGTGGGAGGACTTCACCCGCGAAGGCGAATCTGGTAAGCCCACACGACTTGTGGTAATTTCGTGACGTATATGCTGCTTGAGCCTGCGCTGACTCTTTTTGCAACATGGCGACAGCCCCGGGCTCTGACTGGGTGGAGAGGAGGGTTGCCGAGATGTTCGGGACCCTGAAGGGCAAGGAGCTTCTGCGCGACCGCCAAGTACCGAAGAACGTGCATGACCGGTGCGAAGAGGTAAGCCTCCTTGGCCATTTATGCTCGGGAAGTACATCCGAGCTTCGTTGGGTACTTGCGCGCGGGAACAATACCCGGGTTTTTCTGACGGCATTCCGTTTCCCTTTGGTAGGAAAAGCTTGCCCTGGAGCTGGGTGTGGCCGAGCTCAAATCCAAGGCGGGCAGCAGTGGCGTGCCCCTTCCCGCGTCCAAGGCCAAGAAAGGGAAGGGCAAAAGGTTAGCGCCCCCACCCGCGAGCACCCGGGCGTCGAAGAGGCAAGCGGCAGCGCCCGACAACCCCCCGAGGCGGCACTTGGAGTATGCCGATCGGAAGGAGGTAAGACGCCTGAAGCTCTGGCTGGAGAATTATAGCCTGGCAGTTCAAATCGAGCAAATCAAGGCGGAGGGGAGATTGATCGAGGGGATGGTGCAGGCCGAGCAGGACGCCCTGGCGAGCGAGCTCGAGGATGTGAGGGATCAACGCACTCGAGCCGCCAAAGCTCGGGAGTTCGGGATCATCGGCCGGGCGCAGCCCCCTGCGGCGGAACCGGGGCAGCCGGGAAAGACGCTGGAGGGGGTTGACATGGACAAGGTCGATCCCCGGCTGGCGAGGATCACCAAGGCCTCTGAGAAAAGGGCCGAGCTAGTGCTCGCGGCGGCCGCGGTGAATCCCACCTTGGCCAACGATGCGGGCCTGGCCAAAGGTGAGCCTCGATGCTTGCTTTGTCTTGGTCTTTGTTTTTGTACGCTTCAACCCGAGCTAGCCTCACCCAACTGACGTGGGCGGCATAGCTCGTAGGTTCATTCCGGACTATCGAAAAATGGCTTACGAGCTCCTTGACAATGTCCTAGCGGGGATATGCTCTGTCGCCGCCGACGCTGTGATGGCCGAGGGCGTGGAGGCAGCGGAGAAGTTCGTCGCTGACGACCAAGGTGGGGCAGGGCCTCCGGCCCTCCCAAGCACGGTAGACGTGCAAGAGGTGGTCGAGCTTCAAGATTCGGGCGAAGAATCTGCCCAAGGAGGCTCGAAGCCCCTGAGCGAACAGCATGCTCGGGGCGACTCTTCGCCGCCGCCGGGCGAGCAACACGCCGCGGTGGACAGCGAGAAGACCCTGAGCAAGGAACTAGCTCAGGAAGGTAGCGTGGCACTTCATGGCGATTCTCATGCCCGGGGGGAGGCTTCGTCATCCTCGAGTGAACCGCCGCGTTTCAAGGACTCCGGGCTTGTGCGCAGCCCCTTGCCGAAACCCGGAGACATTCAGGCGGCGGCTATCTTCGAGCAATACCGGGAGAACGTGCGCACCAACGTTGCTCAGGTACGGATGCTCCGCTATTTTGGTGATTTTTCTTCTTTGGGTCTTGTGGGGAGAGTTTCACTTAGAGCCCTCTCTGCCCGCAGCTTCTTCAAAAGAGCTTGGCCGACTTTGAAGAGGTGTTGTACGTCCCTGACGTCGTGAATCGCTATTACGAAGAAAGTGAAGCCCGGGTCGAGAGGCTGGAGGAGAAGCTGAGCGACTTCAGGCAGGCGGAAGTCTTGCTCACGCAAAGGTGCAGAGAAGCGGAGCGAAGTGTCGCCGCATTAACAGGACGGATCGCCGAGCTCGAGCAAGAAAGATCGGGCTCCCGCCAGTCCAAGGAAGACACTGTCGCTGCCGAGAAGAAGCTACTCGCGCTCGAGCAAGAGCTGGAGCAACTGAAGCGGACCGCTAGCCTAGCGGAGGAGGGTCTTGCCCAAAGCCGGGACAAGGTCCTTGGTCTCGAGCAGGAGCTTCGACAGGAGAAGGAGCACGCCCGGACCCTCGAGACCAAGGTTGCTGAGATTGAGGCGTCCAGCCAGGCCAAAGAAGAGCTAGAGCAATGGAAACAGAATGCTGGCCGGCTGGAGAAAGATCTGGCCCTTAGCCAAGCTAAGGCTCTTGGGCTCGAGCAGAGTCTTGAACAGGAGAAACAGCGTGCTCGAGACCTCGACACCAAGGTGGCCGACCTAGAGCGGGCAGCGCGGGCGGCTGCCGCCCTTGCCGACCAGGACAAAGAAGAGGTCGAGCAGCTCCGCGAAGAGGCCAGCGAAGGTCGTGAAGCCCGGCGAAAGGTGATCGATCTTCAGGCCAAGATCGCTGACTATCGGCAGAAGCTCTCCGCGGCGCTTAGAGGAGCGAAGCCCGGCTCGTAGGGTTGTATTTTTTTTTCTTTTTGCTTTGGGAAACTTTTTCGGCGATGACAACCTGGGGCGTAAGCTCTTTCTTGCTTGAGTATTTGTTGTCTATGATGATGCGAAAGATGACTGCGAGGTAGACATAATGTAGGTCAGAGCGATGCGTGGGCGATATAGGCCCGAAGTAAGTTGCAGAAGAAACGACTTCGCGTGGGTAGAAAATGCTCGAAAGGGAGCAGCAATTTTACGGCGAGTTGTGACCCAGTGACAAAAATACGCGAGCCCGGTGATCCACTCCTATCCAGTCCCCGCTGCGAATAATGCTCGTGCGCCTAAGATTGGAGCAAGAGTTTGTTCGCAGGAGAGATGAAAGAAAGCGCACGGCCCGTCCAACCAAAACACCGGCCTGTGCGAGCGACAAGCGTGGATAGGTCGGTGGAGAGAAAACGAGCGTGCGATAAAACTGGTTGACACTTAGGATGCACACTCTTAATTTGCGAGTGTGGTCGTATGAAGGGAGGGCGCATGGCTAATAGACGTAGTGTGGAGCGACCAACACGTGCAAGCTGAGCTAAATCTCGGACCGACCGAAAGCGTGTCTGTTTGCGACTTGTATCGCGCAGCGGGTAGCTACTGCTGACCAAGGTTGGCTTATCGAGACTGGAGCCTTTGGTGGTGAGCGTTTTAGTGGCTGGGTGTTGTTCGCGGCACGCTGTGTCATTACGCATGCGCGATCCGATTTTAGCAGGGTAAAAAGATTTTAAACGGATGAAAGTTGTGGCGCTCCAAAAGTAAGGTCGTGAATTTACAACATAATGTAAAACAGAAAATGAGTTTAGACATGGAACTTTCGCAGCTGGTCGATGTTCCATGAACTGGGGAGCACGCGGCCGTCTTCCATTGCAAGTCGGACAGCCCCCGGGCGTGACGCTGAAACGACCGTGAATGGTCACTTCCACTTGGGAGATAGTTTGTTGGCCTTCGATATGTCCTGAATGCGGCGTAGGACAAGGTCGCCAATGTGCAAAGCGCGGGGCCGGATTGACTTGGCCGCATGCTTGCGAAGGGTTTGCTGGTAGACGGCTGATCGGAGCTGTGCCTTTACGCGGGTTTCTTCGGCGAGATCGAGGTCAAGGCGACGCTCACGACCTTGGTGGATATCTTCGGCCAAGTGTATTCTTGGGGAACCGAGCACGATTTCGGTGGGCAGGACGGCCTCTGCACCATACACGAGCTGGAATGGCGTTTCGCCCGTAGCTCGGCTTGCAGTGGTGCGCGCGGCCCAAAGGACGGAAGGAAGCTCGTCCACCCATGACCCGCCTTGCCGAGAGAGGTCTTTGAAGACTCTTTTCTTGATCCCTTGGAGTATTTGGCCGTTTGCTCTTTCGGCTGCTCCATTGCTCTGCGGATGGGCTACAGAGGCGAAGCAAATCTTTGTTCCGATGTCTTCGCAGTAGGCTTGAAACAGCTCACTTGTGAACTGAGTGCCATTGTCCGTGATGAGGCGATTGGGAACCCCAAAGCGCGTCACCACGTTGCTGCGGAAAAATCTCTTGGTTGCTTGGGCCGAAATGGTTGAAACTGGCTCGGCCTTGATCCACTTAGAGAAAGTGTCGATGGCAACGAGCAAAAATTTGCAACCCTTTCGACCACAGGGGAAGGGCCCGAGAATGTCAGCCCCCCAGGTCGAGAATGGCCATGAGAGTGGGATGGTGCAGAAGCGTCTGTTGGTGGTGGGACTTTTGGCGTGGAATTGGCACGCCTGACAAGTCGCCACGATCGCCCTAGCATCGTCTAGCGCTGTTGGCCAATAGTATCCCAACTGGAATGCCTTGCTCACGAGCGTCCGGAAGGACGAGTGAGCCCCGCACATTCCTTCATGGATGTCTCTGAGAAGGAATTTGCCTTCTTCTCGAGATATGCACTTGGAGAGGACTCCAAGTGCTCCTTTGCGGTATAAGGCGTCCTCCACGAGCTTGTAGAGGGATGACCGCCTTTGCAGCCGGGAACGCTCGGCTTCTTCCTCGGGCAATGTCCCGTGGGCGAGATACTGGATGAATGGCGCCATCCAATCTGCACCTTGCTCGAGGAAGGAGACGTTACCACACGTCTCTTTTGCCTCCTCTACAGAGGGAATGGAGGGCTTGTGCAGATGCTCAACAGCGCCCAGTGGGGCGAAGCGCAAGGAACCGACCTTGGGCGGTTGGTCGGCGAGGGAATTGTCCTTCCTGGGGATGTAGAGTACTTCGAAATTTCTAAAGTACTTCTCCATCTTCCTCACTTCAACCAAGTAAAGCGCCATTGAGTGATCGGAACACTGATACTCCTTATTTACTTGGTTGACGACCAGCTGTGAATCGCCCTTCACGGTCAGTCGCTGGACTCCGAGCTCCTTGCACGCTCGTAGCCCGGCCAAGAGGCCTTCATACTCCGCTGCGTTGTTGGTCGCCGCGAAGTGTAATTGGATAACGTATTGCAGGCGATCCTTGAGGACACGAGATACTACGCCCCGGCGCCAGAAGCTCGGGAGCCGTCGAAGTACATGGTCCAACGGCCGTCCCGAGATTCCTGAGATTCAGTGGCGGGCTGGGCGGGGTTCGTCCATTCCGCCACGAAATCTGCCAAGATCTGGGACTTGATTGCCGTGTGGGCAGAGAAGTGTAAGTCGAACTCCGCGAGTTCCATGGCCCACTTCGCTGTCCGGCCGCTGGCGTCTGGGTTTCTTAGGATCTCCCTAAGCGGAAAGCTGGTCGGGACGACGACCTTGTGGGCTTGGAAGTAGTGGCGTAACTTCCTGGAAGCCATGAGCAGCGAGTACAAGAGTTTCTGGACCTCGAGGTAACGCTCCTTTGGTCCGTGCAACACTTCGCTGACGTAGTATACTGGACGCTGCGTCCCTTCCCGCTCTACCGCCAGTACCGCGCTTACGGCCTGGGGTGTCGCTGCGAGGTAAAGTAGGAGCGGCTCCCCCGACCTTGGCGTGGCCAAGATTGGGGGGCTGGACAGGTACTGCTTTAGCTCCTCGAAGGAGCGGTTAGCTTCTTCTGTCCAGACGAAGCCCTCATGCCTGCGGAGCGCCTTAAAGAAAGGCAAGCCGCGCTCACCTGACCGGGAAATGAAGCGGCTAAGGGCTGCCATACGTCCGGTCAAGGTTTGGACCTCCTTTACGGAGCCCGGAGGGCGCATCCTCTCGATGGCCTCGATCTTCTCTGGGTTAGCACCGATGCCTCGAGGCCCGATGACATACCCGAGTACTTTGCCAGCTTTTACCCCAAAAACACATTTCTCGGGATTGAGCTTTATTCTATGTCTACGAAGATTACAAAAGGTTTCCTCAAGGTCGGATACGTGCTCGGAGGGAATTTTACTCTTAACTACGATATCATCTACATATACCTCCAGGTTTCGGCCTATCTGGTCCTGGAAGGTCTTCGCATCGGTATTTGGAAGGTCGCCCCGTTCCATGAGCCGAAGGACATGGTCGTGTAGCAGAACGTGCCGAACAGGGTGATGAAGGAAGTCTTCTCCTCATCCCCGGGAAACAAGCTGATCTGGTGATAACCTGACTAGGCATCCAAAAAGCTCATTACCTGGGATTCCGCCGTCGCGTCGACCAGTTGATCAATGCGCGGCAGAGGGAAGTTGTCCTTCGGGCAAGCGGCGTTTAGGACAGTGTGGTCCACACACATGCGCCACTTGCCCCCCTTCTTCTTCACGATGACTGGATTTGCCAGCCACTCCGAGTGCTCGACTTCCCTGACGAAGTCGGCCTTGAGGAGTTTATCAAGTTCCTCCCGGATGATCGCCTGCTTCTCCGGGGAAAAGCGCCTAAGCTTCTGGCGCACGGGTTTTTTGTCAGGCCGAACAGCTAGCCTGTGCTCAATCACTTCCCTTGGAACCCTGGGCATGTCGGACGGTTCCCAAGCGAACACGTCCGCGCTTTCCCGGAGGAAAGTGATGAGCTCGAGTTCCTATTTGGGGTCTAAGGAAGCCCCCAGATGGACGACCTTGGTCGGGTCGGCCTCGTCCAGAGGGACCGACTTGGTTTCTCCTCCGGGCTGGAGGGTAACTTTTGGTCGAGAATGCGCCGGCGCTTGGTCGTGGCCGCATTGGGGCAGCTGCCCGACCATGTCGAGCACCTTCTCGTCGCAATTCAAGGCCGCCCTATGGTCGCCTTTAACAGTGATGACGCCCTTGGGTCCGGGGACCTTCAGGCACTGGTAGGCGTGATGCGTGGCGGCCATGAACTTGCACAGGGCTGGCCTGCCAAGGATGGCATTGTAAGCTGACTTGAAGTCGATGACTTCGAAGTTGATCATCTCGGTCCGGAAGTTGGTCGAACTTCCGAGCGTCACGGGCAAGGTGATCTGGCCCAGGGGCTTGATCGAAGTGCGGGGCGATCAAAACGGACGGCGATGCTCGATCTGGAGCGAGGAAGCGCATCTCGTCGGGACCGAAAGCAGATATGAGGTCCAGAGAGCTTCCGCCGTCGACGAGGACTCGGCCGACCTTAGCATTCGATGGTCGGACTTCGACCGGTGGAGCTTCGGGGCTGGTCATTCCAAGGGGGCAGTCCTCCTTGGAGAAAGTGAGGGGCAGCTCGGACCACCTGAGCTGTTGGACGGGCGGTTTGCCGTGAGTGATGTGGCAGACCTCCCGTGCCGCCTCCTTGAGGTCCCTGCGGGACTTGTATGCCGAGGAGCCCCCGAATATAACGGCGATGTGGTTCCGGGGCTCCTGGTATCCCATGTCGTCGTTGCCGTCCTCCGCTGGGCCCTTGCCCTTGCCGTCATCCGCCTGTCGCGGGAGTGTGGGCATGGGACCCTCACCGTCGTAGAACCTCTCCAGGCGATACGCCCAGGTTCGGCAGTTGCGGAGGTCGTGACCCGCCGCTTGATGGTACGGGCAGAACCGGACACCCGGAGGGGCGCCCCTTTGCTCGCGCCCGTGGCCGCCTCGACCTTGGTCGTCGGGGTCTTGGTCGGCGTTCCGCGGTCGTGGCCGGGCTTGATCGCCGTCGGGCTTCCGTCCCCGCGGAGCACGAGGCGGGCGGCGATCGATGGCGGCGACCGTGCCCAGCGCACCCGGCTTCTTCTTCTTTTTGACCTTTTTCTCAACCGAGCCCGCGCGCTTCTTGCTCGAAGGGCCCTCCAGGCCTAGCTGAGGCGGCAGCTTGCCTTCGTCGATCATCCTCTTCCATTGCACGGCCTCGTCGGCGTTTGCGTACCGGTCGGCCATACGGAAAAGCTCGTTGGCCGTCAGGTCGGGGTGGATCTCCAAATCCTACGTGAAGCGAACGTCCCGGACCCCAAATTTGAAGGCCCGGACGACCGCCTCGTCCGAGATGCTCGGGATGGAGTTCCTTACTTTGATGAACCTCTGGACAAAGTGGCGCAGGGTCTCTTTGTCCGTCTGGATCAGCCGCTCCAGATCTCGCGCGTTGCCCGGGCGAGTGTAGCAGCTTTGAAAATTCGCGCGGAGGGCATCGCAGAGCTGCCCCCACGAGCGGATCGAGCCCTCCTTCTGGTTGAAGAGCCACGTCCTAGCCGAGCCATCGAGAACCGTGGGGAGGTAATTGGCCATGACTCTCTCGTCTCCCCCGGCCGCCACGATGGCGGTGGAGTAGATTGAGAGGAACTCATCCGGGTTTTGGGTCCCGTTGAACCGCTCTATGTGGCCGGGCTTGAACTTGCTCGACCACAACACCTCGCGAAGGGACGCCGAAAAGGCCCGGCAACCGAAAGCCGGGCTGTCATGGCGGCCTCCGCGGGAGTGGGGATCACGATGGTCGGGGCCCAGTCGGTCCTTTGCGCACGGCTTGATGCGGGAGAAAACGCCCGTTGCTGGCGCCGAGGAAGAGCATTCGAAAGGCTCGCAAGCGGCTGGGGCACGCCCCCGAGCCCACGAGTCTACCCGGGAACTGCTCCAGGCCTCCTCACGGAACCGCTCTTGCTTCCCACGGCCCGCCCGAGCAGGACTTCGGGGCATCGTGGACGGAGCGAAACAGGAAGGGTGTCGGTGATCCGGAAACATTCCGGCCCTTAGGCGCCAGACAGCCTGAAGCCCTATATCGGCGGCAAGATTTTCCGAGTTCTCACCACAAGTGCCCCCATGGCTGCCAGTCCGCTTTGACCGAGAAGTTTTGGAGGCGCGCGCGGCCGTCGCAATGGCGCGAAGACCTTTCGGCGCTACGGGGGAGCGACGGAGGCGATCTTAGGCAGCGCCCGCGACGCGTTCGAGGCGGTACTCATCAGGATCTTTGCTAGGCGATCCCGGCCAGCGCCCGCCCCGCCCTGGGTTGGCGGTGGCGATCTGGGTTCCGCCGGGACAACTCTGGCGGTCTTCGCCCGACATCGTCTTTGGTGGTGAAACCGAGGACCGATGCCATACTGGTCGTCCTCCCTCCCCGCCATGTTGACGCTGCGGGAATACCAAGACTGCGCGGACGACACCGGAGTGGTGTCGTACGCCGTGTTCCCCTGGCTGAGCTCGAGACGATCGGGAGTGGCTCGATCGCCACGGAGGTCGCCGTGTTCTTCCTCGCGAGCGAGGGTATTCGATTGCGGCGGCGGCAGCTCAGCGCGCGGCTACTGGGAAAGACTCCCGGTCTCGGTGTGGCCTTCCGGGTCGGCCGCACCGCCTACGCCATCGCTGGCGTAGTATTCATCGCCATCCTCCACGTCGTCGAAGACGCAGAGGTCCTGATTGTCCTGCGAGTTCGACATCCTCAGGGATTTCTTGCGGAAGGACTTCAGTCGGTCCCCACGGACGGCGCCAGCTGTCGACGATTCGGGACAGGGTCCCCCGTCGAGCTTACTTGTTGAATGGGGGATCAACCTAAGGCCCCTTTTCCGCAAGGGGTGCGCGTCTGAGGGTATGCCGAGCAAAGAAATAAGGTATGCAAGACAATCGGAAGGCACAGGGAGTCGATTTTTTGCTGGTTCGGGCCTCTCTCGGTGGAGATAACAACCCTAAGTCCAGTGGATTTCACTAGTGTGCGAAGGTGTGTTACAACGCGCTTGCTCGGGGTCCTTAGGGGTCCCAGGGCACCTGCGAGCAAGCTCTGTGCGTGAATGTGTGCGTATTACAGAAGGTCCAACCCTCAGTCCTTCGGAGGAGGGGGTATTTATAGAGAGTTACAGGGGACAAATCATTAATTACAGGGGGTGCATCACTGTGGAGGTCGTACGCAGGGCAGCGCCGCGCCACCCGCCGGCTACAGCGCGACGTGGGCACAGTGGCCGCAAACCAGGGCAGCGCGGATCCCGGGCGTGCGATCCTGGAGCCGCCACGCATTTAATGCCACGTCGCCTTGTCGCGGCCCCCCGAGCTGGCTTGCTTGGGGCCGGGGTGCACGAAGGTCGGGCTTGCGTACGCCACCCGGGCAAGATCTTGGTCGGTTGGTGCCGTGCTTCGATGGTCGTCTTGGTACAGTGCATTCAATCCCCGACAAGTTCCTTTTATCCAGATAATTTTATAGGGATAGTTTCAAACATATCATGGAATTTAATTACCTTTGAAGTCGATAGTTTAAAAGATGTGAAAGTCACATGTGCAAGTTGCTCTTTAAATAAGCATTGTTTGTCGAATTTTATGTTCTGGGTAGAGCATATGAAATATACATAATATGAGTTTTTCACTATCTATCAAGCTCCATAAGTGATGTTTTGGCTTATGAAAAGTGTTTGGATAAGACTGTACCAATCTCTCTTGTTCAGATTAGTCATTCGGACCTTTGGCGCATAAGGTGTTCATGATGATTTGTTTCGAGAAAAATCGTATTATATTTTAGCTATAAGAAGAATTCTTCTCAAGACGGAGATTGTTGAAGTTGAGGGTGATACGAATTCATTTCCTACTTCCTACTTCAGCTTAAATTTATTCCTACACAGAGTCTGCTATGTATCACCGTAAATATAAAATATGTTCCTATATGCTATGGCAAGAACATGAACTTTATTATAAACATCTTCTCAAACAGTTACTGTTTTCATGTGCTCGTGGTTTTTTTTTTGAAATGATTTTCCACTTAAAAATTCATGTCTTCTTTACTCTATTTTCTGCTTATTATTTGCAATAACTTGTAATTTCTATTCCCTCTACTTTCAATGAAATTAGTCGTTCTCCTGGTATTTTTTTAAAAAAAAAACATTTCGTCGGCATAATTTAAAATACTCTATTTCTCATCTGTTGTCCTTGCATGCACGGTCTACGCTGGTAAGCTAACAGCAGGAGATGTGTAGCACACGTGCAAACACTCTAAAATTAGGCACAGGTGGCGGTGCGTTCGCGCGTTCACCAACCAGATCACTCAGGCCTCAACATTCCCAACTAATTGGACCGCACATAACCAGACATCAATAGATCGAGATCACACACAGACCGGGTTAAACAACCACCAATGCTGATGACCTACCAGCTACTACGAAAGATCGGAAGACACCTGCAAACATGACGCATGCACATGCTGCATGCTTTCATTTCGCACTATAAATAGCAGGCTTCTCTTCTCTCCCAGCCATCACAAGAAGTAGTAGCTCTCTCACTGATACACATAGATCAGGAGTACAATATACAGCACTCACTATGGTCACCAAGCTGGGTTCCTTGTCCTCCGTCCTATTCCTCATGGCGCTGCTGCTCTCCTGCAGTGGCCTGAGCAGCGCGGCAAGGTACCTGGAGGAGACCGCGCCCAAGGAGGAGTACCCGTCACATCCCACCGTGCCGGAGTTGCCGAAGCCCGAATTGCCGCCACACCCTATTGTGCCTGAGCTGCCACCGCACCCAGCAGTGCCGGAGGTGCCAAAGCCTGAACTGCCACCACACTTTACAGTGCGGAGGTGCCAAAGCCGAACTACCGCACCCAGTTGAGCGGAGGTGCCAAAGGAGCCAAGTGCCACACCCAGAGAGCCAGAGTTGCCAAAGTCCGAACAACCACATCAGGTCGTGCCAGAGGTGCCAAAGGAGCCCGAAGTGCCGCACCCTACGGTGCCAAAGCTGCCAAAACCTGAACTACCATACCCGGACGTGCCGGAAACAAAACCCGAAGTGCCGCACCCCACTGTGCCAGAGCTGCCAAAGCCAGAGGTTCACTTTCCGGAGCCGGAGACCAAGCCATGACAAGCCAATTATCTGAATTATATACGCGCGGTGTGTATGTAAATTGTGATCGATGTTTGCCTGCGATCCTGTCCGTGAGCTGGCTGTTTGTTCTTAGTTAGGAGTGTGATGTTTCAGTGCACGCGGCAGCTGCTTTGTTGTTTGTAGACGTATGCACGATCTACACATGTATGATACATGCAGGTATTTATCTTCATCTTATATTTGTGTCATATGTAAATCAATAAAGTTTTTCCTCGAGTTTGCACTACCTGCTTTTCATAGTGTACATACATTCAACATAGTTGCTGGTTTCTCTTCAAAATGTTTTACAATGTTTGTTTTCAAGAAGCTAAGTATAGAAGTTCTGTACTTAAAAGAGATTTTTTTAGTATGTACATTTGCTGATCGATGTTGGATTAATATTTCCTTTGCTGCACAGTTCCATGACCCTTAAAATATCATGTCAACAACATTCATTGATGCATAGAAGAGTCTGGTACTTCTGTATCTATTTCTTAGTTGGACTATTAGCAAAAACATGATTTGGTTAAACTAGTTTTGTAGTCCAAATCTGAGATCATGTTTGGTCGATATATAATAGAACTAGGATAGCGATTTTTTTTCAAAACTAGAAATTATTAGTTTTCTGAAAAATCATTTTCACATCTTTTTTATAAAACTCACAAAAGAAACAGTAGAATAACAGAAAACTGGTTTTTAAGCCAAACAGCATTTCCATTAAATACTATCTCATCAATAGAACAAAAATTTAAAATCCTCATTAGTAAACTCA
Source organism: Guadua angustifolia (assembly GCA_036346375.1). Taxonomy (NCBI): domain Eukaryota; kingdom Viridiplantae; phylum Streptophyta; class Magnoliopsida; order Poales; family Poaceae; genus Guadua; species Guadua angustifolia. Next base: position 6,813,807 of record CM070512.1, read on the forward strand.
TATAAAAAATATGTTTTCGGTAAATCGATAGGAAAAATGGTTTTAGTAATTATCAGATGTCTTTTTTTTTTCAAAAAAGTAAGAAGAAAGCTGATTTTTAGTACTTCACTAAGAGTCAGTCAGGGCAGCTATCTAAAGGCATAACAGATCAATGGTTACGTAAAATGCTTTTGTAACTTTCCTGTAAAAAAATGCTCTGGTATTTTTCTGTGAACTATTTTAAATACATTAGAAACTAATAGTCTACCAACTATAGCTGGTAACATATATGGCACTTGATTTATTTTTATAGAATTAAATAATCTTATCCTATGGAATATTTATAAATAAGTCTTTCATGTTCTATTATTTATTTGTGGGTTTCATGTATATTCTATTCATATGTATATTATAAACAAAGGTTATATGCAAACTGTAGTTCAAACTTAACTAAATATGAAATATTTTTGCATACTTAAGGATGATATGGTCTTATTTGAGCCTAGGAATTGGTTTTACCAAGATTTGAATTTATATGTTCCAAGTTATAGCTAGTTGAGTTTTTATGTATTGAATATAATGATCTATTTACAAATTTGATTCAGACTAGGTTCAAATCTAAATATTTTTGCATATTTCAAATACTCATGACCTTAGGATCATTTTAAAATTTGTTTCATGATTTAAGGTGTTGTGGTTTATGTATTTCTAGTAGTAACCAGAGGATGGTTTGGTGGTCGAGAAAATCAGCCAGTGGTGGCTGGCAATAATGGCTGGTGGCATACGACGGCGACGGTGGCCGGGAGATGGGGACACGGTGACTTAGTATTGTGAATGAGAGGGATTAGCATCAAGGTGACTATATAGTTCCATTTTACTAGTTAGCTCGGTTGAAAGATGGACGGTTTGCTCCGCCATCGGTGGTTGGCCAGGAGGAAGAAGAGGGCACGGTGTGGTGACGCTATGAGCTTTCAAAGCTAAAAATGAGACTGGTAGAGGGCTTAGGGTTGCATGAAATCGCTCTAAGTTCAACGGATTGAAAAAGTACTCACCGAGATGTCATAATTGGGTTTTACCCCTTTTTCTGCTATTCTTCGAAAATGGAGAGGATGGCGTTGAACTTGGAGCTTAGGTTTGGGGAATGGAGTTTGAGAAGGTGTGTTGAGTGTTATGGGAGCCGATGGGTAGCTTTTATAGGCAAAGTGAGGTGCAAGCTAAGTCACCGGAGCAGCAGTGCGACGCGGCGTTCAGCGTCCGGGATCGATTGTCCCGAATCGAGGATCGGGGTCGATAAGGTACGTTCTCTGGGTCGATACCAGGGACAGTACTGGGGCGTCGTCCCTTCGCCCGCCGGGACATCCGAGAGATTTGAGGGGGATTCGAACGATTGCCGCAGCCTGCAAATCCAAATCGATTGAGAACAGAGAGCTTACTTGCGTGCTTGCATATCTCGGTCTTCAAGATTGGGAGAGGAAGCCACGAGCCCATGACGCCCTTTCCAGTTGACTCGTTGCCGACATCCACCAGATCACCGCCGCCGTGGACACCATCCTCGCTTCCTCTGATCCCACGGGGGGTGTTCGGGGTGAGAGATCTTGAGCCTGGAGGAGGGGACTCCGCGGAGAAGTGGGGAGGTGAAGATCTGGAGGAGAGACCGAGAGGAGGAGGAGATCTGGAGAAGGCTCTAGAGACTGGACTACTGGAGGAGGAGATCGCGCAGTGGGGGTAGGGATCTGGAGGAGGAGAAAGCGCAGTGGGGAGGAATGGAAATGGGGGATGGCGGCGTGAGAGGCGAGACTTCGTGAGCGAATGGGGAATGAATAGGCTCATGAGTCAGGACTTCGTGAGCGAGAGGTCGAGAGCGAAGGCCAAAGCCCCAACCAGCCACAACCCTCCCGAGGCCCATTTCTTCTCTAAAATTTGGTCATGTAATCTCTAAAATTATCTTAGTCAATATTTATGTATATACCTTTTTAATCATCCTATAATTATTCTTGGGTGAAGAGTGGGCGGGGCTAAAAGTTGGGAGAAAATAGTTGGTTCACGTTCCATATCTCGAACCATCGTCCCTAAGAGGTATACCCCCCTTTGTACGGGAACTTGGAAGATGTTGATCCCCGTTCCGCGTACCCGTTCCTCGACCCCATCGTACCAGGAACCTTGTGACTTAGGGTGCAAGGCAGCATGGCATTGAATTTTGAGCAGTGGCGAAGTGAATGGTGGTGAATACATCACAGAGGAGATTTGAGCAATGTTCTGGGCGTGGTCGAGGAAATGAGGAGCTTGCTTGGAGTTCTAGATGACTGGGGAAGGGCTTAAATAGGTGAGGGAGTCGGTGTTTACAGGGTTTGGACGCGGGAACGACATGGTGACCGGTCAAGGTGGAGCGGTTTTTTTTGTGCCATGGCAGTGCTAAGCGTAGGGAAAGGCTGCCATGGCATTGATATGGTGGGGTCTTGTTATCATATAGTGCAATAAGGTCGGTGACGAAGTCGCGGTGTTGCCGTGGCAGGCTTTGTGCTAGATTTTTCTTGCTGCGGTAGAGATGAGGTGAGGGAGTCGGTGTTGACCATGGAAGAAGAAGGAGAGGGTAGAGAGGGGCTGAGCTACTGGCAAGTGGGCCAAGGCAGGTGAGGGCCCCACTTGTCAGTGAATGCAAAGGGAGAACCGACTTCAAATTTTGTGGCTAGATCATGTTCAGGCAATTAATTGGGGCACTATTTTTAGTCAAATATTTTTAAAACTTTTTATGCAAGATCTGTAGATAATATTAATCCTACTATAGAAATTTTGGCTAAAGATACTATCAGTCAAAATTTATAAATTCGACAAAAGCTATTTGCGCCAAATTTTATTTTCTTTTTTTTATTTTTCTTAGACAACAAATAATATTATTTTATTTAAAATTTTTATGTGTGGTAATAATTATTATTTGGATCTACCATAAAAATTTAGATGATTATCAAGCATTTATAATTTTATAAAATTCTGAAATGCTTTACTCGATTAATTTCAATTTCTACTTTTGATATTATAAATTAATTAAAAATGATTATTTATTTTTAACATTTTCCTACAATTTACCATTGTTCTCTAGGTGATATGCTTCTAGGATATGAAAAGGTTTGCACTAAATTTAATAATTCTGAAATTTTGCTTTTCATAATCACATTATACTATTTTTGATTTCTTTTCAGCACTCAATTTGTTCACATGGTTTTGAAAATTGTTGGGAACAACCTGGAGATGATTTTTGAATTTATATAATTTTTTTTCAGATTTTATTTCCTATGGGATTCTAGGATTTGCATTTTTAAAGAAGAAGAGAACAATTAATATACAAGTTTTCCTTGAAGACAAAAATTGAAGACAATTAATATAAAAGATTTCCTTAAAGACAAAAATTGAAAGAAAATTTAAAAATATGGAAATTCAAAATGAGATCATTCTTCAAATTCATTTTTATAGTTTGTTCATTTTGAATGAAAGGACTTCAACATTACTATTATTCCTTTCTTAAGATCATAATTCTAGAAAATAAGGAAAAAGATAATATTTTAAGTTAAAATCTTGATTCCAATTAAAATTTTTATCCAATTACATTTTTAATTTTTATTTTTCCATTCTTGAACTTTTCGGGATGTTACAAGATTGTTCCGGTCTTTCTTATTCAGATTAGTCCTTTTGGACTTTTGGCACACTAAGGTGTTCATGATGATTAGTTTCGAGAAGAGTCGCGTTATATTTTGGCTACGAGAAGAATTTGTCTCAAGGTGGATATTGTTGAAGTTGAAAGTGATACGAATTCGTTTTTTTCAGTATCAAATCTACTCCTACACAGAGTTTGCTATGTATCACTATAAATATGTTCTTGTAGTCTAAGACAACAGCAAGAGATTCATTGTAAATATCTTCTCATATAGTGATCGTCTTCGTGCGTCCGTGGTTTTTTCTAAAAGGGTTTTTCACTTAAAAATTCGCGTCTTTTGTTTCCTATTTTGTGCGCATTATTTGCAATAACTTGTAATTTCTATTCCCTCTACTTTTAATGAAATTTGTCGTTCTCCTGGTATTTTTTAAAAAACATTTCGTCGGCATAATTTAAAATACTCTATTTCTCATCTATTGTCCTTGCATGCACCGTCTACGCTGGTAAGCCTAACAGCAGGAGATGTGTAGCACACGTGTAAACACTCTAAAATTAGGCACAGGTGGCGGTGCGTTCGCGCCTTCACCAACCAGATCACTCAGGCCTCAACATTCCTAACTAATCAGACCACACATAACCAGACATCAGTACAGATCACACACAAACCGGGCTAAACAACCACCAATGCTGATGACCTACCAGCTACTACGAAAGATCGGAAGACAACTGCAATCATGACGCATATGCACATGCTGCAAGCTTTCATTTCGCACTATAAATAGCAGGCTTCTCCTCTCTCCCAGCCATCACAAGAAGTAGTAGCTCTCTCACTGATACACATAGATCAGGAGTACAATATACAGCACTCACTATGGTCGCAAAGGGTTCCTTGTCCTCCGTCCTATTCCTCATGGCGCTGCTGCTCTCCTGCAGTGGCCTGAGCAGCGCGGCAAGGTACCTGGAGGAGACCGCGCCCAAGGAGGAGTACCCGTCACATCCCACCGTGCCGGAGTTGCCGAAGCCCGAATTGCCGCCACACCCTATTGTGCCTGAGCTGCCACCGCACCCAGCAGTGCCGGAGGTGCCAAAGCCTGAACTGCCACCACACTTTACAGTGCCGGAGGTGCCAAAGCCCGAACTACCGCACCCAGTTGAGCCGGAGGTGCCAAAGGAGCCCGAAGTGCCACACCCAGAGAGCCAGAGTTGCCAAAGTCCGAACAACCACATCAGGTCGTGCGGAGGTGCCAAAGGAGCCAGTGCGGCACCCCACGGTGCCAAAGCTGCCAAAACCTGAACTACCATACCGGACGTGCGGAAACAAAACCAGTGCGCACCCCACTGTGCCAGAGCTGCCAAAGCCAGAGGTTCACTTTCCGGAGCCGGAGACCAAGCCATGACAAGCCAATTATCTGAATTATATACGCGCGGTGTGTATGTAAATTGTGATCGATGTTTGCCTGCGATCCTGTCCGTGAGCTGGCTGTTTGTTCTTAGTTAGGAGTGTGATGTTTCAGTGCACGCGGCAGCTGCTTTGTTGTTTGTAGACGTATGCACGATCTACACATGTATGATACATGCAGGTATTTATCTTCATCTTATATTTGTGTCATATGTAAATCAATAAAGTTTTTCCTCGAGTTTGCACTACCTGCTTTTCATAGTGTACATACATTCAACATAGTTGCTGGTTTCTCTTCAAAATGTTTTACAATGTTTGTTTTCAAGAAGCTAAGTATAGAAGTTCTGTACTTAAAAGAGATTTTTTTAGTATGTACATTTGCTGATCGATGTTGGATTAATATTTCCTTTGCTGCACAGTTCCATGACCCTTAAAATATCATGTCAACAACATTCATTGATGCATAGAAGAGTCTGGTACTTCTGTATCTATTTCTTAGTTGGACTATTAGCAAAAACATGATTTGGTTAAACTAGTTTTGTAGTCCAAATCTGAGATCATGTTTGGTCGATATATAATAGAACTAGGATAGCGATTTTTTTTTTCAAAACTAGAAATTATTAGTTTTCTGAAAAATCATTTTCACATCTTTTTTTATAAAACTCACAAAAGAAACAGTAGAATAACAGAAAACTGGTTTTTCGCCAAACAGCATTTCCATTAAATACTATCTCATCAATAGAACAAAAATTTAAAATCCTCATTAGTAAACTCATATAAAAATATGTTTTCGATAAATCGATAGGAAAAATGGTTTTAGTAATTATCAGATGTCTTTTTTTTCAAAAAGTAAGAAGAAAGCTGATTTTAGTACTTCACTAAGAGTCAGTCAGGGCAGCTATCTAAAGGCATAACAGATCAATGGTTACGTAAAATGCTTTTGTAACTTTCCTGTAAAAAAATGCTCTGGTATTTTTCTGTGAACTATTTTAAATACATTAGAAACTAATAGTCTACCAACTATAGCTGGTAACATATATGGCACTTGATTTATTTTTATAGAATTAAATAATCTTATCCTATGGAATATTTATAAATAAGTCTTTCATGTTCTATTATTTATTTGTGGGTTTCATGTATATTCTATTCATATGTATATTATAAACAAAGGTTATATGCAAACTGTAGTTCAAACTTAACTAAATATGAAATATTTTTGCATACTTAAGGATGATATGGTCTTATTTGAGCCTAGGAATTGGTTTTACCAAGATTTGAATTTATATGTTCCAAGTTATAGCTAGTTGAGTTTTTATGTATTGAATATAATGATCTATTTACAAATTTGATTCAGACTAGGTTCAAATCTAAATATTTTTGCATATTTCAAATACTCATGACCTTAGGATCATTTTAAAATTTGTTTCATGATTTAAGGTGTTGTGGTTTATGTATTTCTAGTAGTAACAGAGGATGGTTTGGTGGTCGAGAAAATCGGCCGGTGGTGGTGGCAATAATGGTCGGTGGCATACGACGGCGACGGTGGCCGGGAGATGGGGACACGGTGACTTAGTATTGTGAATGAGAGGGATTAGCATCAAGGTGACTATATAGTTCCATTTTACTAGTTAGCTCGGTTGAAAGATGGACGGTTTGCTCCGCCATCGGTGGTTGGCCAGGAGGAAGAAGAGGGCACGGTGTGGTGACGCTATGAGCTTTCAAAGCTAAAAATGAGACTGGTAGAGGGCTTAGGGTTGCATGAAATCGCTCTAAGTTCAACGGATTGAAAAAGTACTCACCGAGATGTCATAATTGGGTTTTACCCCTTTTTCTGCTATTCTTCGAAAATGGAGAGGATGGCGTTGAACTTGGAGCTTAGGTTTGGGGAATGGAGTTTGAGAAGGTGTGTTGAGTGTTATGGGAGCCGATGGGTAGCTTTTATAGGCAAAGTGAGGTGCAAGCTAAGTCACCGGGAACGCGGTACGACGCGGCGTTCCGCGTCCCGGGATCAGTTGTCCCGAATCGAGGATCGGGGTCGATAAGGTACGTTCTCTGGGTCGATACCAGGGACAGTACTGGGGACGTCGTCCCTTCGCCCGCCGGGACATCCGAGAGATTTGAGGGGGATTCGAACGATTGCCGCAGCCTGCAAATCCAAATCGATTGAGAACAGAGAGCTTACTTGCGTGCTTGCATATCTCGGTCTTCAAGATTGGGGAGAGAAGCCACGAGCCCATGACGCCCTTCGCTTGACTCGTTCGACATCCACGGATCACGCCGCCGTGGACACCATCCTCGCTTCCTCTGATCCCACGGGGGGTGTTCGGGGTGAGAGATCTTGAGCCTGGAGGAGGGGACTCCGCGGAGAAGTGGGGAGGTGAAGATCTGGAGGAGAGACCGAGAGGAGGAGGAGATCTGGAGAAGGCTCTAGAGACTGGACTACTGGAGGAGGAGATCGCGCAGTGGGGGTAGGGATCTGGAGGAGGAGAAAGCGCAGTGGGGAGGAATGGAAATGGGGGATGGCGGCGTGAGAGGCGAGACTTCGTGAGCGAATGGGGAATGAATAGGCTCATGAGTCAGGACTTCGTGAGCGAGAGGTCGAGAGCGAAGGCCAAAGCCCCAACCAGCCACAACCCTCCCGAGGCCCATTTCTTCTCTAAAATTTGGTCATGTAATCTCTAAAATTATCTTAGTCAATATTTATGTATATACCTTTTTAATCATCCTATAATTATTACTGGGTGAAGAGTGGGCAGGCTAAAAAGTTGGGAGAAAATAGTTGGTTCACGTTCCATATCTCGAACCATCGTCCCTAAGAGGTATACCCCCCTTTGTACGGGAACTTGGAAGATGTTGATCCCGTTCACGTGCAGTTCCTCGACCCCATCGTACCAGGAACCTTGTGACTTAGGGTGCAAGGCAGCATGGCATTGAATTTTGAGCAGTGGCGAAGTGAATGGTGGTGAATACATCACAGAGGAGATTTGAGCAATGTTCTGGGCGTGGTCGAGGAAATGAGGAGCTTGCTTGGAGTTCTAGATGACTGGGGAAGGGCTTAAATAGGTGAGGGAGTCGGTGTTTACAGGGTTTGGACGCGGGAACGACATGGTGACCGGTCAAGGTGGAGCGGTTTTTTTTGTGCCATGGCAGTGCTAAGCGTAGGGAAAGGCTGCCATGGCATTGATATGGTGGGGTCTTGTTATCATATAGTGCAATAAGGTCGGTGATGAAGTCGCGGTGTTCTTGCAAGGTGCTTTGTGCTAGATTTTTCTTCTTCAGTAGAGATGAGGTGAGGGAGTCGGTGTTGACCATGGAAGAAGAAGGAGAGGGTAGAGAGGGGCTGAGCTACTGGCAAGTGGGCCAAGGCAGGTGAGGGCCCCACTTGTCAGTGAATGCAAAGGGAGAACCGACTTCAAATTTTGTGGCTAGATCATGTTCAGGCAATTAATTGGGGCACTATTTTTAGTCAAATATTTTTAAAACTTTTTATGCAAGATCTGTAGATAATATTAATCCTACTATAGAAATTTTGGCTAAAGATACTATCAGTCAAAATTTATAAATTCTGACAAAACTGCTGCGCCAAATTTTATTTTCTTTTTTTTATTTTTCTTAGACAACAAATAATATTATTTTATTTAAAATTTTTATGTGTGGTAATAATTATTATTTGGATCTACCATAAAAATTTAGATGATTATCAAGCATTTATAATTTTATAAAATTCTGAAATGCTTTACTCTGATTAATTTCAATTTCTACTTTTGATATTATAAATTAATTAAAAATGATTATTTATTTTTTAACATTTTCCTACAATTTACCATTGTTCTCTAGGTGATATGCTTCTAGGATATGAAAAGGTTTGCACTAAATTTAATAATTCTGAAATTTTGCTTTTCATAATCACATTATACTATTTTTGATTTCTTTTCAGCACTCAATTTGTTCACATGGTTTTGAAAATTGTTGGGAACAACCTGGAGATGATTTTTGAATTTATATAATTTTTTTTCAGATTTTATTTCCTATGGGATTCTAGGATTTGCATTTTTAAAGAAGAAGAGAACAATTAATATACAAGTTTTCCTTGAAGACAAAAATTGAAGACAATTAATATAAAAGATTTCCTTAAAGACAAAAATTGAAAGAAAATTTAAAAAATATGGAAATTCAAAATGAGATCATTCTTCAAATTCATTTTTATAGTTTGTTCATTTTGAATGAAAGGACTTCAACATTACTATTATTCCTTTCTTAAGATCATAATTCTAGAAAATAAGGAAAAAGATAATATTTTAAGTTAAAATCTTGATTCCAATTAAAATTTTTATCCAATTACATTTTTTAATTTTTATTTTTTCCATTCTTGAACTTTTCGGGATGTTACAAGATTGTTCCGGTCTTTCTTATTCAGATTAGTCCTTTTGGACTTTTGGCACACAAGGTGTTCATGATGATTAGTTTCGAGAAGAGTCGCGTTATATTTTGGCTACGAGAAGAATTTGTCTCAAGGTGGATATTGTTGAAGTTGAAAGTGATACGAATTCGTTTTTTTCAGTATCAAATCTACTCCTACACAGAGTTTGCTATGTATCACTATAAATATGTTCTTGTAGTCTAAGACAACAGCAAGAGATTCATTGTAAATATCTTCTCATATAGTGATCGTCTTCGTGCGTCCGTGGTTTTTTCTAAAAGGGTTTTTCACTTAAAAATTCGCGTCTTTTGTTTCCTATTTTGTGCGCATTATTTGCAATAACTTGTAATTTCTATTCCTCTACTTTTAATGAAATTTGTCGTTCTCCTGGTATTTTTTAAAAACATTTCGTCGGCATAATTTAAAATACTCTATTTCTCATCTATTGTCCTTGCATGCACCGTCTACGCTGGTAAGCCTAACAGCAGGAGATGTGTAGCACACGTGTAAACACTCTAAAATTAGGCACAGGTGGCGGTGCGTTCGCGCCTTCACCAACCAGATCACTCAGGCCTCAACATTCCTAACTAATCAGACCACACATAACCAGACATCAGTACAGATCACACACAAACCGGGCTAAACAACCACCAATGCTGATGACCTACCAGCTACTACGAAAGATCGGAAGACAACTGCAATCATGACGCATATGCACATGCTGCAAGCTTTCATTTCGCACTATAAATAGCAGGCTTCTCTCTCTCCCAGCCATCACAAGAAGTAGTAGCTCTCTCACTGATACACATAGATCAGGAGTACAATATACAGCACTCACTATGGTCGCAAAGGGTTCCTTGTCCTCCGTCCTATTCCTCATGGCGCTGCTGCTCTCCTGCAGTGGCCTGAGCAGCGCGGCAAGGTACCTGGAGGAGACCGCGCCCAAGGAGGAGTACCCGTCACATCCCACCGTGCCGGAGTTGCCGAAGCCCGAATTGCCGCCACACCCTATTGTGCCTGAGCTGCCACCGCACCCAGCAGTGCCGGAGGTGCCAAAGCCTGAACTGCCACCACACTTTACAGTGCCGGAGGTGCCAAAGCCCGAACTACCGCACCCAGTTGAGCCGGAGGTGCCAAAGGAGCCCGAAGTGCCACACCCAGTAGAGCCAGAGTTGCCAAAGTCCGAACAACCACATCAGGTCGTGCCAGAGGTGCCAAAGGAGCCCGAAGTGCGGCACCCTACGGTGCCAAAGCTGCCAAAACCTGAACTACCATACCCGGACGTGCCGGAAACAAAACCCGAAGTGCCGCACCCCACTGTGCCAGAGCTGCCAAAGCCAGAGGTTCACTTTCCGGAGCCGGAGACCAAGCCATGACAAGCCAATTATCTGAATTATATACGCGCGGTGTGTATGTAAATTGTGATCGATGTTTGCCTGCGATCCTGTCCGTGAGCTGGCTGTTTGTTCTTAGTTAGGAGTGTGATGTTTCAGTGCACGCGGCAGCTGCTTTGTTGTTTGTAGACGTATGCACGATCTACACATGTATGATACATGCAGGTATTTATCTTCATCTTATATTTGTGTCATATGTAAATCAATAAAGTTTTTCCTCGAGTTTGCACTACCTGCTTTTCATAGTGTACATACATTCAACATAGTTGCTGGTTTCTCTTCAAAATGTTTTACAATGTTTGTTTTCAAGAAGCTAAGTATAGAAGTTCTGTACTTAAAAGAGATTTTTTTAGTATGTACATTTGCTGATCGATGTTGGATTAATATTTCCTTTGCTGCACAGTTCCATGACCCTTAAAATATCATGTCAACAACATTCATTGATGCATAGAAGAGTCTGGTACTTCTGTATCTATTTCTTAGTTGGACTATTAGCAAAAACATGATTTGGTTAAACTAGTTTTGTAGTCCAAATCTGAGATCATGTTTGGTCGATATATAATAGAACTAGGATAGCGATTTTTTTTTTCAAAACTAGAAATTATTAGTTTTCTGAAAAATCATTTTCACATCTTTTTTTATAAAACTCACAAAAGAAACAGTAGAATAACAGAAAACTGGTTTTTCGCCAAACAGCATTTCCATTAAATACTATCTCATCAATAGAACAAAAATTTAAAATCCTCATTAGTAAACTCATATAAAAAATATGTTTTCGGTAAATCGATAGGAAAAATGGTTTTAGTAATTATCAGATGTCTTTTTTTTTTCAAAAAAGTAAGAAGAAAGCTGATTTTTAGTACTTCACTAAGAGTCAGTCAGGGCAGCTATCTAAAGGCATAACAGATCAATGGTTACGTAAAATGCTTTTGTAACTTTCCTGTAAAAAAATGCTCTGGTATTTTTCTGTGAACTATTTTAAATACATTAGAAACTAATAGTCTACCAACTATAGCTGGTAACATATATGGCACTTGATTTATTTTTATAGAATTAAATAATCTTATCCTATGGAATATTTATAAATAAGTCTTTCATGTTCTATTATTTATTTGTGGGTTTCATGTATATTCTATTCATATGTATATTATAAACAAAGGTTATATGCAAACTGTAGTTCAAACTTAACTAAATATGAAATATTTTTGCATACTTAAGGATGATATGGTCTTATTTGAGCCTAGGAATTGGTTTTACCAAGATTTGAATTTATATGTTCCAAGTTATAGCTAGTTGAGTTTTTATGTATTGAATATAATGATCTATTTACAAATTTGATTCAGACTAGGTTCAAATCTAAATATTTTTGCATATTTCAAATACTCATGACCTTAGGATCATTTTAAAATTTGTTTCATGATTTAAGGTGTTGTGGTTTATGTATTTCTAGTAGTAACCAGAGGATGGTTTGGTGGTCGAGAAAATCAGCCAGTGGTGGCTGGCAATAATGGCTGGTGGCATACGACGGCGACGGTGGCCGGGAGATGGGGACACGGTGACTTAGTATTGTGAATGAGAGGGATTAGCATCAAGGTGACTATATAGTTCCATTTTACTAGTTAGCTCGGTTGAAAGATGGACGGTTTGCTCGCCATCGGTGGTTGGCCAGGAGGAAGAAGAGGGCACGGTGTGGTGACGCTATGAGCTTTCAAAGCTAAAAATGAGACCGGTAGAGGGCTTAGGGTTGCATGAAATCGCTCTAAGTTCAGCGGATTGAAAAAGTACTCACCGAGATGTCATAATTGGGTTTTACCCTTTTTACGCTATTCTTGAAAATGGAGAGGATGGCGTTGAACTTGGAGCTTAGGTTTGGGGAATGGAGTTTGAGAAGGTGTGTTGAGTGTTATGGGAGCCGATGGGTAGCTTTTATAGGCAAAGTGAGGTGCAAGCTAAGTCACCGCAGCGATGCACGACGCGGCGTTCAGCGTCCCGGGATCAGTTGTCCCGAATCGAGGATCGGGGTCGATAAGGTACGTTCTCTGGGTCGATACCAGGGACAGTACTGGGGACGTCGTCCCTTCGCCCGCCGGGACATCCGAGAGATTTGAGGGGGATTCGAACGATTGCCGCAGCCTGCAAATCCAAATCGATTGAGAACAGAGAGCTTACTTGCGTGCTTGCATATCTCGGTCTTCAAGATTGGGGAGAGGAAGCCACGAGCCCATGACGCCCTTTCAGTTGACTCGTTGCCGACATCCACCAGATCACCGCCGCCGTGGACACCATCCTCGCTTCCTCTGATCCCACGGGGGGTGTTCGGGGTGAGAGATCTTGAGCCTGGAGGAGGGGACTCCGCGGAGAAGTGGGGAGGTGAAGATCTGGAGGAGAGACCGAGAGGAGGAGGAGATCTGGAGAAGGCTCTAGAGACTGGACTACTGGAGGAGGAGATCGCGCAGTGGGGGTAGGGATCTGGAGGAGGAGAAAGCGCAGTGGGGAGGAATGGAAATGGGGGATGGCGGCGTGAGAGGCGAGACTTCGTGAGCGAATGGGGAATGAATAGGCTCATGAGTCAGGACTTCGTGAGCGAGAGGTCGAGAGCGAAGGCCAAAGCCCCAACCAGCCACAACCCTCCCGAGGCCCATTTCTTCTCTAAAATTTGGTCATGTAATCTCTAAAATTATCTTAGTCAATATTTATGTATATACCTTTTTAATCATCCTATAATTATTACTGGGTGAAGAGTGGGCAGGCTAAAAAGTTGGGAGAAAATAGTTGGTTCACGTTCCATATCTCGAACCATCGTCCCTAAGAGGTATACCCCCCTTTGTACGGGAACTTGGAAGATGTTGATCCCCGTTCCGCGTACCCGTTCCTCGACCCCATCGTACCAGGAACCTTGTGACTTAGGGTGCAAGGCAGCATGGCATTGAATTTTGAGCAGTGGCGAAGTGAATGGTGGTGAATACATCACAGAGGAGATTTGAGCAATGTTCAGGCGTGGTCGAGAAATGAGGAGCTTGCTTGGAGTTCTAGATGGTGGGAAGGGCTTAAATAGGTGAGGAGTCGGTGTTTCTGAGGTTTGGACGCTGGAACGACATGGTGACCGGTCAAGGTGGAGCGGTTTTTTTTGTGCCATGGCAGTGCTAAGCGTAGGGAAAGGCTGCCATGGCATTGATATGGTGGGGTCTTGTTATCATATAGTGCAATAAGGTCGGTGATGAAGTCGCGGTGTTGCCGTGGCAGGCTTTGTGCTAGATTTTTCTTGCTGCGGTAGAGATGAGGTGAGGGAGTCGGTGTTGACCATGGAAGAAGAAGGAGAGGGTAGAGAGGGGCTGAGCTACTGGCAAGTGGGCCAAGGCAGGTGAGGGCCCCACTTGTCAGTGAATGCAAAGGGAGAACCGACTTCAAATTTTGTGGCTAGATCATGTTCAGGCAATTAATTGGGGCACTATTTTTAGTCAAATATTTTTAAAACTTTTTATGCAAGATCTGTAGATAATATTAATCCTACTATAGAAATTTTGGCTAAAGATACTATCAGTCAAAATTTATAAATTCGACAAAAGCTACTTTGCGCCAAATTTTATTTTCTTTTTTTATTTTTCTTAGACAACAAATAATATTATTTTATTTAAAATTTTTATGTGTGGTAATAATTATTATTTGGATCTACCATAAAATTTAGATGATTATCAAGCATTTATAATTTTATAAAATTCTGAAATGCTTTACTCGATTAATTTCAATTTCTACTTTTGATATTATAAATTAATTAAAAATGATTATTTATTTTTAACATTTTCCTACAATTTACCATTGTTCTCTAGGTGATATGCTTCTAGGATATGAAAAGGTTTGCACTAAATTTAATAATTCTGAAATTTTGCTTTTCATAATCACATTATACTATTTTTGATTTCTTTTCAGCACTCAATTTGTTCACATGGTTTTGAAAATTGTTGGGAACAACCTGGAGATGATTTTTGAATTTATATAATTTTTTTTCAGATTTTATTTCCTATGGGATTCTAGGATTTGCATTTTAAAGAAGAAGAGAACAATTAATATACAAGTTTTCCTTGAAGACAAAAATTGAAGACAATTAATATAAAAGATTTCCTTAAAGACAAAAATTGAAAGAAAATTTAAAAAATATGGAAATTCAAAATGAGATCATTCTTCAAATTCATTTTTATAGTTTGTTCATTTTGAATGAAAGGACTTCAACATTACTATTATTCCTTTCTTAAGATCATAATTCTAGAAAATAAGGAAAAAGATAATATTTTAAGTTAAAATCTTGATTCCAATTAAAATTTTTATCCAATTACATTTTTTAATTTTTATTTTTTCCATTCTTGAACTTTTCGGGATGTTACAAGATTGTTCGGTCTTTCTTATTGATTAGTCCTTTTGGACTTTTGGCACACAAGGTGTTCATGATGATTAGTTTCGAGAAGAGTCGCGTTATATTTTGGCTACGAGAAGAATTTGTCTCAAGGTGGATATTGTTGAAGTTGAAAGTGATACGAATTCGTTTTTTTCAGTATCAAATCTACTCCTACACAGAGTTTGCTATGTATCACTATAAATATGTTCTTGTAGTCTAAGACAACAGCAAGAGATTCATTGTAAATATCTTCTCATATAGTGATCGTCTTCGTGCGTCCGTGGTTTTTTCTAAAAGGGTTTTTCACTTAAAAATTCGCGTCTTTTGTTTCCTATTTTGTGCGCATTATTTGCAATAACTTGTAATTTCTATTCCCTCTACTTTTAATGAAATTTGTCGTTCTCCTGGTATTTTTAAAAAACATTTCGTCGGCATAATTTAAAATACTCTATTTCTCATCTATTGTCCTTGCATGCACCGTCTACGCTGGTAAGCCTAACAGCAGGAGATGTGTAGCACACGTGTAAACACTCTAAAATTAGGCACAGGTGGCGGTGCGTTCGCGCCTTCACCAACCAGATCACTCAGGCCTCAACATTCCTAACTAATCAGACCACACATAACCAGACATCAGTACAGATCACACACAAACCGGGCTAAACAACCACCAATGCTGATGACCTACCAGCTACTACGAAAGATCGGAAGACAACTGCAATCATGACGCATATGCACATGCTGCAAGCTTTCATTTCGCACTATAAATAGCAGGCTTCTCCTCTCTCCCAGCCATCACAAGAAGTAGTAGCTCTCTCACTGATACACATAGATCAGGAGTACAATATACAGCACTCACTATGGTCGCAAAGGGTTCCTTGTCCTCCGTCCTCTTCCTCATGGCGCTGCTGCTCTCCTGCAGTGGCATGAGCAGCGCGGCAAGGTACCTGGAAGAAACAGCGCCCAAGGAGGAGTACCCGCCACATCCCACCATGCCGGAGTTGCCAAAGCCCGAATTGCCGCCACACCCTATTGTGCCTGAACTGCCACCGCACCCAGCAGTGCCGGAGGTGCCAAAGCCTGAACTGCCACCACACCTTACAGTGCCGGAGGTGCCAAAGCCCGAACTACCGCACCTAGTTGAGCCGGAGGTGCCAAAGGAGCCCGAAGTGCCACACTCAGTAGAGCCAGAGTTGCCAAAGTCTGAACAACCACACCAGGTCGTGCCAGAGGTGCCAAAGGAGCCCGAAGTGCCGCACCCTATGGTGCCAGAGCTGCTAAAACCTGAACTACCATACCCGGACGTGCCGGAAACAAAACCCGAAGTGCCGCACCCCACCGTGCCAGAGCTGCCAAAGCCAGAGGTGCACTTTCCGGAGCCGGAGACCAAGCCATGACACGCCAATTATCTGAATTATATACGTGCGGTGTGTATGTAAATTGTGATCGATGTTTGCCTGCGATCCTGTCCGTGAGCTGGCTGTTTGTTCGTAGCTAGGAGTGTGATGTTTCAGTGCACGCGGCAGCTGCTTTGTTGTTTGTAGACGTATGCACGATCTACACATGTATGATACAGGTTCCATTTATCTTTCATCTTATGTTTGTGTCATCTGTAAATCAATAAAGTTTTTCCTCGAGTTTGCACTACCTGCTTTTCATAGTGTACATACATTCAACATAGTTGCTGGTTTCTCTTCAAAATGTTTTACAATGTTTGTTTTCAAGAAGCTAAGTATAGCAGTTCTGTACTTAAAAGAGATCTTTTTTAGTATGTACATTTGCTGATCGATGTTGGATTAATATTTCCTTTGCTGCACAGTTCCATGACCCTTAAAATATCATGTCAACAACATTCATTGATGCATAGAAGAGTCTGGTACTTCTGTATCTATTTCTAAGTTGGACTATTAGCAAAAACATGATTTGGTTAAACTAGTTTTGTGTCCAAATCTGAGATCATGTTTGGTCCGTATATAATAGAACTAGGATAGCGATTTTTTTTTCAAAACTATAAATTATTAGTTTTCTGAAAATTCATTTTCACATCTTTTTTTATAATACTCATAAAAGAAATAGTAGAATAACAGAAAACTGGTTTTTCGCCAAACAACATTTCCATTAATACTATCTCGTCAATAGAACAAAAATTTTAAATCTCATTAGTAAACTCATATAAAAAATATGTTTTCGGTAAATCGATAGGAAAAATGGTTTTAGTAATTGTCAGATGCCTTTTTTTTTTCAAAAAAGTAAGAAGAAAGCTGATTTTTAGTACTTCACTAAGAGTCAGTTAGGGCAGCTATCTAAAGGCATAACAGATCAATGGTTACGTAAAATGCTTTTGTAACTTTCCTGTAAAAAAAATGCTTCGGTACGAACTATTTTAGATACATTATTAGAAACTAATAGTCTACCAACTATAGCTGGTAACATATATGGCACCTGATTTATTTTTATAGAATTAAATAATCTTATCCTATGGAATATTTATAAATAAGTCTTTCATGTTCTATTATTGAAAGTGAATCTAGGCCCCTTAATGATTTTGGTGATTAATGACAACAAGATTAAGTGACTAATGAGCTTTATGAGTATTACGGACAGATGAATACGCTCATGCGAAAGTCGCTTAAGAAAAGAGGTCCCTCAAATTCGAGAAGAAAAGGCGTCGGTTAAACTCAACAGTTGTATATGGTTTTTAAATTTTATTTGAGTTTAAGGATTGCCGTACTATTAAGAGGGATTTGGCAAGAAATAGTTTTAGGATGATCCAATGTGCTCAATGATGAATCCTAGTCTAAATATGGGTCAATATGTAAAGTCTTGGGGGCAAAGTGTTCAATTTGGTTCGGAGTATCCGAACATATGTTCGGATTGTCCGAGCTGGGCCCCTCGGTTGCTCTGGCAAAATTTGGTTCGGAATGTCCGAAACTTGGTTCGGAGTATCCGAGCTAACCCTCTCTGTTGGTCCAGTTCAATTTGGTTCGGAATGTCCGAACATAGGTTCGGAGTATCCGAGTGGACCCCCTCGGTTAGGGTTAAGTCTTTTTGGTTCGGACTGTCCGAAGTGTCGTTCGGACTGTCCGAACAGTATGTTCTGTTGCCCTAATCTTACTTGGTTCGGACTATCCGAAGGGTCATTCGGACTATCCGAACCGTGTGTTCCGCAGTCCTGATTTCAAATGGTTTGGACTATCCGAACAAGGGTTCGGATTGTCCAAACGATCTCGGTGAAGTGGCGGCTAGTTTTGGGAGGCTTTAAATACCTCCCCAACTCCCACCTACCAAAAGAAGTGCATTCAATTCATTTTGAGTGTGCTCCTCTCACTCTTGAGCTCTAGTGTTCTTCCTCTTGATCTCTTGATTAGCAAATCTTTTGGGGAAATCTAGTTGAGAGTTTGAAGGCTCTAGAGGTTGTGATTCATCTTGAGCACTTGGTTCATCTTCAAGCGAATTTCTTGCGGATCTTTTACTCTTGGAGGTTGAGGACTCCTAGGCGGCTAGGAGTTGCTTGGTGAGCCCCCAAGCTCGTGTGGGGCGCCACCGGAAGTTTGTGAAGGTTGAATCCACCTCCAAGGGAAGGATTAAAAGAAAAGTAGGTGAGTGCTTGGTGCGACACCTAGAGGATTAGGGTTGAAAGAGACCCGGCTTTGTGCGCCTCAGCGAGACGAGGATCCTCAAGGATCCGAACTTCGGAGAAAAATCGCTGCATCTCTCTTGTTTGTAAGTTTTCCTCTTGTCTCCTTTTGTGCTTAGCTTAATCTATTGGGGATCCAAGGGTTTGGTAGCTTCATGCAGTAGATATTGGGTGGATCTCATAATCTGGAAGTTGCCCTATCTTAGAAACTCTATTTGGTAGTAATCTAGCCTCTCAAATAACTCAGATCTACTTTTTAGGGATTTCTTGCGAAGAGCAGTTCGGAGTATCCGAAAAGATATTCGGACTATCCGAACCACTCGGACAGTCCGAAGGTATTTTCGGACTATCCGAATTATAAATTTCCGTTGCGCATTTAAAATTGAAAATCGCCTATTCACCCCCCCTCTAGGCGACATATCGGTCCTTTCAATTGGTATCAGAGCCAAATCTCCTTAGTTTGGCTTAACCGCTGGAGAATCAATATGTCATAAGCAGAGATAAGAATACCGAAGCCCATGACCAAGATAAGGGCACGGGCTCGTGATTGGGGTTGTAATTCCATTTGATTATCGTTCCTCGGTGTCTCAAGCTCTTCCTCATATGTCTCCGTGCCCTCGTTGGCGCCTCATTTCGATGGCACTCACTATGCGGCATGGAAACATAAGATGAAGATGCACTTGAGATCGCTTCACCCTTCTATTTGGAAGATTGTGCAAACAGGTTTCAAGCCTAATGATCCCGAGAATCTTACTCCCGAAGAAGATAAAGATCAACACTTCAATGATTTGGCAGTCAATGCCTTATTCAACGCCCTGAGTGATTCCGAATTCAACCGAGTCGATGGACTCGAGGAAGCAAAGGCTATTTGGGATAGACTCCTAGTCAGTCATGAAGGAGTGTCAAGCGTCCGAGAATCTAAGATAGAGCTCATTATTGGTGAGCTAAGCCGGTTCACCCTGGAAGATGGTGAATCATACACTAAGATGTTTGACCGCCTGATGGTGCTCGTAAATCAAGCAAAAGGTCTTGGGTGCACTGATCTTTCTGACAAGGCCGTGGTAAAGATAATACCTCGCGTGATCACTCCTACCAACCGCAACCTTGTTCAGTTGATCCGAGACCGGCCCAACTTCGACACTTTGACACCTCATGATGTCATTGGCCGGCTCATGATGGTGAAGGAAGCTGAGGTTGTTGAAGAACTCAAGTCTGGCAAAAAGAAAGGCATTGCTCTCAAGGCCGTCAAGGTAGTGCGCCAAGCGGAAGAGAACTCAAGTGAAGATGAAGAGTCTAGTGGTCCGTTGACGAATGAGGATATGGCCCTATTTGTGCGAAGGTTCAACAAGTTCTTCAAGAAGAAGAATTTCAAACAAGGAGGTCATTCAAAGAACTATAGAAGAAAATCAAAGGGGAGACATTCCACAAGAAGATGCTATGAATGCGGCGAGACCGGCCATTTCATTGCCGAGTGTCCGAATAAGGAAGGTAAAGATGAGAAGCCGCACAAGAAAGACAAGTATCGGGGCAAGGACAAGGAGAAGGAGAAGAGCAAGAAGTACAAAGGCAAGGGTCGTGCCTACATTGGAAAGGAGTGGAACTCCGACACCGACTCCAACTCCGACTCCGACTCCGAGTCAAATTCCGACGAGAAAGGAGGAATTGCCTCCGTCGCCATCGCCGTGCCTACCACCTCAACAACGTCGAAGAGCCTCTTCGACAACTTGAGCGATGACGACGACAACACTCCAATGTGCCTTATGGCAAAGGGGCACAAGGTATCATCAATTGCCTCCACTCCCTCTATTGCTATGATTGCCTAGATGAGCACGATAGCGATAGTGATGATGATGATGACATTAACACTGTGCTTAAATCTGTGAAAAACATTGATATTCATAAGTTAAATTTGCTCTTGAAAGATATTGAAAAATTGGAGGAAGTTGTAGAACAAAAGGAAGCTATTCTCGAGGCTCAAGAGGATTTGCTCATCCTCGAAAAAGAGAAAAATCGTGAGCTAGAGAAGAGCTTATCTTTTGAAAAAGAGAAAAATGAGGATTTGGTTAAGAATTCCAAGTTGACAAAATCCGAGGTGACTAGTCTCGAGATCACCAACGCTTCACTTGAAGAGGAACTTGCTAAGGCGAAGGACGCTTGCAAGGCTCTTGAGTTGAAGCTTGTTGATCTCAAGAATAGCCCTCCGATTACCTCGACTGTTAACTCCAATTCTTTGTTACCTTCTACGAGCAATGGATGCGCTAGATGCTACAACGTTAATATTGATACTTATGCCACTAACCTTGAGACATTGCAAGTGTTAGCATTTGAAAATGAGAAGCTCAAGGGGATGCTCGAAGATGGACTTCAAAAGTCCTACAAGGCAAGTAAGGGACTAGAGGAGTTCCTAGGTAAGCGACAAGGTAACGCTATGAAGCATGGGCTTGGATACACTCCACCAAAAGGGAAAAAGAGAAATATTGTGGTTGCTCCTTTAAACAAGCCAATACAATTTGTTAAGAGCAAGGAAAACGCTAAGTATAAAACTCACTCTACATTTTTTTGCATCTTATGTACTCAAGAAAACTAACTTAGGTCGGGTAGTTGCTTGTCACATTGGGGGTAAGCCCAAAGATAACTCTTATGTGCGATCTATTTGGGTCCCTAAATCACTTGTTACTAACGTGCGTGGACCTAAGCAAGTTTGGGTACCAAAGAGCAAAAACTAAACTTTATTTTGTAGGCCTACACCTCCGGTGGATCAAGTTGGATCTTGGATAGCGGATGTACGCATCATATGACCGGAGAAAGGGCAATGTTCGCACATTTGGAAGCAAATGAATCAAATAGTGAAAGTATCATCTTTGGCGACAATGGAAAAGGTGAAGTGGTAGGTTTAGGTAAAATCCTAATTACCAATGATTTTCATATAAATAATGTTTTGCTTGTTGAATCACTAAACTACAATTTGTTGTCCGTTGCTCAATTATGTGAAGCGGGCTACAATTGTGTATTTAGTGATAAGGGTGTGGATGTCATTAAGAGGGATGATGGTTCAATAGCCGTTAAGGGTCGTTTAAAGGGAAATCTCTATCTCATCGACTTCAATACGGATAGAGTGAACCTTGAAACGTGCTTAATGGCTAAGTCTAGCATGGGTTGGCTATGGCATCGCCGGCTTGCCCATGTTGGTATGAGGAACCTTCACAAACTCATAAAGGGCAATCACATCCTTGGGCTAACGAATATTGTCTTTGAGAAAGATAGGGTGTGTAGCGCGTGTCAAGCAAGGAAGCAAGTTGGAGCTACTCATCCCGCGAAGAATGTGATGACCACCTCGAGACCCTTGGAGATGCTACACATGGATTTGTTCGGCCCGATCGCCTACATAAGCATTGGTGGAAATAAGTATGGTTTAGTTATTGTTGATGATTTTTCTCGCTTTACTTGGGTGTTTTTCTTGCATGACAAAAGCGAAGCCCAAGGAAGCTTGAAGAAATTCATGAGAAGGGCTCAAAATGAGTTCGAAGTGAAGATCAAGAGAATTCGGAGCGACAACGGCACCGAATTCAAGAATACCGGTGTTGAGGAGTATCTCGATGAAGAAGGCATCAAACACGAGTTCTCGGCTCCTTATTCTCCTCAACAGAATGGGGTAGCCGAGAGAAAGAATCGAACCCTCATTGAGATGGCGCGCACGATGCTTGACGAGTACAAGATCTCCGACATATTCTGGGCGGAGGCCATCAACACCGCGTGCCACAGTACCAACCGTCTGTATCTTCACAAGATTTTGAAGAAGACGGCATACGAGCTCCTCACCGGGAAGAAACCCAATGTTTCTTACTTTCGAGTCTTTGGGAGTAAATGCTATATCCTCAACAAAAAGGCTAAGTCTTCTAAATTTGCTCCTAAAGTAGATGAAGGATTTTTACTTGGCTATGGATCAAATGCCTATGCATACCGAGTTTTCAACAACACCACCGGTGTGGTTGAAATTTCGCGTGATGTGACATTTGATGAAACTAACGGTTCTCAAGTAGAACAAGTTGATCGTGTTGTGATTGACAGGGAAGAACCCCCGTGCGAAGCAATCAAGAAATTGGCAATTGGAGAAGTAAGACCGCTCGAGCAAGACGAAATTCCAAGAACCTCAACTCAAGATGCTCACGACGCGACGATGGACGCTCCGGATGTTGCTCCCTCTTCCTCAGTCCGAGCTCAAGACGGCTCGAATGCCTCTCAAGACGATGAGGGTCCAATCCAAAGAATCAACGCAACCGTACCTCATCCAAGAGTGCATCAAAGCGTGCAACGAGATCATCCCGTCGACAACATCCTAGGAGACATTAACAAGGGAGTGTCGACTAGATCTCGAGTCGCAAATTTTTGTGAATTTTACTCTTTTGTTTCTTCTCTTGAACCACTCAAGGTAGAAGAAGCTCTCCAAGATCCGGATTGGGTGATGGCTATGCAAGAGGAGCTAAACAACTTCGAACGGAACCAAGTGTGGAAGCTTGTTGAAAGGCCTAAGCAAAATATGATTGGAACCAAATGGGTCTTTCGAAACAAGCAAGACGAGAACGGGATAGTGACGAGGAATAAAGCCCGGTTAGTTGCTCAAGGCTTCACGCAAATCGAAGGTTTGGATTTCGATGAAACATATGCTCCCGTAGCTAGGCTTGATTTTAAGTTGTATCAAATGGACGTGAAAAGCGCTTTCTTGAATGGACCACTCTCCGAGATGGTCTATGTTGAGCAACCACCCCGCTTCGAAGACCCGAACCATCCGGACCACGTCTACTTCCTACACAAGGCTCTCTACGGACTTAAGTAAGCTCCGAGAGCGTGGTTCGAGTGCCTTCGTGATTTTCTCCTCGGTCAAGGTTTTGTAGTCGGAAAGGCCGACCCCACTCTCTTTACTAAACATATTGATGACGATTTATTTGTATGTCAAATCTATGTTGATGACATTATCTTCGGTTCCACTAATGAACACTTGTGCAAGGAATTTAGCAGGATTATGACAAAGAGATTTGAAATGTCCATGATGGGCGAACTGAAGTTCTTCCTCAGTTTTCAAGTCAAGCAACTCAAGGAAGGAACCTTCATATGCCAAACGAAGTACATCAAGGACATGCTCAAGAAGTTCGGTATGGAGAACGCCAAGCCAATCAAGACGCCAATGCAAGCCAACGGGCATCTAGACCTCGACAAAGAAGGTAAACCGGTCGTCCAAAAGGTATATCGCTCGATGATCGGTTCTCTACTTTATCTTTGTGCATCTAGGCCCGATATTATGCTTAGTGTGTGCATGTGTGCAAGATTTCAAGCCGCTCCTAAAGAGTGCCACTTGGTGGCCGTAAAGAGAATCTTGAGATATTTAGTGCACACTCCTCATTTTGGGCTTTGGTATCCAAAAGGTTCATCATTTGAGTTAGTTGGCTATTCCGATGCGGATTATGCCGGATGCAAAGTGGATAGGAAAAGTACTTCGGGGACATGTCAATTCTTAGGTAGATCCCTTGTCTCTTGGTCCTCTAAGAAGCAAAATTCCGTAGCCCTATCCACAGCCGAAGCCGAATATATAGCCGCCGGGAGTTGTTGTGCCCAATTGCTTTGGATGAGACAAACTCTAAATGATTATGGCCTAACCTATAACCGTGTGCCACTTTTGTGTGACAATGAGAGTGCCATAAAAATTGCCAACAATTCCGTCCAACATTCCCGTACAAAGCATATCGATATCCGCCATCACTTCCTAAGAGACCACTCCACTAAAGGCGATATCGATATCCATCATGTGAGCACAAATGACCAACTAGCCGATATATTTACCAAGCCACTTAATGAGAAAAGATTTTGTGAGTTGAGGAGTGGGCTAAATATTCTAAACTCTCGCAATCTGGCTTGAAATATGCTCAACTTGATTGGTGATTACAAAACGTCTTTTGAAAATCTTATTTGCGCTATTTCTCTTATCTTATTGTGTTTATTAGTTTTTGATCTTCGGTTCCTGTCAATCATCCTGTGATCATGGTTTGAATTGTTGCATGGCTTGCTGATCACTTGATGACTTGACTCTTTCGGTCCTCTCATCTATTTCTCGCTCCGAAGTCATTCCTGCCCTTGTTTCAATGCCATCCAGCTGAGAAAACAGTTCGGACTGTCCGAAATTCCATTCGGACTATCCGAACTGGTTCGGACTATCCGAACTTAAGTTCGGACTGTCCGAAGTGGGGCCTCGGGCTTTTTAAGCCGTCCGACCCTCTCTCTTCCTCTTTTCTTCCCCTCACTCCATATTTTCGATTTCTCTCTCCTCTACTCCGCCCCAACACTCGGATCTAGGGTTTTGGCCGGAGATTTGGCGGATTGAGGGCTCCAAGACCTTCCCCAAAGGCTAGGGATTCCTCTCCATCAAGCTTGTGCCCTAGTTTTGCCTTGGGAACCGGTTTCCTCATCTCAAAAGGTTGGTTTGGTTCCTCTCCGAATGTCGATTCTTTCCTTGTTTTCTTTGAGAATTCTTGATCTCTAGACCTTGCTAGGATGGTCTCCTTATGATTAGACCTTAGCATTGTTGAATTATATCTAGATTGATAATTTAGGGTTTGTGAATTGTCACCTCGGAATGTCCGAGTTTCCATTCGGAATGTCCGAAGAGGTTCGGACTATCCGAATGAAAACTTCGGACTATCCGAAGATAACTTCGGACTATACGAAGGATGTGACTTCATTCTAACTCTTTATTGTTCATCTAGGTCATAATTAGTGTCTAATCTTGTTTCAACCCTTGTATACCTTTAGGATGGATCCCTCTCAAGGTGGCAATCCTCGCTCTAGCCAGTCGGACATCGACGCGGCTCGTTCAAAGAAAGCTAAGCATGATCTTCCCGCCGGTGGCTCCTCGGCAACCCCCGCTGATCCTCCTCAAGATTCCCCTCCGGAATCTCCTCTTGCTCAGTCAGCTGGAAGACCGAAGCGTCAAGCCATTCGCAAGAGAAAGAAGTCTTCTCATAAAGGTGCTCCCAGTCAAGGTGGTGGTGAACAAGGAGATGAGGGTCAGGGAGGCAGTGGTGCTGGGGATCCTAGGGCTGCCATGCCTAGGTTGAGGGCTGAGAAGTGTGCTGCACAGCGCAGGGCTGGAGAGCTGATTGGCCCTTTGGAGATTCACCCCGCTCGTCGTGCTACTCCGATGGGTGTCACTCCAAAGAAGAAGGTGGATTATTGCATTGGGCAAGGGAGAGGGAAAGAAGTCCGCCAGCACAGGAGTCAGGATCCGCTATTGTACTTACAAGAAGACTATGTGGACAAGCGGTTTTGGAATCACTTCCAACAGGATTTCTATGATTCCGTGATTGCTGAGAAGAAGAACCCAGTAGCGTTGATGCAGTATATTGACTGGGATTATATGGCGCAGCAGGAGGACCCTGTGTTCACTTCAGTGATTGCTGCCTGTGAGCGCCACAATTTGAGGGACATCATGTCCTTCAAATGCAAGTGGAATAATGAAGTTGTGGCGCAATTTTATGCAACTTTGTATGTCGACACAGATGCTGAGAGCACCATGTGGTTCATGGTGGATGGGCTGTACTATGCGGTGACCAAGGCTCAGTTTGCTGACTGCATTGGATTCAATACCGAGGGCTGGGAGAACTTGGACAAGCTTCATGTTTTTATCTCCTCCAGTATCAATGATTTGACTCCTCTGTATGATGAATCTCAGAACTTCAAGCTGGGCACCACAAAAGGATTGAAGCCGTTCTATGCCATCCTGTACAAGTTGCTGAGGAAGACCCTGTGGCCCAAGGAGGGAGACGCCACCAACATCAGTTCCTACTCTAGGAACCTGCTCTTGAGGATTGGCGAGGGTTCTAGGCCATTTGATGTGTTTGACTTTATTTGGCAAGAGATCCGCCTCAACTCCCTTAGCCCGCGCAGCAGCTGTGGGTTCGCACCCTATGTGATGTGCATGGTGGAGAGCATCTCAGGCCTGTGGTTTGCTAAGGATGTGGAGCATGTGCCGTACCATGTTCGTGTGATCAAGGCTCCACCTCCTCCAGTTCAGCCAGCCCCTCCTCCTTCAGCGCCAACTACCAGGTCTGGTGCCACTTCAGCAAGGCCCGCTGAAGGTGATCCTTCCTCCCCAAGCGGCTCCATAAAGAACATGCTTCGTGCTATCTTTTGTCTTGGGATCAAGAACCACAAGAAGATCAAGCAGATGAATGAGAAGATCACCGACACTCGCTGTCAGCTCAATGTGATCAAAGGAAAGCTCAATTTGTCGTGTTCTTCTGAGGAGTCCGAGTCAGAGTCTGATTCTGCGACTGTTGATTCAGCGACCCGACAGCTCTTTGACCTTCCCGCCACTTCGGCGCCTACTGGTGACGATGAGGGCGACTCTCGATATGCACCATTTCGAGAAGAATGATGGACGATGACGATGAATGAGGAGTGACCTCTTTGGTGTCTTGATGCCAAAGGGGGAGTGAGGGTCATTAGATTTATTTATTTCTAGATTTTGTGGTTGCTTATGTGCTTGATAGTTGAATTTCTGTTGCTTACTCGTGAGTTGCTTATACTTGTTGGATGCTTGTTGGTCGATGAAGTTTGTCGAACTTTCTGCTTAATTCCATTTCCTTAGCAATGCATTTGTGTGCAATGCATTTGTGTGATATCTTGTCAAATTTATTTATGCAATTTATCTGCTATATGTCTTGTTATATACTCTCTCGAAAGCAGAAATTTAGGGGGAGCTCTCGCAAAATCTTCCCGTAAATATGTGCATTTGACATTCCACACAAATTATTTCAATGCACACATTTAGGGGGAGCTTCTCCGTGTATTTGGTTTTCCAAATACTCTCTCATTTCAATTTTATCTAAATCTAATCGTGTTGTCATCAATTCACCAAAAAGGGGGAGATTGAAAGTGCATCTAGGCTCCTTAATGATTTGGTGATTAATGACAACAAGATTAAGTGACTAATGAGCTTTATGAGTATTACGGACAGATGAATACACTCATGGGAAAGTCGCTTAAGAAAAGAGGTCCCTCAAATTCGAGAAGAAAAGGCGTCGGTTAAACTCAACGGTTGTATATGGTTTTTAAATTTTATTTGAGTTTAAGGATTGCCGTACTATTAAGAGGGATTTGGCAAGAAATAGTTTTAGGATGATCCAATGTGCTCAATGATGAATCCTAGTCTAAATATGGGTCAATATGTAAAGTCTTGGGGGCAAAGTGTTCAATTTGGTTCGGAGTATCCGAACATATGTTCGGATTGTCCGAGCTGGGCCCCTCAGTTGCTCTGGCAAAATTTGGTTCGGAATGTCCGAAACTTGGTTCGGAGTATCCGAGCTAACCCTCTCTGTTGGTCCAGTTCAATTTGGTTCGGAATGTCCGAACATAGGTTCGGAGTATCCGAGTGGACCCCCTCGGTTAGGGTTAAGTCTTTTTGGTTCGGACTGTCCGAAGTGTCGTTCGGACTGTCCGAACAGTATGTTCTGTTGCCCTAATCTTACTTGGTTCGGACTATCCGAAGGGTCGTTCGAACTATCCGAACCGTGTGTTCCGCAGTCCTGATTTCAAATGGTTCGGACTATCCGAATAAGGGTTCGGACTGTCCGAACAGTCTCGGGCTGAAGTGAAAAACGGCTAGTTTTGGGAGGCTTTAAATACCTCCCCAACTCCCACCTACCAAAAGAGAAGTGCATTCAATTCATTTTGAGCTGTGCTCCCTCTCACTCTTGAGCTCTAGTGTTCTTCCCTCTTGATCTCTTGATTAGCAAATCTTTTGGGGGAAATCTAGTTGAGAGTTTGAAGGCTCTAGAGGTTGTGATTCATCTTGAGCACTTGGTTCATCTTCAAGCGAATTTCTTGCCGGATCTTTTACTCTTGGAGGTTGAGGACTCCTAGACGGCTAGGAGTTGCCGGTGAGCCCCCAAGCTCGTGTGGGACACCGCCGGAAGTTTGTGAAGGTTGAATCCACCTCCGCAAGGGAAGGATTAAAAGAAAAGTAGGTGAGTGCTTGGTGCGACACCTAGAGGATTAGGGTTGAAAGAGACCCCGGCTTTGTGCCGCCTCAACGGAGACGTAGGATCCCCTCAAGGATCCGAACTTCGGAGAAAAATCGCTGCATCTCTCTTGTTTGTAAGTTTTCCTCTTGTCTCCTTTTGTGCTTAGCTTAATCTATTGGGGATCCAAGGGTTTGGTAGCTTCATGCAGTAGATATTGGGTGGATCTCATAATCTGGAAGTTGCCCTAGCTTAGAAACTCTATTTGGTAGTAATCTAGCCTCTCAAATAACTCAGATCTACTTTTTAGGGATTTCTTGCGAAGAGCAGTTCGGAGTATCCGAAAAGATATTCGGACTATCCGAACCACTCCGACAGTCCGAAGGTATTTTCGGACTATCCGAATTATAAATTTCCGTTGCGCATTTAAAATTGAAAATTGCCTATTCACCCCCCCTCTAGGCGACATATCGGTCCTTTCAATTATTTATTTGTGGGTTTCATGTATATTCTATTCATATATATGTATATTATAAACAAAGGTTATATGCAAACTTTAGTTCAAACTTAACTAAATATGAAATATTTTTGCATACTTAAGGATGATATGGTCTTATTTGAGCCTAGGAATTGGTTTTACCAAGATTTGAATTTATATGTTCAAAGTTATGGCTATTTGAGTTTTTATGTATTGAATATAATGATCTATTTACAAATTTGATTCAAACTAGGTTCAAATCTAAATATTTTTGCATATTTCAAATACTCATGACCTTAGGATCATTTTAAAATCGGAATGACTTGTACCCGGACGTCCGAAATTTTCGAACGCACTGCAACATTTTTTTCCTTCACGTGCAACATTTTGTTACAACGCGTGCAATATTTTCCTTCGACAAACAGTAAAATTCGCTACAGTAAAAGGATGTTACAAGCGTTCAAAAAAAATGTTTCACGCGTTGACAGAAAATGTTGCAAACGTAAAAAAAAATGTTTTAAGTGGCGTCCGATGGGATGAACAGAAATCGGACGTCCGAGCGCTAGTTTCTCCCTTTTAAAATTTGTTTCATGATTTAAGGTGTTGTGGTTTATTCATTTCTAGTAGTAACCATATTAGGGTTTACTCATGTTTTAATCCATATAATTCAAACTGAGTTTAAAACATAAATATATTAACACAAATGGGTTTCTTATGATCTCAAGAGCATATTTAAATTGTTTCATATCTTTGGGACGTATGGTTTTCATATTTGCAATAATGTCCATAATAGGGTTTTATATAAACTTTAATTCAAATAATACAAACTCTTATGAAACATTAAATATTATTGCATGTTCTAAAATTTTAGGTTTTTAGATGAATTTATAAATTTACTTTACTGAATTTGGAGCTAAAATGTATAAGTTATGAGGGTTTGAATATGGTACGGTTAGAAAATTCTCTAGAAAATGTGAAATATGTTTTCCCACTTGGAAAACTTCTTTCAACATTTGAAACGCTTTCTCTCAGATTCCCTACCAGCTGATAGGGCTAGCCCACCTATCAGTCAGCCAAAATAGAGGGGTGTGGCAAGGAGGCTGGCGGCGGCACTCCAGTGAGGATCTCGTCTAGCCGAGAGCTCAGTGAGTAGGAGGAGGGTGAGGGGGTTCCGGAGGATGGCTTGGTGGTTGGGAAAATCAGTAAGTGGTGGCTGGCGATGGTGGCTGGTGGCGTACGATAGCGACGATGGCCGGGAGATCAGGACATGGTGACTTAGTACTGTGAATGAGAGGGGTTAGCATCAAGGTGACTATATAGTTCCATTTTACCAGTTAGCTCGGTTGGAAGATGGACGGTTTGTTCCACCATCGGTGGTCAGTGTTGAAGCGACACTGATCGATCTTCACTTCTCTTGTTCTTCTGCAACGAATGTGCTCTGTCTGAACCTCTCCGATGAGAAGAACAGAGACAACACAAAGGCTTGGAGACTGCAAAGAACGAAAAACACAGGCAAAACAAGATCGATAGTTTTTGGTGCTGCAAGAATGCCGCCGCAGCTTTTCTGATCTTTCTTATTACTCTTATATATTAAATCTTACAAATACTGGACCCAGACTCTAATAAGGAAAGCAATACAAACTTACTAAAACGTCAAATACTAACCTTATGCGAATACTATTTCAAATATGGCAAAAACAGAAAGAAACGCAAACTGATTATAGAGTAAATAACCTGGACGAAGGAAAGTAAGAAATTTTGCATCCATCAGGGATCAATCACATCCAAGTTTACCTAACATTACACCCACTTAAACTTGGTGTGCTGACTTTACATCAACAACACCCAATTTCTTCCGCAATTCAGAAAACCTCATCCGGCCGAGTGATTTTGTCAGGACATCAGCAATTTGCTCTTCAGTCCTAACATATGCAACTTCAAGCTTTCCTTCTTCAACACATTTTCTCACAAAATGATACCTTGTATCTATGTGCTTACTCCTTTCATGATATACAGGATTCTTGCATGAGATAGCCGATTTATTGTTAATTCTCAATTCAAAACTCTCGGTTTGCTCCTCCAGCAAACTAGCTACTAACCGAGCTAGCCACAGTCTTTGGCATGCAGCCATTGTTGCAGCGACGTATTCCACCTCACAAGAAGACAAAGTTACGATTCTTTGCTTTTGTGATTGCCATGATATGACATTCTCACCCATGAAAAAGACAATACCAGTAGTACTTTTCCGATCATTTACGTCGCCGGTGAAGTCACTATCACAGTATCCAATTAATCCACAACCTGTGCTTCGATTCTTCCTGTACAGACACCCAAAATTCAAAGTGCCATTGATATACCTCAGTATTTGCTTGCTTGGCAAAGACAAAGTGTTGGGTGTGGGCTTTTCCATAAAGCGACTCACGTATCCAACTGCGATGGCGATGTCCGGACATGTGTTTACCAAATATCGTAGGTTGCCAACGATGCTCCTATACATGGTAGCATCCACCGCTGGTGCATCACTCTGCTTGCTGAGCTTCAGTCGGTTCTCCATAGGAGTATGACATGAGTTACATCCTTTCAAGCCTGCCTGTTCAATTATCTTCGCTGCATAACCTCCTTGGCACAATGAAATACCATCTGCTGTCTGTTTCACTTCAATGCCCAAATAATAGCTTAAGAGTCCGAGATCACTCATCTAGAAAAGCTTCTTCATCTGGCTCTTGAAATCAGCTATAGCAGTAAGAGATGATGAAGTGACTTTCAAATCATCTACATATACTCCCACCAACAAAACAGTGCCTGATTTCTTCTTCTTGTAAACAGCATGCTCATATGGACACTTCTCGAATCCCAATGATTCCAGACTTTTATCCAGCTTTTGATTCCATGCCACAGGGGCTGCCAAGACCATCTGATTGCCTTCTTGGTTTACATACCATTTGCGATTTACCCTTGATGACAAATCCAGGAGGCTGTGACACATACACATTTTCAATCAAGTCTCCATTCAAGAAAGCGGATTTGACATCCATGTGATGCACTTCCCAGTGATTACTTGTTGCTATAGCAAGAAGCACTCGTATTGTTTCTAGTCAGGCTACTGGAGCAAAGACCTCCTCAAAATCCACCCCTTGCTTTTGCGCATAACCTTTTGCAACAAGGCGTGCTTTGTGTTTCACAATATTGCCTGCTGAGTCTTTCTTAACTTTAAAGACCCATTTCAGCCCAATTGTCTTTTCTCCATCAGGTAAAGACACTAGATCCCATGTTTTATTCTCTTGAATCGAGGTCAGTTCCTCCTCCATAGCCTTTCTCTAGCAATCTTCACTCATTGCAACTTGTAGATTTGCTGGTTCTTCTGAAGTTAGCAACAACAAGTCATAATCAATTGGGTCTACTTGAGATGTTTCATTATAAATGTCAGCCAGACTTCTATATCGCTGTGGCCCTTCTGATGAAGAAGTCAAAGCAGGTGTTGCTGGTGATGTCGGCGAAGTTTCTTGAACTTGATCTGCTGATGCGGCTATTGGTAAATCAATACCAGCATAAGAATGAACTGGATCGTCTTCACCTATCCCATTATATCTTGATCTTCATGTGACAAATCTGGATGATCACCTATTCCTACTTGGTTCTGGTTTTCCTGATTTTTTTCTGTAACAGAACCTATGCTGATCTCGAAGGCATTATCCATATCATCAGACTCAGCTGTAGTTTCCTCAGACCACTCCCATAATCCATAAAAAAATGCATCCCTGCTTACCATCACCTTGCTAGTGTTAGGATTGAAGAACCGGTAAGCTTTTGACCCCTTTTCATAACCAATGAACACCACCTTGAGACTTCTGTCATCCAACTTCTTAAGATGCGGTGCAGTCACCTTGATATAAGCAACACAACCGAAAACCCTTAGATGTTCCACTCTTGGTTTCCGATCATACCACAGCTCATATGGTGTTTTACCTTGAACACTTCGAGTTGGAGATCGGTTTAGGAGGTAGACTGCTATCACTACTGCTTCACCCCAAAAATGACCAGGCATCTTCTTGTTCTTCAACAAACATCTGGCTATCCCCACAATTGTCTGATTGCAGCATTCTACTACTCCATTTTGTTGTGGAGAGTATGGCGCCGTCAAAAGTTTCCTCACTCCTTCTTGTGCACTGTAATCATCAAATTCATTTGATACAAACTCCCCTCCCCGATCAATTCGAAGGACTTTTAATTTTCTGCCCACCTCTACTTCAGCTAGTGCCTTGATCTTCTTGAAACCACTCAAAGCTTCATCTTTGGTTTTCATCAAGACAACCCATATGAACCTAGAGTAATCATCAACAACAAGCAGAAAATACCTGTTTCCAGCTGGTTTTGGAGGGGAAATTGGGCCACACAGATCCGCATGGACAAGTTCCAATGGCTGTTGGGCTCGATATAATGATTTCTGTGGAAATGGTTGACACTTTTGCTTGTCGGCCAGACATGCCTCACATAGTTGCTCCTTGTGATCTATATGAGGCAAACCTTCCACCATGCTTTGTTGAGACATGTCTTTTAGAGCCCGGAAGTTGATGTGGCCAAATCTAGCATGCCACAACCACTCCTTCCGGTCATATTTCATCAAGAGACACACTGGTTCAGTCCGATTCAGGTGATAGGAATAGAGGTGATTCCAGGACCTTTTCGCCTTGATTAGTAGACTTCCCTCTTGATCAAAGATGCTTAGACAACCATCTCCAATCACTGTCTTGCACCCAGATGAATCACGCCGTCCCACACTAATCACATTACTCTTTAGCCGAGGTATATAATACACCCCTGTGAGAAGCCTGTGCTCCTGGAGTGATCCTTGATGAGCACTGAACCTTGCCCTTTGATCTCAACCACTGATCCATCACCAAACTTGACTGACCCTCTTACAGTTGTGTCCAACTTGGTGAAGACATTTCTGTTGCCAGTCATGTGATTGCTAGCACCCGTGTCCGGTACCAAATATCCTCGGAGCCCTATCCTTTGCTTTCATGTTGCAGTTCTGGATCAACTTGTTCTTCATTGATCATGACAACCTCATTGCTTGATTCTGCCGCATTAGATAATTCATAAGTTTCAATCATCAAAAGAGCTGGTTCCTCCTCTCTTACCTTCTCAATATAATGTGCCTTTTCTTTTCTCGGTTTAGTGCACTCTGATGCAAAGTGCCCCATTTCAGAACAGTTGAAGCATTTAATCTTCATCTTGTCAAATTTCTTGTATGGCTTCTTCTCAGTTTCATCTCCACGGCTGGCCACACAACCACAGCCTCGTCCTCAGAAGTTTCCACGTCCACCACCTCGTTTAAATCTTCCACTGGGAACTTCCCTACCCTTCTTCTCCTTTTCGGATAGGGCCTCCCACTGAGCTCACGAAAGCATCAACTGCTCTCCTTCTTGCTTCTGGTGACATCGACCTTTTGTGCTTTCTTAAAAAATGCGAAGTCTTCCAATTGCCTCTGTCAATGAAATGCTATTCAGATCTCCCCAATGCTCGATTGTGCCAACTATGGGAAGAAACTTGTCCAGGACAGCACTAAAGAGCTTCTCCACGATGGCGCAATCCTTCACTTCTGTGCCCAAAGCACGGATCTCACCCACCAAGCCTGTCAGCTTCTAAGAAAAATCAGCGATGCTCTCAGAATCTTGCATCACCAACCGATCTAATTGTCTTTTCAACATTTGCACTCTTGCCTTCTTGACGCAATCTTCGCCCACCCACATCTCTTTTATAGCCTCCCATGCCTCTCTTGCAGTTCCCTTTTCTGCAATTGCCAGCATTACATCATCTGGCACAACTTGCGAAATTGCAGCCAGAGCTCCCTGATCTTTCTCCTCTTCGACAAGAAGGTCTCCTTCTACTGCTGCCCATACTCCAAGAGAGCGCATGATGATCTTCATCTTCACAGCCCACAGGCTGTAGTTTGAATCATTGAGAATTGGGTACTGAATCGGCACTGTACTGCTTCTTGTCATTGATCTCCTGGATGCCGACTCTGCTGCACCTGTTGCAGATGTATTGTTGTTCTCCATTTTCTCTAGCGGCGACTCAATGGATCTCTGCCGAAGCTCTGATACCAATTGTTGAAGCGACACTGATCGATCTTCACTTCTCTTGTTCTTCTGCAATGAATGTGTTCTGTCTGAACCTCTCCAATGAGAAGAACAGAGACAACACAAAGGCTTGGAGACTGCAAAGAACAAAAAACACAGGCAAAACAAGATCGATAGTTTTTGGTGCTGCAAGAATGCCGCCGCAGCTTTTCTGATCTTTCTTATTACTCTTACTAGATCAATGTTCGTGCGTTGCTACGAAAAATAAAATTGGTAACGAAACATAAAGGTCAATCAATAAAAGAAAATTGTGCTACAAGATCAAACATTTATTTCTCCCGATTACAAAAGTTTTTATGGTTTCTTCTCTGGTATGAATTAAAACCACATATATTGTATGTAGCAATATATATTACTAATCTCAAAAATCAATCAATCATTTTTATCCCTTTTTGCAATTTATATTACCAGCTCGCGTTCCACTTCCTCTCGCCATGCCCGCAGCGCACGCTCCTCGGTGCCATCGACCTCGTCTTTCTTGTCGCCTCGCTCGTCCTCGTCATCCACCGCCTTCACGAGGCGACGGAGCTTCCCAAGCACGCAGGCGCTCTTTGTCGGCCATCGCCATTCGGACCATCGCCCACGCTGTCGGTCGCGCTCGGGGCGTACGCCGTCCTCCTCACGCTCACGTTCTTCATCCTGCCGAGCACGCCATGGCGCGCTGTGGAGTCTGCCTTTCTCGCCGCCCACTTCGTCGCGCACGCCATGGCCGCATGGTCAGTCGCCTCGGAGAAAAGGGCCACCGTCGTCACCAAGCCTTTGCACCTGCGCATCTTCTGGATCGCCACCGTCCTCGGCGCCACGCTCTTCTCCGCTTTTGCAGTGGTCCGCTGCGCTGACGATTCGCTGCTCTTCCCAGATGACCCTCTCGCCTTTGCCGGCCTACTCGTCTCCATGCACCTGGCGTACCTACCTATCACTAGCTTCACCAGCCATGACGCCAGAGCCCATAAAGGTGAACCAGAAAACAATAGTGCCAAAGCGCCCGCCACGCCGTGCGCCGCCGCGTCGTTCCTCTCTCTCACGACGTTCAGTTGGATCAACTCGTTTATCTCCATGGGGTATGCCAATGACTCTCTCACCGCCGACGACATCCCACGGTGTCACCGGCAACAGCGCGCGGCGTCGTGACGCTTTGTTCACGTCAAGCGGCCGTGGCGGGGTTGCGGCACTTTCGGTGGCTTTCAGATCTGGTGTCCGCCGCCGCGATTATTCTTGACCGTGGCGCTCGGCCTCCTCGCCCATGACCATGTACATCGGTCTATCACTTGTTGATCAGTTAGTCGAGTTCATTCGCCGTGGCGGCATGATATGGGAGATCTTGAATGAATTCCCTTGATTGATTCTGTGAAAACTATACAACATATATAGAATACAAAAGGAATGATTAGCCGGCTATTAATTACCAGCAATAATTAGGAATTTTGTTATAATAATCAGCCATATTTAGAGAGATATGGCTGGTTGTAGATCAGGAAAGAATAATTAGCTATAATGACCAGCCATTATTGGAGGCGAGGGGGGCTAGGAAGAACAGACCGCTGCCACCAACTGCAAAGTTATATTAGTAGAGATATATTAAACCGTACAAATACTGGACCTGACTCTAATAAGGAAAGCAATACAAACTTACTAAAACGTCAAATACTAACCTTATGCGAATACTATTTCAAATCTGGCAAAAACAGAAAGGAACGCAAACTGATTACAGAGTAAATAACCTGGACGAAGGAAAGTAAGAAATTCTGCATCCATCAGGGATCAATCACATCCAAGTTTACCTAACAGTCAGCCAGGAGGAAGAAGAGGGCACGGTGTGGTGACGCTATGAGCTTTCAAAGCTAAAAATGAGACTGGTAGAGGGCTTAGGGGTGCATGAAATCGCTCTAGTGTGCCATGGCAGTGATAAGCGTAGGGAAAGGCTTCCATGGCATTGATATGGTGGGGTCTTGTTAGCATACGGTGCAATAAGTTCGGTGACGAAGTCGCGGTGTTGCCGTGGCAGGGTTTGTGCCAGATTTTTCTTGCTGCGGTAGAGATGAGGTGAGGGAGTCGGTGTTGACCATGGAAGAAGAAGGAGAGGGTAGAGAGGGGCTGAGCTACTGGCAAGTGCGCCAAAGCAGGTGAGGGCCCCACTTGTCAGTGAATGCAAAGGGAGAACGGACTGCAAATTTTCTGGCTAGATCATGTTCAGGCAATTAATTGGGGCACTATTTTTGGTCAAATATTGTTAAAACTTTTTATGCATGATCTGTAGATAATATTAATCCTACTATAGAAATTTTGGCTAAAGATACTATTAGCCAAAATTTATAAAATTCTGACAAAACTGCTACACCAAAATTTTATTTTCTTATTTTTATTTTTCTTAGACAACAAATAAGATTATTTTATTTAAAATTTTTATGTGTGATAATAATTATTATTTGGATCTACCATAAAAATTTAGATGATTATCAAGCATTTATAATTTTATAAAATGCTGAAATGCTTTACTCGCTTAATTTCAATTTCTACTTTAGATTTTATAAATTAATTAAAAGTGATTATTTATTTTTTAACATTTTCCTACAATTTACCATTGTTCTTTAGATGATATGCTAAATTTTCTAGGATATGAAAAGGTTTGCACTAAATTTAATAATTCTGAAATTTTGCTTTTCATAGTCACATTATACTTTTTTTATTTCTTTTCAGCACTCATTTTGTTCACATGCTTTTGAAAATTGTTGGGGACAACCTGGAGATGATTTTTGAATTTATATAATTTTTTTCAGATTTTATTTCCTATGGGATTCTAGGTTTTGCATTTTAAAGAAGAAGAGAACAATTAATATAAAAGTTTTCCTTCAAGACAAAAATTGAAGACAATTAATATAAAAGTTTTCCTTAAAGAAAAAAATTGAAAGAAAATTTAAAAATATGGAAATTCAAAATGAGATCATTCTTCAAATTCATTTTTATAGTTTGTTCATTTTGAATGAAAGGACTTCAACATTACTATATTCCTTTCTTAAGATCGTAATTCTAGAAAATAAGGAAAAAGATAATATTTTAAATTAAAATCTTGATACCAATTAAAATTTTTATCCAATTACATTTTTTTATTTTTTCCATTCTTGAACTTTTCGGGTTGTTACAAGATTGTTCTAGTCTTTCTTATTCAGATTAGTCTTTTGGACTTTTGACACATAAGGTGTTCATGATTATTAGTTTCGAGGAGAGTCGTGTTATATTTTGGCTACAAGAAGAATTCATCTCAAGGTGGATATTGTTGAAGTTGAGGGTGATACGAATTCATTTTTTGTCAGTATCAAATCTACTCCTATACGGAGTTTGCTATGTATCGCTATAAATATATTCTTGTAGTCTAAGGCAACAGCAAGAGCTTTATTGTAAATATTTCCTCATATAGTGGTCATATTCGTGCGCCCATGGTTTTTTCCAAAAGGGTTTTCCACTTAGAAATTCATGTCTTTTGTTTCTTATTTTGAACGCATTATTTGCAATAACTTGTAATTTCTATTCCCTCTACTTTTAATGAAATTAGTCGTTCTCCTGCTAGTTTTTTAAAAATAAACATTTCGTCGGCATAATTTAAAATACTCTATTTCTCATCTGTTGTCCTTGCATGCACGGTCTGCGCTGCTTCGCCTAACCGGGTTAAACAACCACCAATGCTGATGACCTACCAGCTACTACGAAAGATCGGAAGACACCTGCAAACATGACGCATGCACATGCTGCAAGCTTTCATTTCGCACTATAAATAGCAGGCTTCTCTTCTCTCCTAGCCCGTCACAAGAAGTAGTAGCTCTCTCATCTCACTGATACACATAGATCAGGAGTACAATATACAGCATTCACCATGGTCTCGAAGGGTTCCTTGTCCTCCGTCCTCTTCCTCATGGCGCTGCTGCTCTCCTGCAGTGGCATGGGCAGCGCGGCAAGGTTCATGGAGGAGACCGCGCCCAAAGAGGAGTACCCGCCACATCCCACCGTGCCGGAGTTGCCGAAGCCCGAATTGCCGCCACACCCTATTGTGCCTGAGCTGCCACCGCACCTAGCAGTGCTGGAGGTGCCAAAGCCTGAACTGCCACCACACTTTACAGTGCCGGAGGTGCCAAAGCCCGAATTACTGCACCCAGTTGAGCCGGAGGTGCCAAAGGTGCCCGAAGTGCCACACCCAGTAGAGCCAGAGTTGCCAAAGTCCGAACAACCACACCAGGTCGTGCCAGAGGTGCCAAAGGAGCCCAAAGTGCCGCACCCTACGGTGCCAGAGCTGCCAAAACCTGAACTACCATACCCGGACGTGCCGAAAACAAAACCCGAAGTGCCGCACCCCACCGTGCCAG
Organism: Guadua angustifolia; assembly: GCA_036346375.1. Classification (NCBI taxonomy): domain Eukaryota; kingdom Viridiplantae; phylum Streptophyta; class Magnoliopsida; order Poales; family Poaceae; genus Guadua; species Guadua angustifolia. Next base: position 6,853,658 of record CM070512.1, read on the forward strand.
AGCTGCCAAAGCCAGAGGTTCACTTTCCGGAGCCGGAGACCAAGCCATGACACGCCAATTATCTGAATTATATACGTGCGGTGTGTATGTAAATTGTGATCGATGTTTGCCTGCGATCCTGTCCGTGAGCTGGCTGCTTGTTCTTAGCTAGGAGTGTGATGTTTCAGTGCACACGCGGCAGCTGCTTATTTGTTGTTTGTATACGTATGCACGATCTACACATGTATGATACAGGTTCCATTTATGTTCGTCTTATGTTTGTGTCATCTGTAAATCAATAAAGTTTTTCCTCGAGTTTGCACTACCTGCTTTTCATAAAGTACATACATTCAACATAGTTGCTGGTTTCTCTTCAAAATGTTTTACAATGTTTGTTTTCAAGAAGCTAAGTATGCCAGGTCGCAATATTATGGAAGGGGTGGTGGTATTGCATGAAACTATTCATGAATTAAATTCTAAGAAGTTTAATGGAGTGATTTTAAAACTTGACTTCGAAAAGGCCTATGATAAGGTAAAATGGCCTTTTCTTCAACAAACTCTTCGCATGAAGGGTTTCAGCCATCAGTGGTGCTTATGGGTCAATCATTTTGTCACTGGTGGAAGTGTGGGCATTAAAGTTAATAATGATATAGGACCCTACTTTCAAACTAAAAAAGGGCTCCGGCAAGGTGACCTCATGTCTCCTATTCTGTTCAACATTGTGGCAGACATGCTCGCAATTTTAATTAAGCGAGCGAAAAAAGATGGTCAGATTCGAGGCGTTATTCCTTATCTTATAGAGGATGGCCTATCGATCTTACAATATGCTGACGATACTATTCTTTTTATGGATCATGATATCAAACAAGCTACAAATCATGAAGCTATTGCTCTGTTTGTTCGAACAATTATCGGGTTTAAAAATTAACTTTCACAAAAGTGAGATTTTTTGTTTTGGTGAAGTTAAACACCAGGAACAAGAATACACTGATTTGTTTGGCTATGGTATTGGATCTTACCCGTTTAGATACTTAGATATTTCGATGCACTACCATAAACTCCGTAATGCGAACTAGGGTGTAATTGAAGATAGAATTCAAAGAAAATTAAGTCTTCGGAAGGCTAAGCAACTCTCTTATGGGGGTAGACTTGTACTTCTAAATTCTGTGCTAAGTTGTCTTCCCATGTTCATGATGTCCGTCTTTGAAATTCCCAAGGGGGTTCTACAAAAGCTGGATTTTTATCTCTCGAGGTTTTTTTGGCAAGGCAATAATGAAAAGAGAAAATATTGTCTTGCTAAATGGAACATTCTGTGTCGTCCTAAAGATCAAGGAGGACTGGGGATTATTGATTTACAGATTCAAAATAGATGTCTTCAAAGCAAATGGTTATTTAAACTATTGAATGAGGATGGGATCTGGCAGACTTTGCTTAGAAATAAATATTTAAGTTCAAAATGTTTGTCCCAAGTGCATATTGAAAGATCGATAAAGTCGCCTAGAGGGGGGGTGAATAGGCGTAATAAAATTTAAGACCTAATTAGCAGCGAAAATATCGGAATATCCGACTTTGATATCGGACTATCCGATATATATCGGACTATCCGATATGCAAACTCGGACAATCCGATCAGAGCGCAGGAAAACCCTAAAAAATAGATCTGAGCAATTTAAAGGGCTAGATAGCTACCAAATAAAGATTCTGAGCTAAGGCAACCGAAGAGAATGAGATTACACTGATATCTACTACAAGTAGCTACCGAACACTTGAATCCCCAAAAAGATTTAGTCAAGCATGAGAAGGGGATAAATGGAAGACTTACAAACCAAGAGATGCAATGATTTTTCCCGAAGTTCGGATCTTTGAGGAGATCCTACGTCTCCGTTGAGGCGGCAGTAAGCCGGGGTTTCTTTCAACCCTACTCCTCTAGGTGTTGCACAAAGCACTCACCTACTTTTGCTTGAACCCTTCCCTTGCGGAGGTGGATTCGAACCTTCACAAACTCCAGCGGCCTCCCACACGTAGATCGGGAGCTCACCGGTGACTCCTAGCCATCTAGGAGACTTCAATCTCCAAGAGTAATAAATGGAGTGTGGATCCGCTCTTGAAAATCACCCTAGTGCTCAAAAGAACTTTCCCGGTTTGCAATAAGGCACTAGAAATCACTTGCTCCAATCTCTTCAACAAATTTCTCAAGGATGAACTCAAGAGAGAGAGCAATAGAGCAAAGGAATAGTAAGAGTGAAGTAAATTCTCAAAGTACTGGTGGGTGCCTTAAATGAGAGAGAGTGTGGGGTATTTATAGCCAAGACACAAAAAAGAGCCGTTCTGCCCTGTGTCAGACCCCACATCGGACTATCCGATGGCAGACATCGGACTATCCGATCAGTGCAAATCACCAGATTCGACTCCACTCAATAAATTCAAAATTTTGCTGAGAAAAAGCACACATCGGACTATCCGATTACACACATCGGATGTTCCGATGATTCCAGAGAGTTTTCAACGAACTCAGCAACTTTGCAAAAACCTAAGTGTATATCGGACTATCCGATATCGAACATCGGACATTCCGATAATTCCAGAGAGTTCCAGTCCAATGACTTAGAAAAAATTTCAGATCACATCGGACTATCCGATATCAACCATCGGACATTCCGATGTTTCCCGAGAGATCCAAGTTTAAAGACTTAGAAAATTTTTCAAACAACATCGGACAGTCCGATATCAATTATCGGACATTCCGACTTTTCCCGAGAATTCCAAAGGCAACACAACACTCACACCGGAGAGTCCGATACCATCGGACTGTCCGATATTAACATCGGACATTCCGATAATATCAGCACAACTGAAATACAAAGTGAGTGCCGTGCAAGGAGACTTTCAAAACCAAATTTATAAGAGATGTTCATCTGAGCACAGAGGTTATTTCTAAAGCATCTACATCCCATCCCTCTTAATAGTACGGCGATCCTATCGACTCAATAAAATAAAAGATCTACGCTAAGTCGACGCCGTTCATCTTTTCACTTTTGAGGGTCAATAATGTCCGTAGATGCACTTCTTTTGGGACTATCACCTGCTTGTAAACTCATTTAAGCCATTAGTCCCTTAATCGTTTGTCATTAATCATCCAAAACATAATTAGGGGCCTAGATGCACTTTCACATATTAAACCTGGTGACTCACATTTTTGGAAAGGGATCTTAAAGGTCAAGGAGGATTTTCTGGCATGTGGATCTTTTCGGATAAGAGATGGTTCACAAACAAAGTTTTGGGAAGACACTTGGGTAGATGATACATCACTTAAGGAACAGTTTCCGAGCCTATATCAAATTGCCCATTACCCACATGATATTGTGGACAAGGTCATGACGTGGATGCCACCAAATATTAGTTTTCGAAGAGCATTATCAGGGGATAAATTGACGGCATGGTATAATCTCATTGCAAAGTTAGCTAATTGTCAGCTTACTGATGGAAGGGACATTTTTCATTGGGGTCTTCATAAACATGAGCAGTTCTCTGTACATTCTATGTATCTCTATTTGATGAACCAGGGTACTCCTTTCACCAGTAAATTCATTTGGAAGTTGAAACTTCCTTTAAAAATTAAAATTTTCCTCTGGTACTTACAACGAGGAGTACTTTTAACAAAGGACAATCTAGCTAAAAGAGGTTGGAATGGGAATCAAAAATGTTGTTTCTGTAATTGTAATGAAACAATAACACATTTATTTTTTGATTGCCAACATTCAAAAAATATTTGACGAATAGTGCATATTACTACTGGTTTACCATCGCCGAAGTCTTTGACACATATGCTTGGTCATTGGTTAATTGGCCTTGAGCAGGGTGCAAAGAGACTGATTTTTATGGGGAGTGCTGCCCTTTTATGGGATATTTGGTGTACGTGCAACGATCTAATCTTTGCGAGAAAACATTATTCTTCTTTTATGCAGGCTACGTTCAGGGGGACATACTGGCTGCGGTTTTGGGCCCTATTACAGTCTGACGACAATAGGGAGACTATTCGACGGGTATGCCATGCATTGGAGGTTGTGGCGTTGGATTTTTTTGCCAAGAATGGATGGAGAAGCAATTATAGAATTTGCTTTTAATTTTACGCTCTCTTTGTCGCTATTTCAAAAATGGTTACGGATGTGATGTTTGTAAGAACTTGGCTGTGTGCAATTGCAGAGGCCGAATTTTAATCCTTTATCTAAAAAAAAAGAAGCTAAGTATAGCAGTTCTGTACTTAAAAGAGATTTTTTTTAGTATGTACATTTGCTGATCGATGTTGGATTAATATTTCAGAGGTCTACATTACAAAATGTCCTTTGCTGCACAGTTATCATGTCAACAACATTCATTGATGCATAGAAGAGTCGGGTACTTCTCTTTCTATTTCTAAGTTGGCAACATATCCGGTGTAACTTCCTCTCCGTGAAACCACCGTGCAACTGAACTAAAAAAAGTTTCAAAAAATTCTGAAAAAAATCATGGATGTACATCTCAACTTACCCCACCTACATATAAAATTTCATGATCAAATTCATCCTATCCTAGCGGGTACAAAAAAAACAAGCAGCAAAAATGAATAGTGATGAACAGTAAAAAATCACTGTTCATGCGAAATTTGTCTTTTTTGTAGCTGCTAGTATAAGATGAATTTGATCATGAAATTTTATATGTAGGTGGGGTAAGTTGAGATGTACATCCATGATTTTTTTCAGAATTTTTTGAAACTTTTTTTAGTTCAGTTGCACGGTGGTTTCACCGGGAGGGGTGATTGCACAGGATATTTTTCCTTCTAAGTTAGACTATTAGCAAAAACATGATTTGCTTAAACTAGTTTTGTAGTCCAAATCTGAGATCATGTTTGGTCAGTATATAGTAGAACTAGGATAGCGATTTTTTTACTCAAAACTAGAAATTATTAGTTTTCTGAAAATTCATTTTCACATCTTTTTTTATAAAGCCCACAAAAGAAATAGTAGAATAACAGAAAATTGGTTTTTCGCCAAACAACATTTCCATTAAATACTATCTCGTCAATAGAACAAAAGTTTTAAATCCATATTAGTAAACTCATATAAAAATATGTTTTCGGTAAATTGATAGGAAAAATGGTTTTAGTAATTATCAGATGTCATTTTTTTTTCAAAAAAGTAAGAAGAAAGCTGGTTTTTAGTACTTCACTAAGAGTCAGTTAGGGCAGCTATCGTCTAAAGGCACAACAGATCAATGGTTACGTAAAATGCTTTTGTAACTTTCCTGTTAAAATATCCTCCTGTATTTTTCTGACAACTATTTTAATGTAACACCCCGGCGCCCAACGCACCGTGAATGCTACCAAAAACCCTAAATAACAACGACACCTCTACGAAAAGACTGAAACTGAATTTAATCTCTAAACTCTTAAACTGGTTTAAAACTAAGTCACCGAAATTTACAAAAATTCAGCATGACCTCTCTAGAACAGAGGACATCCACTCAGCAGACAAAAGAACAATAGCAGTTATATGATATCATTCTAACAGGTCCTTAGATAATCAATCACATTTTCAATCGGCAATTAACCAACTACGCAACGCCGATCAACACAATACAATCGCATTTATTACAACCATTTTTAACGAAACAATTAACTGGGTTGTTGGTGACCGAAGTCGTGCACGTGTTACTACTCCCAGCCCGACGAGCCAGCTTCAAAGTACCTAAAACAAGAAAACAAACAAGCGTGAGTCCAAGACTCAGCAAAGAGCAATCAAGTATGAAAAGTAATGAATTTGTCTAGAATATAATTGCTTCAAGACATAAAGTAAAAGTTTCTTTAATTGATATCCGTAAATAAAAGAAGCGGTTTGAATTCATATAAAACCAAACATAAGAGCACAACTACTTCATCATTTGATGTAACCAATACTTAATTGAAATTATCCAGTAAAAGAAACAGTAACTAACCCCATTGACCACATCCAACTCGGAAACGTAACTAAACCGTACTCATGCCTCAATAATCGTTCTAGGATGAGTCCACGACTCAATCCTCAACCTGTCATTTCCCTTCTCAACAATTAACATTTAACAATTGCAACACACACAATGAAATGCGATGCTTTTATGCGTCCATGCTCAAAATGCAACCTTTTAGCCTATACCGGTATAGTTGAGTGCACACCCGTCGGTGTGCACCCTCAATCCCAACCATCCCGTGGCGGGGCCTACTCTTACTGACTCGCTCCCATCCGTGGATGGGACTACGAGGTAGGACTTTTATATTCACTACGTGTGAGTACAGAGGCCCACATCAACATGGGTCGCCTCTTCTGTAATGAATGCGCAAATGCAAGTGACATGTTTATAAGCACAACACAAACATGAATATAACACACACATTATCATTTAATCACTTTACCCTTTGCATCAACATAACCATACTCATTTGTACAATTCATAAGGCATTGCAATAATAGAAATTGAATAACTTACCTTCCCATTGCTAACCTTTATCCATCCTCATTACCATGCTAAGAACAACTTCTAGATATGCTATTAAACATAACCAAATCATTAGAATTTTCATACTCTTATTGCAAAGCAAAGCATTTAACACCCTACTAACGCTCTAGGGGATGCACTTGCCTTTTATTGTAGACGGAGTGACGCGGGGTCGAGGCAACCCCCAAAGACCCTCCACCTGAAAATAGCAATCACCGGTAAATACTCGCATTCAGGATAACTCACTTCAACTTCTCCTAATTAGTTCGGTACAATTTCGATTTAAGTAGTTGAAGACATTAGCACGATCTACACGAAATTCTCCCACTATATCTGGGTATTCGAAAATTCGAATTCAACCATCTAGCCAAAACTTACACCATAGCTTAAGATCACAATTTCTATCGAAACCCTAAATATTCTTAGACAACGGTGGTTGCACCAACCAGAGCTATCTACAAATGTGATCTACTCCAGTAGTCCACACCACAGCCATACCTTGGTATCGGTTGTCTACTTTAATATAAATCAGTACAAACTCAAATGATAGAATTAGCGATTCCCATTCCCAGTCACGACTTTAACTAATAAAACAAAGATGATTTGCCTACCGAATAGGGGTTCCACTATAGTTTGAGTACTCTTCCCCTCAATAGCAGTAAATGACAGCTAATCCAGCATATTAGAGCATGAATTCTCTTTACCAATAAATATTCTAAAGCTGAGCATATAGCAAGAATCAAAGAAATGATCAAATTTCCTACATCAAGAATATGTTGTCTCAGCCTTTGAGTTGTACAGCCATAAATCAAGCAAGCAAAACTCGAGCACATGCAAGTACTTCGAAAATGATCAGAAACATCAGCTGACTAGAAGCATCATACACAAATACATATAGTCCGATGATCTTCAAAAGAACATGATAACATGGCATCAACGACGATTAATCCTAGCCAACATTGATAAACTTGGAAGCATGGCATCGATTCTAGCATTTCAAAGCCCATCTCTCAACCTTGCACACTTCACACACTGCGATACCACAACCTAAACCTTCTAGGCATTTCATCGAACACCTAGCAAGCACAGAAAACACCCAAGCTAGAATACCTCAAAGAAATTCCATGGAGGAAGGAGGGAGGTGGGGGAGGTGGAGGAGCCGCCGGCTAGAAGAGCCCGCCGGAGCTGCAGTTGCTTCGGCTGCTGCCGCTGCTACTGGTTGCTGCTCTGCTGCTGCTAGTACCGAACAGGGGGAGGAGAGGGGCCCGAGCCAGAAGGGGAGGAGCTGGGCAACGCCGGCTAGGGAAGGAGGCGCACGGCCGGCCAGCAGGTGCGCAGGAAGCAGCCAGGGGAGTGGGGGCGCTGGAGGGAGCCAGGGTGGCGCTAGCAGCTGAGCCTGGAGGGAGGCGCAGGAGGCAGCCAAGGGAGTTGGCTGGGGATAGAAAAAAAAAGAAATGGGGGCAATGAAGCTAGGGCTCGGCCAGCAAAAATGCAAAGGGTAGTCGGCTGGTTGCCTCCAAGCAATGACAGCCACACAAATAAGGAAGAGAGAGAGATTAGGTGAGGGAGGGGAAATTCCCAAAAACCCCTCGAAAAAAACTAAAATCCAACTTTTAACCATTAGCACGAACCAAATAATTAAATTCTTGGCGCGGACCGATAATTATCAGGATAGACAACTTGCTGCAAAACTAAACGGTACGGAGAAAACACCCATTTCGATAAATATTTCACGGAAAAACCCAAAACCTTTAATAGAATTAATAACCGCGCGACGGCTGAACCTTGAATCAAGAAGGTGGAAAACAATTCTGGTGGAAACCCAGGCAAAGAAGATTTGCGGTATTACATTTAAATACATTAAAAACTAATGGTCTACCAACTATAGCTGGTAACTATATGGCACCTGATTTAATTTCCTGTTATAGAGTTAGCTAGCCTATGTTATTTGAAAAATGGCCACACCAACAAGAAAAAGAAGACGCCTGAACAAGTTTACAGCACTAGAACATTTTCAACTCGATTTAATGCGAGCAAAACCAAACATTTCGTCAGCATGGACCGTAAAGCAGCTAATATTTTACTCTGTTTCTCTGCTATTTGTCCTTGGTATGCACGATTATTCTCTGCATTACCCGGTGGCCACACACGCACAAGTACCCACAAGACAGGACATGATGCTAGTTCATCCACCAACCAGCTCACCGTGGTCTCAATGTTCCCAACTAATCAAACCATACACAAGTAGAGATCAGGACTGATCACACACGGACCAAATTAAAAAACCACCGAAATGCAGATCACCTACCAGTTACCAAACGATGATAGGACTCCTGTAAATGCATTCACCAGCTTATGCTTCCATTGGGTACTATAAATACCAGGATTGTCTTCTCTCCCAGCCATCACACAAAGAGCTAGCTCTCTCACTGATACACATAGATCAGACGAGCAGACCATGATCTCCAAGTCCAAGAACACCATGTCCTCCCTTCTCTTCCTCGCTGCGCTGCTGCTCTCATACTACAGCATGGGCAGTGCGGTAGCATGAGAGCATACTCTAGAACATTCCTAAAAAATCTCAAGGAAGTTTGGAAGTATTTATTTCTGATAGAAAATAAAAAACTGTACTTGATAAAATGGAAAAGAGACATTGTTATATTTTTATAAAAATGTACAAGTATGATCATGGTTTGAAATTTTAATGGTAACATCTAAAGGACAACATTATCCTTTAAAAAAATTTCAATATTAAACATTATCTATTGCTTCTGGAAAATAAAAAATAGTAGTAATTTAAAAACAAAAATAATATTGTCAAAATTTTATAAAAATGTATAGATTTGATCATCATCTAAAATTTTATGGTGTCATATTTTTAAACCCCCTAGGATCACACAAAAAAATTTCCAACTGCATTAAAACTAATTTGTTATCTCAGAAAAATCAAAATCATAAATCTCAAAATTGAAGGAGTGACCTTGTCAGAATTTTATAAAATTTTACAAGTGCGAACATGGTCTAACATTTTTATGGTAGGATAAGAATTTCCTCAGAGTAATACAAAAAAATTGAAAAATTTTGGACCACTTTTGACAGCTCAAATAAATAATACTCTACCCAAAAGACAAATTTTGGTTTTCCTCTTCTTTGTTTCGCTGCCATGTGGGGTTCACCCTTGGTCTGGCCCACCTTCTAGTGCCCCATTGCTCTAGTTCACTACCGCTGGACCTGGAAATCCTCAGCTCCTTCTTCCCTAGCACCACGCCACCCTTTCTACTCCGCGCTCCGGTCGAAACCAACCTCACCGAGTCGCGTCGGCCAGGCAAACGCACCGTATATGACAAGCGCTACCATACCTGCCATGGCATAGCCTCCTCCATGCCTAGATGCCCTGACTTCGGAAAACCCGCATCACCGCCAACTTTGCCCCCTGCCGAATTGCGGGGCTAAGTCGTTGCCCCTCCCCGGCCTTCACCTATAAAGACCATCGAGCATTCGCATAGCTCCATGCATCCCACCATTACCCCCTCCAGCCTCAGCCAAGACCCTAGCTTTGCCCGTTCTTGCCATTGCCAGAGAATCGAGCTCGAAGGTCAAAAGCCAATTCTGGTGCTTACATGAGTGTTTAACCAATTCCTTGCGCATGGATCATTGAAGCATTCCCCGACATTGTTTACAACTTGAACTAACTGAATCACTGTCGCGGTTCCCTCTTCTTCCTCTGCTTCAGCCGCAGTGCCCGAAGCTCCTCGACCAACCCCCGATGCGATTAAGCGGTAAAATGGAACCTCCTTGAGCCAATTAATGATGCTTTTGCCCCCATTAGCCCGAACTTATTTGTCTTCTTTCACTTCCTCGGCCAACCGCCATGGCGGTCTCCACCCGAGGCTACCTCTATCGACCTCGACCCCAGGTCAGTTCAAGAGTTCACTACACAAGACAACCACCCCCTTTGACCAGGTTGATCCAGTATTTTAATTAACTTATATTATTTTATCAAATCTATTTATACATGCGTGTGTTTTCTGTAAAATTGCTACATGTGGGTATTTGTAGATATGACATACTATTTCATGGAACTTTATTAATAAATATTGTCATATCAACCTTGAAAAACCTAGGTTATGGTTAGACATTATAGAAATGACAAATAGTTATAATTGATTATATGTGCAATTGCTTAGCCATGCTTTAAAATTGGGATAATGAATGGTCGAGCATACTGTTCATTAAATTTTGAAAAATGGGACATGATGAGAATAATAGTTTCTGGTATTTTGGTATAAAAATAAAACTATAATTTGATGTGGGTGAGTTATGATAATAACTGGATGTGCAAGGGACTTGCACATAGATATAGGGAGTTCTTGCCTGGGTTGGATTAAGGACCAAATTATGTGTTATATAATCCAAATATATCAATACAATCACAAGTGTTAGTATAGGATGGTCTTAATCTATTCAAGTTGCTTATATTTAACTTTGCACATTAGAAGATTGTAGTAGTACGGGCTTTCTGGGATGGATTGCTCAAAGGGGTTATCTCACCGAGATGTTGGGAATAACGCTTGCCGATACAACGGTGTATGCCATACTATAAAGAGAAGTGGGACAATAGGGTGTGTAACCATTAGTCATACAGTGATTGTACAAATATTTATGCCGCCATATATGGGTTTGTCTTCACCAGGCTGGTAGAAAGTTAGGTCTCGGTAATGTAACGGTTATGTTATGATCTCTCTGTCATACACCAAAGAAAGTGTCTTAATAGCTTGGCAAAAAGGGTCGGTTATTTCTTGTGAGTAAAATTGTACACCTCTATAAAGTTTAAAACTTTTCAAAAATCTGTTCCTACGATTATGGGAAACCTGATGCACTAATACTAGTTAGAAGTTTTGATATTTTCAAAAAGAATTGAAACTGGAAATATTTGTTAGAAAGCTTTTATTTCATATTTTGTGCTAGGGATTTGGCAAAGGATGGTACGATATTCACAATCATGAAGGATTGTGAGTTCTGATATATTATGCTACTCTTATTTATTTACATATCTATCAAACTTATTCTTACAAATTTTGTTTGCAAATTATTACATGATATTCATGCACAACTTCGTTTGATGCAAAACAACCTTAGTAACCTTTCTATCGACATAGCCTGCATTTATTATATATTTGTGATACATTACAAGTTTTGCTGAGTACATAAGTACTCAGCCTTGCTTAAATTGTTGTTCAGTAGGTGAAGAAAGTGAAATTCTAGATGACGCATACTTCTACATAGGATACGAGGAATATAATAACGAGTTTTTCTAGGATCTAACCTTGTCAATTGCCTAAGAGGTGAATGGACATACTACAAGACTTATATATTTCTGCTGCAGTTCATTTTGGCTTGTAAGACATTATTATATAATGAATTATCATTATCATATGTATAATATTGTGTATGGATGTGCGATGTTGTAAATGTGCATAATGGCCATTAATCATGGGACTATTACTGTATGCATATAGAACCTTTCTTAGTATTCCAAGCCAAAAAGGAGGGTCCCCACATATGTACAGTGGTATGACGTGAGTAATCCACAAGCTTTATCACGTAAGATTTTTGCTGATATGGGGGAAGAGAGAGAAGGAGCAGAGAGAGTGTGGTTGTCATTTCGTGTAGAGACGATTATATAAACAACACAAAACATCGTTGTATAAATTATTGTATATAACGAACACTTTTCCATGTTGGGATCCCATAGAGACTAATATGTCATCCATTGTACAAGTTGTCTTTAATTTTGTTTTTAGATAATATGGAGGGTTATATAGGCAATGGTTGTCTCTACTATTGTACATACTCTAATAAAGAGTTGTGGGTGATTTGCACCACATGCTTTAGAAAATGTACAATATGTTTATGTTATAAGTCTAATCTGATCCAGCAGGGGATCCCACTGATCTTCAGGTACCTCAAGCTCCCAAGTGCATCAAACTTTTGTTGCATCGTCCATGAATATAGGGAATGCCAATGTAGTGCATTGCACCAGTCTCAAGGATTTTCATTCCTTGGGCCACCTATTTAGGGAAGAGATGCATAACAATTTTGTAGAAATGGAAGAGAGGGCAAGTAAAAGAGTTCTAAGAGAGAAGCAGAGAGAAGTCATGCATATCTTTCAAAATTTAATTTAATAAATTTTGAAAATAGTCCTTAAACTAACAGTCAGGCTAACTAGGGTCAAACATACAATCAGTATGACTCTAATACCAAGCTTTGCGGGACCCAGGATCACATGAGTCTAGACCCTCCTGTGTATTTCTATACATGTCCCATAATCAGTGGCTAGTACACATAGTTACTTAGAATATAACACCATAATCCATACAAAAATAAAATAAAGGAGTGTATTGATAATATTTAAGTAGTTTTACATACTGAGCCTTGAGGGCTAGATACATGAAACAAAATTTGCAGCGAAAGATAAATAAAGACAGAGCCTGAGTGAGTTGCCATAGCCCACAAGCAATTGATTAGGGTTTACGCCCTAATATTCGGAATCATTGTCTCTCCAAATCCAGTGACATAGAAGTACCCTATTTTCGAATCTTCCTCTTCAAATGGTAAATTTTCAACGAGCAAGGTGAGTACTTACATACTCCACAAGATTTTTGCAAATACTATTTACTATATATATGGTGAGAGGATATATGTCTAGTTTGCTCTAAGCCAATTTATGGGTTAAATATAAATAACAATAATTTCCAAAATAACAAGATTTTTTGCAAATACTATTTACTATATATATGGTGAGAGGATATATGTCTAGTTTGCTCTAAGCCAATTTATGGGTTCAATATAAATAACAATAATTTCCAAAATAACACTTGTAAAAGCATTGCATAAACAAAATATAAGCACATATCGACCAAAAAGATTTATAATAACTTTGAGAAGGTATTTTCCATACCACTTCGCTAATATGGTAACACAAGCCTGTCAATGTATCATATCCAATATATCCATTTTGAGTCCAACAACCTTTGTTAAGAAAAAGTTTTCGAAACCATCAAAATCCAACCCAGTGTGGCCATTCATTGCAATTCCCATGACCAGAGGCACGGCAATTCGAATAGATTGGTTTATTACTCTACAAAGAATGTACTACTATACTCACAAGATATAATCATCTTATGTTGTCTATGCAATTTACACTCAACAAAATAGAGTATGGCTTAAGAGATTAAAACAAGGCCTTTACAATGCCAAGCCCTAACATCTCCCATCCCGCCCGATGACCCCTCATTGTGTGGACACCCGTTATGATCATAATGGGGTATACATCATTGTGTCGGACAGCCTTGCATTTATAGTGCAAGTTTATCCTCGGACATGGATGCTGTTACCATTGTTCACACACCCAGAACAACGTATAATCTATAGCCTGCAGGGATAATGCTAGTTTAGTAAATTATTCAGCTAGATCTTGCCCATAAGGACATGTGGTTTGCACAATATATGCTAGGATCAATGACACTTGAGTTCAGTCCTTAAGTGACTTAGGAGAGACAAACACATACCCACATCTCGTGCACCAGCACTGATCTCCACAACCATTCGCCCAAGTCCAAAACATGTTTTTCATTTCCCCCACGTAAGTAATTCAGAGTCCAACCATGTCCAATAAATGTCATGAGAATGTAGAATTTTCTAAAATGGCAACTATAAGCATGACTAAGCATTTGCTAGGTATACTCTTTGAAGGCCTTGTTTGTTCGAACTTTTTTCACCAGCTTAAAAGTCAAAGCCTAAATAAATTGGTGATTTTTTACCCAGGCTTTTTAAAAAGTCATAAGCCTCCATATAACTAAAAGCTAAAAACTACTAGAGATGTGCTTTTTTAGCTTATTGAGGGTTGGTCTTAGACTAATATTACTGAAGTTAGGATAAAATTACCCACCTCTACCACATATAAAAGTTGATTACTTTTAAGCTCTTTAAGCCCAAAAGTTGGCTTTAAGCTATAAGCCAAGCAACTTTATTTGAATTAAGCATGCACAAAACATTTATAATGAAAACAACATAGCCTGTGGAAAGCTAGGATCAACATGACCAAGGGGGTGCTTGTCTTGCTCATTGAGTGCTTGTTCTTGTTTGGGTTCAAATTCAATTGTGTCTAGTACGTTGGCATCTAAACAAGAAAACCAAATAGCACAAATAAATTCCAAATAAAAATTAAAAATTACAAAATAGGATCTAGAAGAAATATTTTGAATTTATAAAAATTAAGAAAAAATGAAGTCATTTAGAGTTTGTACAAGGGAGAACAAGCCATGAGAAGTTTTACTTGGAGAGAATCAAGAAAAAGAAGAGAAAAAATATTGGGTGGAAAATTTCATAATTTTTTCTTTAATTAAAAAATTCTAGTTTATTGCATACAAGCTAATGTGCGGGGCCACAGTTCAAGTCAACTAGTTTTTTAAAAAATTGAACCGAGCCATGGGACCCATATGTAAGTGACTAAGAATTTGAAATTGGTTTTTAAAGAAAAACCGACACGTGGGGCTGGCTTGTCAGTGATTTGGAGAGGGAGAGAGAGAGAGAGAGGGAGAGAGAAGGGGCCTACTATCGGTGACTCAGAGCAGGGTAGTGACTCAGGTGAGGTTGTCAGTGACGAACAGCGGCAGAACTTTCAGCACCGAGGCTCGGGGTAGCAAGAGGGTGTAGAGAGGGACCTCGAGGAGGGGTTGGCGGTGGTCGAGGATGGCTGGCAGTGAGATCTCAGCGGTGGCGGCCATGGACGACTATGGAGGTGGAGTTGTGATGACACTAGGGGCAAATTGATGGAGGAAAAGAATATGGGAGGTAAGGGGATCCCATTTTGGGGGTTGACATTGGCAGATATTCATCGAAGAGGCTTGACGATGATGACTCAAGGCAACGAAGGAAGGTGAACGTGGTGGCAGTGTTCCAATAGGGCAAGGCTACAAATGAGGAGGGGAAATGATCAGGGCATGTTGAGGAGGCTCCAGCTCAAAGGAATTTGGAAATGGCGTACCAAGGAGGGAGATTAAGCCTTGGCTTGGTTTGGCTAGGTCAGGGGAAAGGAGCTTCACAGAAGCATCATGGAGCTGGGGCACTAGAGAAGAAGTGATGGGGAGAAGAGTGGAGTAGAAGATTAGGCCGAGGAGGCTTTATAAGCGCGGGGTCGAGTGGCCTCAGCTTGGGCCGAAAGGCATGGCGCTTTGGCTAGGGGAGGAAGTCAAAGGCGTGGGGGAAGATAGCGGCGTGGCAGTTCTGCAGGCTCTGTGCGAGATGGGATGAGGCATGCATTGCTTTTAGCTTGTGTCATGACACGGGTGGTGTCGCTTAGGGTGACGGTGGTGACCTGTGTGGCATGGCCATGTGGTGGTCATGGCCTAAGCGCGTGCAGGCATTGCCTGTCCTAGGGCGCGCATGAACTGGCATGGTCAAGCACGGGAGCAAGAGTGAGTGGTGTGAGGTTTGGGCGAGCCGAACGCGAACGACATGGTCGCAGTGGTTGCGGTGCTTGAACGGAGAGCAGCTTCCAGGATTTGCAATGGCCATACAATATAACAGGCCAAGGAAGAAAATAACACTGGGCTGGAGGAGGATATAGGCCTGAAAGTTCGTGGTTTTAACATGATTTAAGAATAAATAATTCAAGAGAAGACTTCTCCAATTTTAAAATTAGAAAATAAATTAAAAATTCTATAAAAAATTATAAAAATAAATTGTAATATTTGAAACACAAATAAAATATTTTTAAACTTTGAAACTGATTTGCAAGATCTGCAAAACTTAAAAAGGTAGCACAGAAAATTCAGGAAAACTGAAAAATTCAGAAAATGCATTTAACTAATTAATATTCACAAATCTAAATTTTTAGGCTGTGACAGTTAGCTAGCATAAGTTGTTTGAAAAAAATGGTCACACCAACATGAAAAAGAAGACTCCTGTACAGGTTTACAGCACTGGTCATTTTCAACTCGATTTACTGGGAGTAAAACCAAACATTTCGTCAGCACCGACCACATGGCAGCTAATACATTACTCTGTTTCTCAGCTGTTTGTCCTTGATATGCACGTTTTTACTCTGCATTATCCGGTGGCCACACAAATATAGGTACGTCGCGGCGTCGCGCGCACAAGTACCCACAAGGCAGGACACGATGCTAGTTCATCCACCAACGAGCTCACCGTGGTCTCAATGTTCCCAATTAATTAAACCATACGTACACAAGTAGAGATCATTACTGATCACGCACGGACCAAATTAAACAACCACCGAAATGCAGATCACCTACCAGTTACCAAACGATGAGAGGACTCCTGTAAATGCATTCACCAGCTTAAGCTTCCATTGGGGACTATAAATACCAGGCTTGTCTTCTCTCCCAGCCATCACACAAAGAGCTAGCTCTCTCACTGATACACATAAGATCAAACGAGCAGAGCACTCAACATGGTCTCGAAGAACACCATGTCCTCCCTTCTCTTCCTCGCCGCGCTGCTGCTCTCATGCAGCGGCATGGGCAGTGCGGCACGGTACCTGGAGGAGACGGCGCCTCCCAAGGAGGAGTACCCCTCGCACCCTACCGTGCCAGAACATTCAAAGCCTGAACAGCCACCGCACCCCACTGTGCCAGAGTTTACGAAGCCCGAGCTGCCGCACCCGATCGTGCCAGAGGTGCCAAAGCCCGAGCTTCCACACCCAACCATGCCAGAGGTGCCAAAGCCTGAATTGCCACATCCTACGGTGCCGGAGCTACCAAAGGAGCCTGAAGTGCCGCACCCTACCGTTCAAGAGCCGCCAATGCCTGAACTGCCGCACCCCGTCATGCCAAAGGTGCCAAAGGAGCCCGAAATGTCGCACCCTACCGTGCCGAAGATGCCAAAGCCTGAAATACCACACCCGGTCGTACCAGAGATGCCAAAGGTGCCCGAAGTCCCGCACCCCACCGTGCCGGAATTGCCAAAACCAGAGGTGGCAGAGCACGAACCACCACCAAAGGCGCCTGAGTTCCACTTTCCGGACCCGGAGGCCAAGCCATGATGCGAACTACATCCACACATGTAGCCCCAGTTATCTACATTAAATACGTTCCGTATGTTGTTGCGGATGAATGCTTATGCATGTAAACTGTGATCTTTGCCGGTGACCATGTTGTTCGTCATGCATTAGAGCTGTTGTTAGCTAGGAGCGTGATGTTTCAGTGCTGTATGTTGCAGCTCTCTATCATTTGATATTGTACGTATGTGTTGCCTTATATGTATACACAGATGTATCATACATGATTTATTAGTTCATGTTCTTATATAAATTAGTAAGAATATGTACAATAATATGAAGTGAGTTATCTATAAGCTTTATCACCTAAGATATTCATTAACATGGGGAAATGTGTAGGAGGAGAGAGTGTAGCTGTCTTTTCGTGTAAAGACAACCATATAAACAACACAAAACATCATTGTATGATTATTATCTGTAACAAATACTTTTTCATGTCAGGATCCCACTGAGATAACTTTAATACATCATTTATTATATAAGTTGTCTTTAGTTTTATTCGTAGATAACATGGAGGGGCATGTAGACAATGGTTGTCTCTCTATTTTACATGCTCTAATAAAGAGTTATGTGTGATCTGCACTATATGCTTAAGAAAATGTACAATATATTTATGGTATATATACTCTATCTTGTGTCGCCTAGAATTGTCAGCTCCTCAGCGTTTGGCTATACGTTTTCGTACATATCAGCCAATCGTCTCACGCCCATACCTCCTCCACGGAGTTCCGCTTGTGTCGCTCGTCTTGGTTCTCAGTCGTCGGATTTGGATCTTGCGTAGCGCGCCTCGCTGGCCGTCCTCACGGCTTACCTGGGGATAGCTCTTTGCGTGGCATGGTTTTTGTCGACGTTTGTTGTCGGCAATAATGAAAATGGGGCAAGGCGTTGAATCCAAACTCAATGGTAGTACAAGACGCAAGAATTATACATGTTCGGGCTCTCACAGGGGAGATAATACCCTAGTCATGTGCTCTGGTTTTATGTGTAGCTAGTTTATTGCTGATGATCTTCTTCTGCTGATGTTCCCCCGCCCCCCCTCCCTTATATAGCAGAGGAGGGCGGTTACAAAGGAGAGTCCTGACCGGTTACGGAGTGGAGATCGTATCTCTATACATGTTCGTTTGATAACGTCCTGGATTATAAATTGTATCCTACCTAACCAAGGTCGGTTACTATCTTCAGGGTTCCCTTATTGCGTACGACTGGATCAACCCAGGTAATGCCCGTCTTCATGCAATTAGCTTGGCCCATCCTTATCCAGTTGGGCCTCGTAGGCCTGCCTTGTGGATCCCTAGGGTCTTTGTACTCCACAGTAGCCCCTGAGTGCTTTGCGGTCGAGTTACTGCCTATTTAAAAACCAAACAAAGTAGTGGGACTAGGGGTGCAATCGGATCGGATAATTTTCGTCTGACCGACCGATCGGATGTATTCGGATCAGATTCGGATAATTTTTTCAGATATTTATCGGATTCGGTATCGGTTTCGGATTCAAAAAAACACTATCCGTCGAATCGGGATATTCTGAACTTTTTTTTTTTGGGATATATCCGGACTAAATGTCTCGGATATCCGTAGCCCTCTAGCCTTCCCTCGGCGCATCTACTCCGGTCGCTCGTCTCCAAGCTTCTTGTCTTCACCGCTCGACGCCTCGTGGGTGTAGCTTCGCCGGCCTCCAAGCCTCCCGAGCGCCTTCAATGCCTCGCGCCGGCTGCTCGCCTCACGTCGGCCGCTCCTCCCGAAGCTCCAGCTGCCGGGCCTCCTCCCAATCAGCGCTTGCGCGCTGGCTGCACCAGTTCTCGGGCCCCCCACAGCCATCAGGCTTGCTCGCAACTATCAGAGCTCACACGTGAAGAAGGCTCCAGACTCCAGAGCTCACACGTGAAGAAGCTAACAAGCACTGGACTCCCGTTCTTGCTTATTGCCTGTGCCAAGTACCAACCGAGAGTCAACCTGATCGGTTTTCGTGCTTGCACTTGAAACAGATCTGATAACCAGATTTAATTCCCATTTGTTGAGTCTGTCGGCTCTAGCTTTTCCAAGACACCAACGTGAAGCAGCTATATGTTTGAGCTAAACAAAAGTAGGATTTCGCTGTATGTGTGTTTTACGTGGTATCTGTTTTCGCGCGTTATCCGATAAAAAATTATTTGATACCGTATCGATTCCGCTCCGTATTCGATTTGAATCCGTGACCGATATTATCCGCGCCGTATTCGTATCCGATATTATTCAAATCCAATTCCGAATCCGACAAGAAATGTGGTTTAGGATATGAAAAGAGCGATATCCGATCGAATCTGAGCCGATTGCACCCCTAAGTGGGACTCATGTTAGTGACTGAGATTTTGAAATTGGTTTTAAAAGGAACACCGACATGTGGGTTGGCTTGTCAGTGACCGGGAGAGAGAGGGGAATATCTGACAGACAGGGGAAATGATTAGGGCATGCTGAGGCAGCTCCAGTTCAAAGGACTTTGGAAATGGTTTACTGAGGAGGGACATTGAGCTTGGCTTGGTTTGGCAGGTCAGGGGAAGGGAGCTTCACATAGGCATCGTGGAGCTAGGGCTCTAGAGAGGGAGTCATGGGGAGAAGAGTAGAGCAAAAGGCAAGGCCAAAAAGGCTTTATACGCGCAGGGTTGAGTGGCCTTGGCTTAGGCCCGAAGGTATGGCACTTCGGCCTATTATGGCTGCGCTTGATAAAGTTTTTGTGTAATAATCAGGAGCAGTCTATTATGGCTGCGCTTGATAAAGTTTTTGTGACCACCCATTTTGATCACCATTATCCCAGAGCTATAGTTAAAATCGGCCCTAAGGCTAGTAGTGACCATGCTCCTTTAATTGTAGACTTTGGTTTTAATGGTGGTAAGAAGTGTACAATCTTTAGATTTGAGAAATGGTGGCTGAGTAGACCTGATTTCATTGAGTTAGTTGAACAATCTTGGACCTCTCCTTGTGCTGATTCAGATCCTTTAGAGATCTGGCAATCTAAGATTCGGAATCTGAGAAAGAGGATCCGTGGTTGGGTTATGAATGTTAATTCTGGGATGCGTAGATATAAATCTGATTTAATCAGAGAAATTGATGAATTGGATTTAAAAAGGGAAAACTCCCATTTGTCGGGAGATGATAATCTTCGGTTGAATGCCTTAAAGGTTGAGTTAAATAAGATTTGGAGTGTTGAAGAGATAAAAGCTAAACAGAGATCTAGAGACAGGGATGTTAAAGATGGTGATAGAAATACTGCATATTTTCATGCAGTTGCTAATCAAAGAAGAAGAAAGAAGCATATCTGTGTACTTGATGGCCCTGATGGCCCGGTGAAGGATACTAAGGATATGTTAGACTTGGCTGTTAATTTTTATAAAGATTTGTTTGGTCCAGAGAATACTTTAAATATCTCTCTGGATGAGAACTTCTGGGATTTAGACAGTAAAATTAAAGATGATGAGAATGAGTTGTTAGAAGCTCCTTTCTCGGAATCAGAGGTTAAAGATGCTGTGTTCGGCTCTTCTGTTGTGAGCCCCGCAGGATGGTTTTTCCTTTTTGTTCTATCAGAGATTTTGGGATTTAGTGAAGAAGGATTTAATGGCTATGTTTCGTTGTTTTCATAATGGGTCTTTGAACCTCTCTAGGCTTAACTACACGATTATAACTTTAATTCCTAAGGAGAATGATGCCAGGAACTTAAAAAAATTTCGGCCTATTAGCCTGATTAACTGTAGTTTCAAGATTTTTTCAAAAGTTTTGAATAACAGGCTGATTAGGATTGCTGATAGAATTATTTCTCCTAATCAATCCGCTTTTATTAAAGGTAGGTTTATTCTTGATAGTGTTATGGCTGCGCATGAAATTATTCATGATGTGGTTAATAGAAAAGACCAAGGGGTCATTTTAAAACTGGATTATGAGAAAGCTTATGATAGAGTTCTTTGGAGTTTCCTGGAAGATATGCTTAGAAGTAGAGGTTTTGGGGAAGGTTGGATCACTTGGATCAAGCATGTGGTCATAGGGGGCTTTATGTGTGTCCGTATTAATGAGGAGAATAGTAAATACTTTAAATCTTGTAAAGGCTTAAGGCAGGGAGACCCTCTCTCTCCCCTGCTGTTTAATTTAGTGACTGATGTCTTTACTAGAATGCTTGCTAAAGCTGCTTATAATGGTTTGATTGAGGGTTTGATGACGAATGTTTGCCCTGGTGGTATTATTAGCCTTCAATATGCTGATGATACTGTGCTCTTTCTGAAGAATGATCTAGAAAAAGCTAGGAACTTTAAGTGGTTGTTATTCTGCTTTGAGCAGTTGTCTGGTATGAAAATTAATTACGATAAGAGTGACTTGATGTGTATAGGCATTAATGAAAGGGACCAAACCGATCTTGCTAGGCTTTTCTGCTGTAAGGTGGGTTCGTTCCCTTTTAAGTATTTAGGGGTCCCCTTGCACTATGCAAAACTGAGAAAAGAAGATATTCAGCCTGTTGTTGATAAAGTGATTAAAAGGGTTGCTGGGTGGCGAGGGCGTCTACTTTCTTATGGGGGTAGATTGACCCTTTTAAAATCTTGCTTATCTAGTATCCCCATTTATTTGCTGTCTGTTATTAAGTTTCCCAAGTGGGCGATTGATGAGATTAATTCTCAGATGGCTCATTTTTTCTGGAATGACAGTGATCAAAAAAGGCATTATCACTTAGCAAATTGGCAGTTGATTGCTCAGAAAAAAGAATACGGTGGTCTGGGGGTTCCTGATCTGAGTAGCTTGAATTTATGTTTGTTAGCTTCCTGGGTCTCTAGATATTATTTGAGGCATGGAAGTCTTTGGAGGCAAATCGTTGATACTAAATATCAAACCCAGCATCCTAATCTCTTTTGTTGCTCTGCCGAGAATGCCTCCCCCTTTTGGAAGGGTGTGATTTGGGCGGCTAAAGCAGCCAAAATGGGTTATAGGTGGAAAATTGGTGATGGTAAGCATGTTAGGTTCTGGGAGGATCAGTGGTTTGGTACCTCGAGTTTAGCTATCCAATTTTGGCCTCTCTACGTGATTTCTGTGGGAAAGAATATTACTGTTAAGGAGGCGTGGGATGGTGAGAATTTAAGGCTTTCCTTTAGAAGGTCTGTTTCTCAAAGGCTTTTGAATATGTGGCATGATTTAGTCAGTATAGCTGAATCTATTGTTTATAGTGAGGATCTTGATTCTATTATCTGGAACTTTGATTCTAAAGGGTTGTACACTGTTCAATCCCTTTATGCTATTGTCAGTTTTAGAGGGGTCCAACCTGTGTTTATTCCTGCTGTCTGGAAAATTAATGTTCCGCCTAGAATTCATGTGTTTCTCTGGCTGCTGGCAAATAATAGACTGATGACTAGAGATAATCTTTCTAAGAGGCAAAAGGTTGATGATATTACTTGCTTGTTTTGTATTGAGCCTGAATCCATAACTCATTTGTTCTTTAATTGTTGTGTTAGTAAAGCTATTTGGAGTGAAATTGCTGAGACTCTGAATTTTGACTTGGGGGATTCCTTTGAGCATGTGGCTCGGTGGTGGATTAGCAGGAAGAAGCATGCTGTTGTTAATATTTGTACTTCTGCTACGTTTTGGACAATCTGGAAATTACGAAACTCTTTGTGTTTTCAGGGAGAAAGTTGGAAGGAGATTCGGGTGGTTTTGGGTCGGATTGCAAGAAGGCTAAGAAGCTGGATGGTTCTGTTAAAGGAAGATCAGAAGTGTCAAGTGGAAGTGGTGGCAAAAAAATTGGAGGAAAAATCTGGCCGAGTGCTAACCCTCAGCTGGAAGTAAGGCGAGCTCGTAAGTTGGAAGTTGCTGATTATTCAGGTCCTGGGGGGAAGCTGGTTGCTTGTGATTTCACGGTCCCCTGACTCTCCCTGTGAACTGGAGGCTGGAGGCAAACCTCAAAAATGTTTCGATGCTCATGGAAGAATCTGCTGAAGTCCTATCTGGCGTTGCTAACAACAAAAACCAAGAAGATGTTATTATCGTTCTCGATCCGAAAAAGCTCACTTTCTTAGCTGTGTGGTTGCTGGTATCTGGATTGATGTTTTGATCTTAGCGTCGAGTTGTTGTCTGCGCTCTATTGCTTATAAGGTTGATAAGTGTCGTCCTGAATTGCTTGATTAGGATGCTCTTTTGTTTTAGTCTGTTAGCTTACCTATGTTTTGCCTTGTCTGGCTTATCCTTTTCTGTCTCAGGGGATAGCAGTTCTTTCCTAGTGTTTTGTTCTGACCATTGCGGTCTGTCTGAAGTTGCCTTGTAAGCTGGTAAACCCAGCAAAACCTTTTGTCAGCTTTGCAGTAAAGCTGGGCCTCCTGGCCTGTTTTCTAAAAAAAATGGCACTTCGGCCAGGGGAGGAAGCCAAAGGTGTGGGGAAGACAACGACGCGGCAGTTGTGAAGGCTCTATGCCGGGTGTGACGAGGCATGCGCTGCTTTTAGCTTGTCTTGTGACGTGGATGGCGCAGGGTGACGTGGCTTGGGGCCATAGTGATGACCGGTATGGTGCGGACACATGGCGGTCGTGGCTGAGCGCGCTTATCCCGGGGCGCGTGTGAACTGGCATGTCAGTGTGGTCTGGCGCAGGGGAGAGCGCGAGTGGTGCGCGATTTGGGGCGAGCCAGGCGTGAACGACATGATCACAGTGATTGAACTGTGCGAACGGTGTTCGCTGGCATGGCGTGGGCGTGAGCCAGGCACGAGGGAGAGCAACAAGAAAGCATATTTTCTGGAATATGCCAATAGGAAGGAGAAAGCGGAAAGATGAAAGCGGCTTCCGGTGTTTGCAACGGGCTGAGATATGAGCTGAAAGGCCATACAGTAATGGACCGAGGCAGAAAACATCATCGGGCTAGAAGAGGAAATCGGCTCGGAAGGATTTTGTGAATTAAAAATGATTTGGAATAAAATAATTCAAGAGGAGGCTTCCCAAATTTCAAAATTAGAAAATGACTTCCAAAAATTCTATAAAAATTCACAGAAATGTTTGGAATATTTGAAACACAGATAAAATATTTTCAAACTTTGAAACTGATTTGTAAGATCTGCAAAAATTAAAAATCTCTCAACAAATAGGACAAAAATTCTAGAAAATCCACAAAACTCAGGAAAAGCTCAAAAAATCGTAAAATGCATTTTAACTGATTAATATTCACAAACCTAAATTTTCAGGCTTTGACAGTTGGCTAGCAAAAAGTTCTTTGAAAAAATGGCCACACCAACATGAAAAAGAAGACGCCTGAACAAGCTTACAGCACCGGTCATTTTCAATTCGATTTGGTGCGAGCAAAACCAAACATTTCGTCAGCATGGAACCGTAAAGCAGCTAATATATTACACTGTTTCTCAGCTGTTTGTCCTTGATCTGAACGGTTTTTCTCTGCATTACCCGGTGGCCACACACACACAAGTGCCCACAAGACAGGACATGATGCTAGTTCATCCACCAACCAGCTCACCGTGCATGGTCTCAATGTTCCCAACTAATCAAACCATACACAAGTAGAGATCAGGACTGATCACACACTGACCAAATTAAACAACCACCGAAATGCAGATCACCTACCAGTTACCAAACGATGAGAGGACTCTTGTAAATGCATTCACTAGCTTAAGCTTCCATTGGGGGCTATAAATACCAAGCTTGTCTTCTCTCCCAGCCATCACACAATTAAAGAGCTAGCTCTCTCACTGATACACATAAGATCAGACGAGCAGACCACTCAACATGGTCTCCAAGAACACCATTTACTCCCTTCTCTTCCTCGCCACGCTGCTGCTCTCATGCAGTGCCATGGGCAGTGCGGCACGGTATCTGGAGGAGACGGCGCCTCCCAAGGAGGAGTACCCACCGCACCCTACCGTACCGGAACATTCAACGCCTGAACAGCCACCGCACTCCACCATGCCAGAGCATCCGAAGCCCGAGTTGCCGCACCCGATCGTGCCAGAGGTGCCAAAGCCCGAGCTTCCACACCCAGTCGTGCCGGAGGTGCCAAAGGCTGAATTTCCACACCCTATTGCTCCGGAACTGCCAAAACCTGAAATGCCGCACCCAGTCGTGCCGGAGGTGCCAAAGGAGCCCGAAGTGCCGCACCCTGTCGTGCCGGAACTACCAAAGCCTGAATTACCACACCCTGTTGAGCCGGAAGTGCCAAAGGAGCCCGAAGTGCCGCACCCTAACTTGCCAGAGGTGCCAAAGCCTGAGCTACCGCACCACGTCACGCCGAAGGTGCCAAAGGAGCCCGAAGAGCCACACCCTACCGTGCCGGAGTTGCCAAAGCCTGAAGCGCCGCACCCTACCGTGCCGGAGTTGCCAAAGCCAGAGGTTCCAGAGCACGAACTTCCACCGAAGGCGCCTGAGTTCCACTTTCCGGAGCCGGAGGCCAAGCCATGATGCGGACTACATCCACACGTGTAGCCCCAGTTATCTACATTAAATACGTATGTTCTGTGTGTTACTGTGTATGTATGCTTATGCATGTAAACTGTGATCTTTGCCAGCGATCATGTTGTTCGTCAGAGCTGTTGTTAGCTAGTAGCGTGATCGATGTTTCAGTGCTGTATGTTGCAGCTTTCTGTCATTTGATGATGCACGTATGTGTTGCCTTATATGTATACACACATGATCTACATATGTATCATACATGGTTTATTAATTCATATCCCTATATAAATGAGTAAGAATATGTATAGTGATACGACATAAGTAATCTAAGCTTTATCGCGTAAGGTTTTTACTGATACAGGGAAGAGGAGCCTAATACGCTTGTCAGGGGAAAGGAGCTTCACAAGCGCGAGGTCAAGCAGTCTCAGCTTGGGCCCGAAGGCATGGCGCTTCGGCCAGGGGAGGAAGTCAAAGGCGTGGACTTGGCATGTGCTGCTTTTAGCTTGTGTCGTGACATGCATGGGTGGCGTCGCTTGGGGTGACCTGTGTGGCGGGCCACGTGGCGGTCGTGCGCTGAGCTTGCGCAGGTGTTGCCGATAAAAGGCACGCGTGAACTGGCGTGGGCTGGCGCGGGAGCAAGACGAGTGGTGCGGGGTTTCGTCGAGCCAGACGCGAACGGCACGGTTGCAGTGGTTGCAGCGCATGAACGGGGAGGAGAGCAACGGAGGAAAGCACGTTCGCTGGAATATGCCAACGGGACGGAGAAAGTGGAAATATGAAGGGTCTGTATGGTAGAAATCCAGATCTAACTTTTTCTGAGATCTAAAACTTGTAAATTAAAATAAAGTGAATTAAGTTTATAATTTTGGTCTAAAATGCAAACAAGATGATCCATCTAAACACTCTTAATGCACTCACAGCTCCAACTCCACGGATCTGGTGAAGTTAGGGCCTGTTTGGTAGAGCTTTAGATTCCAGCTTCTCTTGAAATCTGAAACTTGTAAGCTAAAATAAAGTGAATTAAGTTTATATTTGTGGTCTAAAATATAAAAAAAGATGATCTATCTAAACACTTTTAATGTACTCACAGCTCTAGTTTCATGAATCTGGTGAAGCTAAAATTTTCAGCTTCACCAGATTCTCAGAATCAGGAGAAGCTGAATCCCTGCCAAACAGGCCCTTAGAATACCGAGCTCCACCAGAGTTTTTTTTTTTTTTTTGCTTTGGCCCATTATTGAATGGCCTTTCAGTCCATATATCGGCCGCTCCATCAGATCCATTCAAGAGAAGGCTTCTCCAATTTTATCATTAGAAAATAAATTTAAAAAATTCTATAAAAATTCAAAGAAATAATTTGGAATATTTGAAACACAAATAAAATATTTTCAAACTTTGAAACTGATTTGTAAGATCTGCAAAAAATAAAAAGGGCTCAACAAATAGGACAAAAAAAATCTAGGAAAAGCTCAAAAATTCGTAAATGCATTTTAAGGCCATGTTTGTTTGGCCTTTTTCACCGGTTTAAAGGACAAAAAGTTAAAGCTTAAACAAACGAGTAGCTTTTTATCTGGACTTTTCAAAAGTCATAAGTCTCCATATAACTAAAAGCCAAAAGCCACTGGAGAAAGACTTTTTTGGCTTATTGATGGTTGGTTTTAGACTAATAATACTAAAGTTAAATAAAATTATCCACCTCTATCACGTACAAAAACCATTAGCATTTAAACTGTTTAAGCCAAAAAGCTGGCTTTAAACTATAAGCCAAAAAGTTAAACAAACAGGACCTAAATAATTAATACTCACAAGGCAGGACACGATGCTAGTTCATCCACTAACCAGCTCATCGTGGTCTCAATGTTCCCAACTAATTAAACCATCCACAAGTAGAAATAGGATTGATCACACACGGACCGAATTAAACAACAACAACCGATCGAAATGCAGATCACCTACCCGTTACCAAACGATGAGAGGACTACTGTAAATTAATTCACCAGCTTAAGCTTCCATTAGGGACTATAAATACCAGGCTTGTCTTCTCTCCCAGCCATCACACAGAGCTAGCTCTCACTGATACACATAGATCAGACGAGCAGACCACTCTCAACTTAACATGATCTCCAAGAACACCATGTCCTCCCTTCTCTTCCTTGCCGTGCTGCTGCTCTCATGCAGCGGCATGAGCAGCGCGGCACGGTACCTAGAGGAGATGGCGCCACCTAAGGTGGAGTACCCGCCGCATTCTACCGTGCCAGAATATCCAAAGCCTGAATTGCCACCGCACCCCACGGTGCCCGAGCTGCCAAAGCCCGAAGTGCCGCACCCGATAGTGCCAGAGGTACCAAAGCCCGAGCTTCCCCACCCAACCGTGCCCGAGGTACCAAAGCCTGAACTGCCACACCCTGTCGCGCCAGAGGTACCAAAGGAGCCCGAAGTACCACACCCTACCGTGCCGGAGGTGCCAAAGGAGCCCGAGGTACCGCACCCTACCGTGCCGGAGGTGCCAAAGGAGCCCGAAGTGCAGCACCCGACCGTGCAGGAGCTACCAAAGCCTGAACTGCCACACCCTGTTGCACCGGAGGTGCCAAAGGAGCCCGAAGTGCCGCACCCGACCGTGCAGGAGCTGCCAAAGCCTGAACTACCACACCCTGTTACGCCGGAGGTGCCAAAGGAGCCCGAAGTGCCACACCCTACCGTACCGGAGATGCCAAAGCCTGAGCTGCCACACCCGATCGTGCCGGAGGTGCCAAAGGTACCCGAAGTACCACACCACACTGTGCCAAAGTTGCCAGAGCCTGAAGCACCACACTCTACCGTGCCAGAGTTATCAAAGCCAGAGGTGCCAGAGCATGAACTGCCACCGAAGGCACCTGAGCTCCACTTTCCGAAGCCGGAGGCCAAGCCATGATGCGGACTACATCCACACGTGTAGCCCCAGTTATCTACGTTAAATATGTTCTTTGTGTTACTGTGTATGGATGTTTATGCATGTAAACTATGATCTTTGCCAGCAACCGTGTTGTTCGTCAAGCATAGGAGCTGTTGTTAGCTAGGAGCGTGATGTTTCAGTGTTGTATGTTGCAGCTTTCTTTGTCATTTGATGATGTACGTATGTTTTGCCTTATATGTATACACACATGATCCACATTTATATGTATCAACATGTTTTATTAATTCATATTCCTATATAAATTAGTAAGGATATGTACAATGATATGATGTGAGTTATTTATAAGCTTTATCACGTAAGATTTTTTTTTATACAAAGGAAAGGGAGAGTGTAGCTGTCTCTTCATATAGAGACGATTATATAAACAACCCAAAACATCATTGTATGAGTTATTATCAATAACAAACACTTTTCCATGCTAGGATCCCATAGAGACAGTTTTAATATGTCATACATTGTACAAGTTGTGTTTAGTTTTGTTTATAGATGACATTGAGGAGTATACAGACAACAATCTCTCTACTATATATACATGCTCTAATAAAGAGTTCTGTGTGATCTGCACTATATGCTTTAGAAAATGTACAATATGTTTATGGTATAGAGTAATATTGCACAAGTCTATTCGTTTTCAAATTTCAAGCGGTTGTTTCGGAGTGGATAATGCCACAATCTTAAGTTTACCATTTTCCCCCACTCCCATTTCTAGCATAAGTACATAGTGGATGGTCGAAAAAGGGTATGTGAACTGCATATAATTCAGCACATCTGGCATCAAATATGTATGTACCATAGGCAATCCTTTTTTTTTTAGTTGTGGAAGTCTGTTCACGTTGGTTTTATACTTTGCACGAACCTTAAGAAAAATCTGTTAGAATAACTGGGTTAGGGCCCATTTATTTATAATTAAAATCAATAAATCCCAAGGCCCATGTGCAATACTAGGAGTTATGAGAACTTTAATCCCACATGGGTAATTGAGAGGTGGTTGACCAAACTTAAATAGACAGGTCATGTGTCCATATGTTGTGAGGTTGAAAAAGGGATTGGTCATGCCACGCTGCTGACTGCCGGAAGCTTGTGGCGCAGAGCCAGCGGGACCGAACCGGACGTGATGTGCTGGGCGAGTTTTTGCTGTTAACAGTAATTAATTTGAGCGTTTTATGACCAGGTACTGCTGACCGTTACTAGTAACGGACGTGGTTGATGGCTGGTTCATAACTGACGTCAGTTACCTGTAACTGATGTGTTAATGGCTCTTTTGATAGCACCCATTACACCACCAAAACATCGAGTACATCCTCTCCTGGCGTCCCATCTTGTGTGATCAACCCCAGATACATTCCTCTTCTTTGAGCTCTGCTGCTGCTGTTGTTTTCGAGTGTTCTCGTCTCTGTTCACTGCATGCACAGGCGAGCAGAGAGAGCAGGCCTCCAAAACCTTGCCCGCTGTGAGTTCCTGCTCGAGAAATAGCCGGCAATCAGGTTTTTGGGGAGCGCACCGCGCGACTGCTCCGATTCGATCGACTACATCCTCTTCTTCCTAAAGTCCGTTCGAGGGACTGCACTGCGAACCTCTACGCTGCATCAACTAAGATCGACCACATCGAATAGCGGCGATCAGAATGTCGACTGGTCCGCAGAACAGCGCCACCATTGCCTTCGGTAATGGTCCCGCTACTGGGTACTTTCTTAAACTCTTCTTTTGTATGTTCTATTTTCTACAAATCTGCGAGCTAGGCATGATAGTTTGTTCAAACTTGGATATGTCTAGAAAAAATGTTAACACTGTAATATTGTTCATCTTGATCACATATGTCATGATTTATTATACAACTTTATGGATTAAAAATTGTCGGAAAAACCTACTAATTCCAACAAAATCATGTCATTTTATATTCTGAATAAATCCAAAAGGTTGGATACTATTTTGATGTCCATTTTTATTTTAGGTAGTTCTTAGTGGTTATGTGGATCACAAGATTTATCAACTAGATGGTTCTTAGACTGTCTGTGATGTCCAGTTTTACTTTAGGTAGTTTTTAGTGGTTATGTGGATCTCGAGATTTCGCAAAACTGGTATGCACCCGATTATCCTACTGAAGATCCACCCACGGTGTGAATTCTATACTGCTGTATAAAGGGTTAAGCTAGCGTAGGTTGTTTGAAAAATGGCCATACCAGCATTGCAAGCAAGCAAGGTGCTTTTACGGTAGTGGTCATTTTCAACTAGATTTAGAACCAGGAAAGTCAAGCATCTCGTCAGCATGGACTGTATAGCTCATCTTACTCTGTTTCTCAGCTGTTTGTTCCTCGACACATATGCAGGGGCCCTGATTTTGCGTTTTCCGGTGACCAAACAAACGATGGACACGTCGCATGAACACGTACACCGGTTAGGCCACTGCAAGTCTCAATATTCCCACCTAATTAAACTACACACGATGACACGAACAGAGATCAGGAGAGGAGAGATCACACACGGAGACCGAACTAAACAACCACCGAAATGCAGATGACCTGCCACGCACCAAACAACACGCATCAGGATTCACTTCGCGTTCTATAAATTCGATCGAGCCTTCTCTTCTCTCTTGGCCATCGCAGAAAAGTACTGGCTTGCTCGATCTCCAGCTAAGCTAGATCACAAGCAGTGTAGACCATCATCCAGTATGGCTTCCAAGAACACTGTGTGTTCCCTTCTGCTCCTCATGGCGCTGCTGCTCTCGAGCAGTGGCACGAGCAGCGCGGCACGTTTCCTTGAGGAGACATCGCCACCCAAGGAGCACCCGGAGCTGCCACCACACCCTACTGTGCCAGAGCTGCCGAAGCCTGAGCTACCACCTCACCCTACCGTGCCGGAGCTGCCAAAGCCTGAGCTACCACCTCACCCTACCGTGCCGGAGTTGCCGAAGCCTGAATTG
This sequence comes from Guadua angustifolia, assembly GCA_036346375.1. Taxonomy (NCBI): domain Eukaryota; kingdom Viridiplantae; phylum Streptophyta; class Magnoliopsida; order Poales; family Poaceae; genus Guadua; species Guadua angustifolia. Next base: position 6,885,487 of record CM070512.1, read on the forward strand.
CCACATCCAACTGTACCGGAGCTGCCAAAGCCCGAACTGCCGCACCCTGTCATGCCGAAGGTTCCAAAGGTGCCCGAAGTGCCACACCCCAAGGTACCGGAGGTGCCAAAACCCGAGCCGCCACACCCTGCCATGCCAGAGGTGCCTAAGCCCGAGCTCCCACATCCGGCGGTGCCGCAGGTGCCGAAGCATGAGCTGCCGCCATTGCCGAAAGCCAAGCTGCCACCGAAGCCCGAGCTGCCGCCCAAGCCTGAGGTCTACTACCCGGAGCCGGAGGCCAAGCCATGATGCGGACCACGTAACGTACATATATCCGTATAGAACGTCCCAGTGATCTATACCAAATACGCGCTGTGTTGTGTGTGATCAGTGTGCATGTACGATTATTTATACTCTTGTTCGGGATGGACTGGCTAGCTGTTATTAGCTAGGAGTGTGATGTTTCAGTGGTGTATGTTCTGCTGCTTAATTTGTTCTTTGGTGATCGATGTACCTAGGTGCGATACTTGGATTTATGTATAAATGAATAAAAGAGTACTATTTTGCATTATATGCTTGAATACAGAGCTCATCAGATGTGTATAGTATGTGTTCTGGTCTTTTCTTAAAGTCTTGCTTACGATTAATGCTCTTTTTTAGAAAGCTATTTAAGATTGGATTACAAAGAGCGTGTGTGTATATGTCGCAAAGCCTTAGGTTTCGGTTTAGCGGTATATGTGAAAATGGTACTCTTTTTTATTACTTTTTTTAACAATTGAGCTGTATGCTGCTTTAAGGGAGGTCTATATATACTTAACAAATTGTCCTTTGATTTATTGCTCAATTCCATGAGTCGCAAAATAGGATAATGTCATTTATACTCTCTTAAGGCATCTAGAGATTAGATGCTAATTGCTACAATATTTGGCTTTGTATTCTTAAGCTGGTTTTCAATACGCTCTTTTAGCCTGGTTTTTTTACTACTCTACCAAAAATCCGTCAGTGCAGCTATCTCGATTCTCAGAACATAACAGATTAAATAGTTCTGTATTATGCTTCTGTAATCTTCGAAAAGAAAACGATTGATATCAACTCTATAAATCAAGACAGGTTACCATGCATGGTACGTAACTGATGCAGCACCCGGTCTGTCCTAGTGCGTATCCATATATGCACGGACTGAAAAACTGTGAATCCCACTAGATAATCAGCTGCTATCATCTTAGTATAGTGTGGTTTCTTCATAAACCCGTTTTACCATCCGTTTAATTTGTTGAGTAAAACATATATAGTGGCACTTCTTCAGATTTGCGCATTATCAAGACACTGACCAAGTAATTTACTACTCGCCGGCAAGGTTCAAAAAACCGCCGAAATCTTCGAAATATCGGCTGAGGTTTCAGATTCCGGCTGGGATGGGATCTAAAATCTCGTGCAGGTAAAAAAAAAACTAAATCGCTACAGTAATCTCGAAAATTTCGGCTGGATTTAGCCAAATCTCACCGAAATCTCGGGGTTTTTTTACTTTTTATGGCCGTGTTTGACCGGATTTCATCCAATAACCCTTAAGAAATTCATCTTCCATGAAAATTTGTTGAAAAACCGAATTTTTGAGACATTTTAAAATTGTTATAGAAACACTATCAGATGTTTATAAAATTGAACTAACTTGATCATGATCTAAAAAATTTATGGTACTTTCTTTAGCAGTGTAGGATCATACATAAAAATTTTCAAAATAATTTAAATTTATTTTTTGTCTTTAAAAAATCAAAAACTGAATGAACATAATTGGGACAGTAACTTTGTCAGAATTTTATAAATTTGCTCAAGTGTGATCATGATCCAAAATTTTTATGAGAGCTTAATAAATGTCTTAGTATCACTCTCTAAAATTTTCAAAAATTTTAAACTTATTTTTTTGCTCAATCAAATACAGATAAACATTGAACTTCATTTGTTATATTTCAAAAATCAAAAACAGAAAGAACATAAATGGTGCAATGCAATTGTAATAATTTTATAAATTAATTGTAGTGTGATCATGATTCAAAAAATTTATGATATATTAAACATTTCCTCAGAACCCGTTTGTAAAATTTTAAAAAATTCTAAATATTTTTGGATTGCTAAAGCAAACCTATGTATTGATCATCAAGTTTTTATCAGGATGTAGTACTGTCAAAAATTTTTAGCATTCTTGAAACTTGATCATCATACAAAAATTTTATAAAAATATTAATGATACATCAAAATTGTTGACAAATTTTTTTTAAATTTTCTAACATGGTTTGAATTATTTTTTATTTGGTTGAAATTTGCTAGTAAAGTTTTTATCGGAACAGTAGCATTGTTCGAATGTTTAAAAATTCATAAAGCTTCATAATCATCTGAAAAAATTATGAGAATATTAGTGATGCAACATAACCATGCAAAACAATTTTCAAAAATTTATTATATAGTTTGTTCCAATTTTCATTCGGTTCAAACTTGCCGGTCAGTGTTTTATTAGACATTAGCAATGTTCAAATTTTAAAAAAAAATCCTTAGGTTTGATGATAATATCATTGATGTGTTAGAACCCTCACATAAAATTTTAATTTTTTTTGACATCATTTGAACTATTTTTCGCTCAGTGCAAATTCACTAAAATCTTGGCAAATGTCGCTGAGATTTCGGAAATTCCAGCCAAAATTTATGTTTCCTCGGTGCAAAAAAATAGATTTGAATTTTTATTTTTGAATTTCGTCTATGATTTATCCGACAATCTGAGATTTCGACGAGATTTCAGATTTCAGCCACCTCCAAAATACCATATGAAAATAAGATTTCAAACTTTGCTCGCCGGTAAACTTAAAACCGTACCTAACAGCTTCTACCAATTCGAATATTTGAAGATCATGTACGTATGATCTTTTCTAACTCGATTTTATTAGAAGAACCGACGAAACTACTGACCGTTCAGTCAGCCTAGTACATAGACATAGTACACATACTTTTTTTTCTTCCCTACGAACAGTTCGTTTTCCTTGTGTATGATCACGACATTATCCTGCATCATCCGGTGACCTAACAGCAATTGCCGTGCACCTGCACACTTACCCGCACTAGAAAAATAGAAATCGCTACATGAGTGCATGTCATTCACCAATCTGACCGCTCTTTCTCAACTAAGCCATAGAGTCATAGACTAATTAAAAAAAAAAGACACTTCAGGACTACATGTCATTGACACTTCCCCTTTTATTTTGAGAAAATCAGGCCATTGCTTAGGCTTTAATTATTAGTTAATCAGAGAAGCAGTACAATCAGCGGGGGAATAAAAGAAACATGTATCAGAAACTGGAACTGACAAGTGAAAAACTGACAACAACAAATTAAACTCATCATTGAGAGAAAATAGAGAAAATTTTATAGTAAAATACTAGTACAAATAAAACTCATCTTTGAGAGAAAAATCGAGAAAATTTTACAGTGAATTATATTAGTAGTATAAAGTGGGTAGTGGAAATAAGATCTAACCATTGATTTATTGAGGATATTTCTATTACTCAATTATCGGATAAAGTATAAATAAATATTAGCTAATCTGATCAATTATATTGAAAAATTAATTGAATTTAGTGTACCGTACCGCAAAACTTTAGACTGCATTGAAGTGCTGAACATTCGGCCCTACCTGGAGAACTGGGCTCAGATTCAGCCCATATGGCTCAAATACCACTCGCCGTCAAAACAGAAGAGATTTTGCACGATCGGACGGCCCAAACTCCAAAAATCTCTCGACTTGTACAGGGCTCACGCTGCTCGTCGCGCGCCCTCTTCTGAACCCCTCTTCAACCTCCTCGCAGTTTCGGTCGATCGGCAAACACCGCTAATCCGCGACCGCGACCACGACCACCTCCATGCCTCTGCGCCTCCTCCCCCTCTTCCGCCGCCTCCTGTCCACCGTTGCCACCTCAGCTCCCGCTCCAGAGGCTGCCTCCGCGGCGACGCCCAGGCCCACCGACCCGGCGCTGCTCCTCCGCCTGTGCACGATCCTCTACCAGCACCAGCACGCCCCAGACGCCGCGCTGCACAGCCGCCTCTCCGTGCTTCCGCTCCCCTCCGCCCCTGCCGACCTCCGTGAGCTCTTCCTCCAGGCCTCCGCGCGGTTCCCGCTCTCCTGGCGCCCCGTGCACCGCCTCCTCGCGCACCTCACCGCCCACCACGGGTTCGCGCACTCCCCCTCCACCGCCGCCCGCCTCCTCGACGTCCTCGCCAAGTCCCGCAATGTCGAACTCCTCCACTCCACGCTTCTCTCCCTCCCGCCGAGGCTCCTCTCCACCGCTGCCCTTCGCGCCGCCGTCCGCGGCCTCGGCCCCGCCCGCGAGGTCGGCAAGGTCTCTGCCCTCCTCGTTCTCTTCCCCGAGGTCCACCGCCCTCGTGTGCTCAACTTCATCACCGACGTCGTTTGCTCCGTATGTAAGCTGCCTGACGTGGCAGAGAAGGTGATCAAGCAGGCCGAGCACCGCCACGGCGTCGCGCGCACCGAAAGGTGCTGCGAGCTGCTGGTCGTCGCGTACTGCCGCGCCGGGATGTTCGAGGACGCGTGCAGGGTGTGGAATGGCATGGGAAAGATCGGGATCGAGCCGGGCGCCACGGCATACGAGGAGATCGTGGTGACGTTGTTCAAGAACAACCGTGTTGCGGACGCCATGAAGGTGTTCGATGGAATGCGGAAACGGGTTGTCTCGGATGGCGGTGGCGGAGGGTGCTACCGCGCGGTGGTGTCGTGGCTGTGCAAGGAAGGGAGGGTGTGGGGCGCTTACATGGTGTTTGCCGAAATGGTGAAGAGAGGAGTAGAGGTGGATGGGGAGGTCTTGGGGAATTTGGTGTATGGACTGCTGGCGAGAAGGAGGGTGAGGGAAGGGTACAGGGTTTTCCATGGTGTTAAGGAGAAGGATATTGTGTTGTACCATGGGTTGATGAAGGGGTTGGTCAGGATCAAGCGGGCCGGGGAGGCAACTGAGGTGTTCAGGGAGATGGTTGCCAGGGGTTGCGAGCCAAACATGCACACATACATCATGTTGCTTCAGGGGCACTTGGGGAAGAGGGGCAGGAAGGGGAGGGATCCATTGGTGAATTTTGAGAGCATATTTGTTGGTGGATTGGTGAAGGCTGGCAGGACGCTGGAGGCGACTAAGTTTGTGGAGAGGACAATGTGGGGTGGAGTGGATGTGCCGAGGTTCGACTATAACAAGTTCTTGCACTATTTTTCAAATGTGGAGGGGGTGGCAATGTTTGAGGAAGTTGGAAAGAGATTAAGAGAAGTAGGGCTTGTTGATCTTGGAGATATCTTTCTGACCTATGGCGAGAGGATGGCCACAAGGGATAGGAGGAGGAGAGCAATGATCGGACATTTGACAGAGGTTCAACATCATAGTTCCTGATCATCATATCAGGAATCAGGAGCTAGAAGCTTGTGATGTGTATTATCATAAAAGTTGTAAATAATGCAGTTTGGAGGATCAGACAAATACTTCTGTGCTTGAATTTGTCTTGCTTTGATTCTCTTAGTACTTGGTAAGTTTTTTTTGGGAGGTTTTGTAAGTTCTTTAGGAGGATTTAGTGGGTTAATAACAGCATGGTTTGAGGAGTTTGTTCTACTCAACTATAGATGCTGCATACAGATGGGATCATTCGTGCTGTTTTTGTTTAATATTTTAGAAGTGTGAGCTAAGTTATTAGCAATCATCCTGGAAGGTGGAAGCCTGGATGGATCAACATGAGTACATGACTTACGTGGTAGCATTATGCTTTTCCTTTTCATACTTCTCTTTTCCTCTAATCAATCATTTTTTTTTCTCTCAGGCACTTCTTTGTTGGCAGCAATGGCTGATATTGGTGTGGCCATTTGTTCCATGACACTACTGACCTCCTGTTATCATCATGATAAGATTGGCTACAAAAATAAGGGGCAAGATTGAGCGTGCCAGCTGAGGTATAGTCCACGTCGTGCAGTCTGACAGCCTATGGGTGAAGCCATCGCCAAATTACCAAGTAACCAACCAGAATTACACCGGTAAGAAATACCATTCATTATTATTAAGATTGGCAAGGGTATCCATCCAATATGAATTTTGTATCTAGCAAACTTTGTAATTTTCTTTGATTCAGAATTTCAGATGATTATTGAGAACTGAATATCTGAATGAGCAGTATTTCACTATTTCTTGAACCAAGAATGTTCCAAGTTAATTTCTCCACCAAGATACATTATTAGTGATCAATGATCACCTATAAATTGTTAAAATAACTAATCGACAAGGATTTTCCTACACAAATGCTTTGCCATACCAAAAAAGGATGTTAATCGAATAACATTTAAAGTTACATCTATCATATACATCATGTTGCACTGAATAACACTTGGAGTCAAACATAAGTTCTTGATTTATGTTTTTTAGCTGACATTTTTTAAAGGAAGAAGTCCATATAACACCTCGAATTTTGGTCGAAAGTCTATATAGCACTCTAAACTTTGCAATCCGGTTCAAATAACATCATGATCCGGTTTCGTATAGTGATATTGCCAGTGTGGTGCAATGAGTTGCCGGTTTTGCTTGCCTGATGGAACAGAGGGTTCCCCCACTCCAAAACCTTTTTTTCTAGTGTCTCAAAAATCTCCTTTCCCAGCCTGTTTGAAGCCATAAAGCAATGTTACAACTTACATTTTCAGTCCAATCCTTTTGAGGGTACAAAATAAAAGATTTGAATGAATTATTGTGTTTAGGTGAGAGAGAGGTGACAAAAGGTTTCGGTCATGTTATTGTGGGCCGTGGTAAGGGCCATGTTTTTTAGGTGTGGTCAGGTAGTGCCTTATCCATGCAATGCATTATGCTGTTATGCTCAAGAAATTTCTCTTTAAAGACTATACCGGTATAATTGGAGTACACACCTATCGGTGTCGCATCCTGTCATTCCCTTTCATCCCTATAGAGGGGCCTACTCTTACTGTCTCACTCACATTTAACTAAGATGTTCACCTACATAGGTCCAACCCACGTAGAACTTTAACCATTATCAAATATTTAGGCACATCGATATTTTAGCCAATGAGATAGTTACCGTCAGACTGTTTGATGGTCCTGTATACCATGTCAATTTATTTTGTTTCAAGGTTAATCTATTTATTCGTCTCGATAATATTTTTCCTTGTTCACTAATAAATCAATTAATTAAACTCAAGTTTCTATAATCAATTCAATCCCCCAGGCCAATAGAGGTAGTAAACAGTCCAAGGGCAAAAGGTTCACACGCTAAAATACCAAACCAAGAAAGCCAGCCGAAAGCTAGCCAACCAGAGGCCAGCCAAGGCACCTGTCTCCCATTCTCCACACAAAGCAAGAGCACAAACCAAGCGACCAGAGCTCCCATCCTTCCAACACAAGAGCACTAGAATCATAATTTGCTTTCGATGGAACGGAGCCAGTCGTCGGCGTCGAGGGGGTCTGCAGATGTCATGAAAGTTGGAGGCTGAGTTTTCAAAAACTCGCTCAATTTGGATTGATGCAGGGCGTCATCATTCCCATTTCTGGTGAGATCAGTGCTCTTGTAAGGGTGAAAGTTCAAGCTCCATTAAGTTGGTTTTGGTGTTAATGACAAATCTAATATTGATACTAACTTTTTTGATAATCATAATATTGATTAGTCTCAATTGTTAATTAATGACAAATCTTTTTATGAGACTAACTCATTTGTTGAGCTTAACTCTTATTAGTCTCTTTTGGATGAAAAAGATGGAAATATCAAAGTCTCATTGAAAAATGGAAAACCCAAGGTATGCACTCGTATTCATTTTATAATATCTTAATACATACTTAGGATTCAAGTTAAAAGATGAACTCTTCCATTGCCTCGTTTAAATATGTGCATTATGTTTCCAAATCTATATATACATGAATGCACACATCTAGGGGGAGTTAATAATTTAACTTGATGTTTCAATAGTATTGATCCATATCCTCTTTCCAAACAACATATAGGATCAAGACTTTGAAACAATCATTTGAGTATATGTAACTTGTGTAGTTGTAGTATACTCATGTTAATATGGGATAAACTCAAATGCTATCTAAGATTGATCATGTGCATATTGATTCCAAGTTCAATTATTTATATGCACATATTTAATGGAGTTTATTCTATAGTTGATGGTTTACAATGTATTGATCCCTTTCCACCACTTCACATAATATTTGGATCATTACATTCCATCATATTGAGTATATGAAACTTGTGTAGTTATATATACTCATATCAATTTAAATTAAGTTTAAATTGAGTTCGGTTGTCTTTCAATCAACTAAAGAATATTTCATCATGTGTTGATGGTGTCTCTTTGTTGATTAAGGACAAGTAGAAAGTTCTTGAGTATAATGAAGCATTAGTTGCATCAAAGTACTCAAGACATCTTTTAATCATTCAAATTGAATTTGGTTGTGCTCAATCGATCGTAGAGGCATCCATTATGTGTTAATGGAGTGCAAGTGATGATTGAGACAACTGTGTTTGTTGGACTAACCTTTTCCATGAGTTGTGAAGTAGGTTGAGTCCGAGAAGAGAAAGAATCGGGAACGAAAAGTCATCATGTGTTGATGAGCTTCAAGAGAAGATCCCGAAGTGAAGAGAAGGGCTAGAGAAGATTCATCATGTGTTGATAAACAAGAAGAAGAATTTATTTGATCATGGAGAGAAGATGATTGAAAATCATAAAAGCTCCAAATGGATCGATAAAAGCAAAGGTATAACTAGCTAGGGCTAATGATGTTTTCTTAGTCTTTTACCGGTCTCGGTGTTTGGATGGGAGACCGGATTGCTAGTTAGGTGCCGTAGTATTAAGAGGGGTCGAGTCTTATAGCTTGAGCTTCATCATGTGTTGATGAACTCAATCCGGTTCACTCTAGCTCACTCTCTTTGTTTGGTTTTTGCATGAGCTAAGTATTTGCATGTGTTGCAAATAAGGGAGCTCATGCTTGCTTCTTATATTGAATCTTAATCGATTTGGTTTTTGCATGGAGCTAAGTTTTGCATGTGTTGCAAATGGTGGGAGCTCATGCATCGTGTTTTAGCTTGTGACTTGATCATGTGTTGATCATCACAAAGGCTAAGTAAAGTTTTTGTTTTGTATTTGCAAAATATGTTTTTGCAAAATATTGATTTGTTATTTACAAATGTGGTTTGCAAATAAGCTAGAGGTTATGGGTTTCAATCCTAAAGCATGTGTTGGCATTTGCAAATGTATTTTGCAAAGTGTCGGGATCATGTGTTGATCCTTACATGGCTAGAGGATTGATCTTATAGCTTTTCGGATTATTTGCAAATGTGTTTTGCAAAATATCGGTGTTTCATTTGATCTTGGAGCATGTGATTAGAATTTGCAAATATGTTTTGCAAGAATTGTTTTGATCATGAGTTGATCATCACATGGCTCAATATTTGATCTTGTTGACTCTTTCTAGCTTGTAGTCATGCCCTTCATCAAGTCTATGTAAGGGATTTGAAAAATTAGATTTTAGACTTGAATGACTACAATAGAGTTTGGTTTTGGTGATATTTAAAAATATCTATGGTTGCTTAAATCTTGAAAATTGGTGAAGATTGTAGCCCTTGTGATAAGCTTCGCATAGAATCAAAGATCACCTAAATCGGAGTTCGGAGTAAAAAGTTATGGCCGTTTTAGTGTTGTGGTCTGCAGATGACCGGACCCACTGCGGTAGTACCGCCCATAGTGCGGTAGTACCACCGTCAGCGGTATGAAAATTCGAACAAGGTTTTTTGTGTTTTGATGTGTGGTACTAGGGGTGTGTGTGGTAGACGGTGAGCTGATAGTACCGCCCTAGGGTGTGATAGTACCGCATTTTCTCGAGTAACGGCTAGTTTTTAGCCGTTATTTCGAGGGCGGTAAGTACCGCCTCCCGGGTTTTTCGCCCACTTTTGCCCCAACGGCTAGTTTTTCTTGTGGAGGCTATATAAAGAGCCTTGAGGGCTGGCATTTAGTGGTTGTTGGTTCCATTGAGCATATGGGTGAGGTGTTGCATGTGTTGCACACTCATATTTGATTTTTGAGCTAAGAGTGAGCCCTAATTGCATGTGTTGCAATTAGGAAGTGGATTGAGAGCCTCTTGTGCATGTGTTGCACTTGAGGGGATCCTTGTGCATGTGTTGCACTCGGTGATCACCGGAGTGCATGTGTTGCACTAGGTGAAGCTCAAGCGGGAGGCTTGGCTTGTTACTCTTGGTGTTTGCCGACACCTAGACGGCGTGGAGGCGTCGTGCGCGGTGAGCTTCTCGACGAAGGTTGTGAGAAGCCTCGGCAAATTGTGAAGGTCGGTGCTCGCCTACCCGGAGCGGGGAAGAGCAACCACTAGTGGATTTGAGGCGGGTGCTCAATTCGTGGAGCCGGTCCAATTCGTTTGGGCTAGCCTCAACGTGGATTAGGGGAGGCCGGCAAGTCTCCGAACGCCACGGTAAAAAGTATCGTGTCTCTTGTCTCATTTACATTCAATCATTTACATTATTGCTATATTATCAATTACTTAATTGAGATAGAATTGCTTAGTTTAACTTGCTTGTTCAATCTAGCAATTATTGTGTAGAGATCAAATTTAGTTAGTGCACTAGTGAGCCTAGTTGATTTAGGCCTTAATTGTCAAAATCTAGTTTATCACTTTCGCATTATCTTTGATTAGGTTTTGACATAGGGGTTGATTAGAGCGAGTTATTTTAGAGAGCGATTAATTTTGTAAAACGCCTATTCACCCCCCTCTAGGCGCATCCTCGATCTTACAAAGGGTCGTCTTGGATTCGCCAATGCTCCATTTTTGCCTGACGAGATAGCTGAAGTGCGAGAGAGCCTTCTTAAGTTCTTCATGGTGGAGGTGGTAGGCGTTGACACGTTGTATAGGGTTGATGGAGCTGCATACAATTAGAGGAATGAAGAAGTCATTATGTGTTGATAAGTTTCAAGGATGAATTCCAAAGTGAAGTGAAGCTAGAGAAAGTTCATCATGTGTTGATGAACAAGAAGAAAGAATCCGACTTTGAGAGAAGAAGATGGAAATCATAAAAGCTCCAAGTGAATGTGCTCCAATTCATGGCGAGATTTATATAGAGAAAATAAATAGTGTGTTACCACAAATGAGAATATAAAGAGAGAGAGAGAGCTGAATATGAAATGATTTGAAGATTATATGCCCAAACAAAATATCTAAAGGTAAACGACGGAGAAATTTTACAAAAAGAAAGATAAGCTTAAGAGAAATTTTATAGAAAGAAGAGAAACTCCTTATGAAAATTTTCCTTTTAACCTACGTGTTAGGGCTTCTGGGTTCATATGTTTTTAGAGGCAATTTATCGTAAAACTTTAACCCAAAGGTATAGCAAAGGTTCATAGTCTGAGGTGTCGAGCTCCACTCCGGCTGTCGTCGGAGCTTGCCCCCCACCGCCTCCGGAGCTTGCCTTTGTCGGAGAAGCTCTCCATTGGTCACGCCCAGCCGCCTAGGTATGCTCATGGTCACGCCACGGCACCACGCCTCCCTTGGTCCCTCATCCAGTCCTCAGCTCCTCTGTCGTCGCCATCCAAAGCCGCCGACTGGGAATGTCGGTTTGTATGTTTGACGGGTTGCAAGGTGTAGGACCATGTTCCTTGCTATTTGTATGTTGTGTTGTATGCTATGGTGCTGATATATGAGTGCTTGAGTAGGTGGTGTTGCTTTGAGGCATGAGCCGTAGTATTTGCCTTGAAAATCTGGAGGCACTATCTGTATGGATCAAAATACACTCTATATAGTGATCGTAAGTCTCAAATACATATTCACCCAGAAAGAGTTGAATATGAGACAGTGAAGATAGATGGAACTCATTAAGGATTATGACATCACCATTAATTCTCATCCTGGAAAAGCCAATGTAGTCGCAGATGCATCGAGTCGAAAACCCCTTCTTACCCTGAAAAAGCAGGGTCATTCTATGTCCTTAAACCTATAACCATCTTTCAACTAACCTAGCCTACTCCGTCCCTCCGTACCAATAAGGGGTAGTACAGGAATATTTGACCTGTTGTCCATCGACCACGCCTTTCGGCCTGGATGAAAATGGGTCTCAGAATGAAATGGCCCGACTGTTGGGTAGTGACGTGCTCATACGTGTGTACCAGGGCTGTGATTAATTTTTTGCAGATAAATTCCTAAGTCTTCAGTATGCACAAATAAGACTTGTAGGTCGAAAGAATCAACGAAGAAAACATTATATAAATAAAACTGTCACCAATTCATTACTAAATTCATTTAGTAATAGATGATTTATCATCAATTCATTTAACAACGGAGCTCTGTTGCTACCAAATGAATTGGCAACATATGTATATTTATGTAATTATTTTTTTAATGTATTCCTTCTGTAATTTTATTTTAAAAATGTATTATTTAAAAAACCACCTACGGACTATGTTTGCATGGAGGTTGGACCGATTGAACCATCGATTGAAGTATGTGACGGACGATTAGAGGCTTGAGAGTTTAGACAGACAATTTTGCAGTGCTATTACCTTCTGTAGACAAACTTGGTTTCAATACGATTTGAGAATCAACTTTTAGACACCCAAAAAAAGGGAAAAAATTCATACAGAATCTACAGAACAAATATGACCTGCCTGACCTAAAGAACGAAAGAATACAAGAGTCGTGCAAAGGGCTTGAATTAACCTCTGACAGGAAGATTAAAGGATACGAAAGAATACAAGAGTTGTGCAAACGGCTAGAATTAACCACCTCTGACTGGAAGGTAGTGCTTTGAGCAGACAAACAGATATATTAGGACCTTAATCTGAAAGCCTAACATAAATCATGTGCGCTTTTGCCAACAAAAACATAGCTTGGGATACTGAATAATAGTTAGGAAATTTGATTCAAATAAGTATAATTTACAGACTACAGCCTCCGTGCTCTTATAGTACCAGTAGTATACCGTGCCTACTGGGATGAAAAGAACACCAGCGTCATCAAAATCAACTGGCAAAACAAAAACAGCAAAGCAGAGCATAATCAGCAGAATGAACGAGCTAATGTATAAATATAGCAGGCACTGTTGGTATGAGATAAAAAACAATGGTTGGATTCAGAAAAGGTTGGCCCAGTACTTTCTGCTTCAATACTCAGCACTGTATTCAATATTATAGAGCAACTCCCTACGACCATCACCACCCATTCGGTAGTTGAACTGTTTAGATAGATATTGTACTTTCTCATCACTGTTAAAGTCTGATTCACGGGAGCAGCGTCTTCGGACCCTCTTAAGCATCTCCTTTGAAGGTGTAATGCCTGCATCAATCTGAACCAAACACGATTTGAGAAACTATAGATCGTCAAAGCGAAGGGTAAGTTCAACTGACCATGGCGTCAATTACAGCAAGAGCAGCTTTTGGATCTCGATTGACAAGATGAGTGTCGACAAGTAGGGAGTATGTTGTTGCATTTGGCTTTACACCAAGGCTTAGTAAATGCTGGAAGACGTTACAAGCTTCCTCTGTCTGTGCAACACATATTGTAGGGATTGTTATCTATGTGGCAGACAGAAAAGCTGAAAGAAGTAATAAAAAATCAAGGAAATATATTAGAAATTATTAATAATACCTTTTTCAGCTTTCCAAATGCATACAACAGGGAATTGAATGAATGTATGTCAGGTATAAGTTCGAACTTTTCCTTTATTGCTTCAAAAGTTTCATATGCTCGCTCAAGATCCCAAATGTTTGCGCAACCTAATATAACACAGTTAAGAGCAGCAACAGATTTGTATGGTGGATCTGCGCAACTCAGATTCTCCAATTGAACATACACCTGCCGATAGGAACCTAAAGGGTTAGGGTATTCCATCATACTTAGCAAAAGAAAAGCATAATACGGCGATAAAGTGCCCATCCAAGAATATCAAGTCAAAGTGACAGAGATCATGCAGTTGTAAACATAATCGCACAAACAAACGAGGGCTTGCTCGCTGATCATGTTGTGGTCTTACAAAAATTACTTTCAAGTCCCAATAAGATATTGGATAAAAAAAAATAAGAGCGCTAACAGGAAGGAATCAAAATACAAAAGCTACTGTTGACCACAAGAGATTATTGTCCTTGGAGAGCAGAAGGCACAATTCACCACAAGCAAGGTTTCAAATTTCGTTTTTGGATCACATCTTGGCGTCAAAAACCCAAATTTGAAATCCGGTAATTTCGGGTCTGGGAAAACCGAAATTTCGGTTATTTTCAAACTTCTATCAAATGGTCTCCTGAGGCTGGAAAAAATTGGAAAAAAATACAAAAAAATCATGCAAGCATTTATCTACATTTCCTACCTATTTGAATGCAAAATACTAAGTATTTGCACATAAAAGACCGTAAATTTAGAAATTTCGGCAACATTTCAATTGATTTTCGGATTGTGACACTGATATTATTTTTCAAGCATGGACCAAGCAGAACAGGACATAACACTGATATTATTTTTTATCAGCCGAGCACTGCATGCAAACAGTACACAATATGGCTGGGCGAAGGCCAAAATTATTAGAATATGACTTTTTGCAGTAGAAAAGTCTCCATGAAATCTCTGCCAAAATATTTGCTACAGATGCACATCGGCGGACCTATATTGACACCCAGCAGTGATTCAGAAAATGCAGGGTTCAGACTTAAAAGATTCTCCTCAATCCATGCTTGCGCTCTAGTTTCTGATTTTTTTTTGCCACTTGGTTAAGTATCATGTTTTTACAAACAGGGCCAGCTAGTCATTTACTCATCTAACTTTAATTGTGACTAGAGAAATGCTCACTTGACAGCAATCATACCTTCTAATGGATTGGAGCATGAGGAGGAGCCTAAAGTAAAGACTCATCTATTTGTACATTCTCTTATCGAGATATGATCAAATGCTAGCATGAGAGCAAAACGTAAAAGAAAACCATACAAAAATAAGAGGGATACCTAGACTGCAAGGAGTGCAGAACTGCAAGAATAGACGAGATGACCATAAGCACTTTTTTATTTTTGTCATAATTTGTATATATATTTTTTTGCAAAATTTTCACATGTATTCCTCATAAAAGGCATTACAATTCGCTACAAAAAAAATTGGTGCGAAATCTGATTCAAAAAACATGAAAACCGGTCCAAAAAGCCGAAACCTTGGCGAAATTGACCGAAATCACTATAGCAATTTGAAAACTTTTGTTTTTTTATTCCACTGAGGTTTGGAATCTTGGCCGAGATTTCCCAAATCTTGACGATATTTTGAACCTTGATCATGAGTAGTAGTAATGCTAACCAAGGAAAAAAAAGGAAACAAATAGTCTAGATAAATTCTCAGCAAAGAAACATTTAGGCCAGGCCACAGCAAAGAAAATAAATGCAGTCATGTCACTAATAGGACTACACATGCAAAAAGTTTTCATTATTAGCATATAGTAAATAATTTTCTTTAAAAAGGTGTCCCTCTAAGAATATTGTGTCTCAATGCATTATGCATAGCTAGTTTAAGTGAATTTACCGAGTCCAGTGTGGTGAAGCCGTCCTTGCAGCAAGCAACAACAAGTGGTCGCAAGGAAGTAAATGGCGAGAAGAGCTCTATATCAATATCCTCAGCATTTCCATAGGCATTTTCAAATTCTCGCAGGGTCCCAAAAGCTCGTTGAAGTTGACCAATTGATGAATGAGCATAAATCTTGGCAAGATATGCCGCTGGAGTGGGTGCCCTTTTCTGTCGCAAGGATTTCCGTAATATCGACCAAGCAGCGTTCAAGAGGTCAGTGCTACAAGTTCTACCAGAAGCACTTAAAGCTGAGAGCACTAAACCTTCATCAACTGAAAGGTGAAGAGGAGGTGTAGCATGCTCACCACGAGCAATCCATCTCGCAAGAAATTCCAAAGCAAAAAGAGCTAGCTTGCTATTGTTAGCTTCAAAAGCAGCTTCTGCTATGTCAATGCACCAGGCCCATTGTGGACACAACACTTTGTTCTTATCTGTTGCCTGGAATAAAACAATTGCACCATCATAAACAAAGCAGTCATATTATTCTAAAGTTGGAAACCACATACATATGAAAGTTATAGTTCGAGACCAACTACAACATTGAAATCCTAAATAACATATGCGCACTAGAATAACCATTCTGATGAATAAGTACCTTGCATTTCTCTATGACTGATGCCAACGTATGCAATCTCCCAGATCTTACACATGCTCGGACATAATCAGCAAAAACAGTTGAAGATATCATGTAGCCCGATTTAAGCATCAAATCCAAATATTTCAAAGTTGAGTCAACATGGTTCAGTCTTATCAGCAGGCCTACAACCAAATTGTAGGATTCATCGTCTGGTAAAGTTCCTGTTTGCAGCATCCTGATTTCAACAGACAAAATCATTTTCAAAGTCAAATGTATTGCACTGGCGTCACACGAAACTATAATACCTTAAAAACAACATACATTGGTAGAAATAAGAGTATAAACTATTGGGATACTAAACTTATAGGCAAAAACAAAAAGATAAGCGCTTAAGCAGAATACAATATTCAACACTACAAATAAAAAAATAACATTAATCTGCCAACAAACTCGACAGTCTGCACATTTGGTTTAAAAAAGGTACTTACAACTGTATGCAATATATAAGTTCCTAGATGTTATAACACAAACCTCATAGGCACTAACTTAAGGTACAACTCCACTATGTACATGTTCAAGTTTAGGATGCAAAGCTGATCAATCATCAGAGGTGTCATGTTATAAATGTACTCAGACTCTCAGAGAAGCAAAACTCACACAATGCCAAGGATCAACGATCTCAACACATTCAGCTCAAGCTGCCACCATACCATACCAATACCAGAGGTTCACTATCCATAGGTTCAATATAATTTCTGATCTGCCCTGTGCTATAAATTTGTCCTAAACAACTTACGATACTGTAGTTGACTCCTATACAGGCATATCACATCATAAAGCAGGCAATGAAATGGCGATACTCTCATACTAAAAACAACAAAACTCACCGTTCGATGAGCCTCTCGGCGCCTTCGGCCTCCTGGGCGGTGACCATGCTCTTGAGGACGAGGTTGTGCGAGGCCGTGTTAGGCGTGATCTCGAACTCGCGCATCTGCTCGGCGAGATCGAGCATCTCGTGTGGCAGGGCCCCCGCCATGAGGTTGGCGCGGAGGTAGTGATTGAAGAGGTCGACGTCGGGGCGGTTGGGCTTGCCCGTGGCGACGTCGAGCGACCTGACCCAGAACTCGAAGAGCTGCTTCATGTCCTCCCACCGCTGCTCCGCCGTCCATTCCGCGAAGGTCTCCTTGAGCTCGGCGGTCCCAAGGGTGGCGGAAAAGGCTGCCATGCGGTGGTGCGGCGCGAACGGGCTGGTGGCGACGACGGCGGGGAGGAGAGAGGAGGGCGGGCTGGATGCGGCGGGGTTACGCCAGTTCTCGCCGTAGAAGGGGCTGCCGAAGCTAGGGTTCGGGGGGAGCGGGGCGGGTTCGGAGGCGGTTGGAGGCGGGGAGAACTCGGGCTGCTGGGGGAGCGCGCGGGAGGAGGAGATCCCCGCGCGGAGGAGGAGGGGGAGAGCAGCGGGGAGTTTGCGGAGGTGGCGTAGGAGGAGCGAGGTGGTGGCCGCCGCCGCGGCCGCCATGGTGGCGACGCGAGGGAAGGTTTGGGTTAGGGTTTTAGGGGGATGCACGGAGTGGAGAAGAAGACAGCGGCTCCGCGCCTTGAGATCAGATCAGGGCGGCGATGGCAGCAAAAACCACGAAACAACTAGAATAAGCAAAAATCTGAAGCAGGGGTCTGTTTGTTTTAATCTAAATTCTGGCTTTAAAAGTAGAAACAAAAAAATAGGTTAATTTTAGAATCTAATTCTCACAATCTAGCCAACCTATATATATTAGAATTTACAATCCATTCCATATGTGTTTTTAGAAAATCAGTTTCTATACAATCACAATCTAAAATCAGCTTTTAGATAATCCAAAGCTGAAACAAACAGATCCTTAATATTCGTTTACACAACCACTACAGCTGAAATTCAACGGCGCTGATATATTCCCTTGTGTAATTAGGCTAAGAAAACATTTACACTTACTTTAAAGAGGCGTGTGTATCTCTTTTTAAAAGTTATATAAATAGAATGTAGATATCGATTACATAGCACTGAAAATAAATATAAATGCTTTGCTATGTTATCATTCTAGAGTAGCATCGTCTGAGCTGGCGTTTGGAGAAAAGGAAATCAAGAGACTAGCTTATGGCTCACCACGCTAAATTATTTTTTTCAATGGCAAGTGGTTCGTTGAGAAAACGTAGCCACGAATTTCTATCTCAATTAAAAAATATATATAACCAGGTTAAATGTTCTCTTAATCTCGGCACAGAGAATTGCTTCCCGTCTACTGAAGATTTTTTTTCCCCAATAAAATAGGACGTCGGGGAACCGTACGAGATCAGCATAATCTGGGAGTTAGGCTATATGGGCTCCTTGCAGTATCTGATCACACGAAGGTACCTACGACTACAGGGAAGGAAGTTAAAATGCTAAATACCAATAGGGAGAGACTAGTGTTTGGACGTCCGATTACTGTTTATTTCATTGGATGCCTCTAGCAACTTTTTTTTTCAATGTTTGCAATATTTTCTATCAACGTGTGAAACATTTTTTTTGAACGCTTCCGTTTACTGTAGCAAATTTTACTGTTTATCGAAGGAAAATATTGCACGCGTTGTAACAAAATGTTGCATGTAAAGGAAAAAATATTGCAATGCGTTCGAAAATTTCGGACGTCCGAATACAAGTCATTCCGATACCAATATGATACAACTTGGGACAGTTTAAACAGAAACCACGCCTCTATGTGAGCAGCAATTAGCAACTCATGATGAATTTTTTTTTTAAATAATATTATTTTAATTCGAAATTGCGACATTAATACACGTATTTAAAAAATTGCAGAAATAATATCCGGTCGCCAAACCGTTTGGCGATAATAGGGTTGTCGCCAAACGGTTTGGCGATATTAGGGTAGTCGCCACACGGTTTGGCGACTATACCGTAATCCCTCGTGTCAGCCCGGCTGTCGCCAGGTCCGGTAGTAGTCGCCACTCCGCTCGGCGACTACTGAGTGGTCGCCACGCCGTTTGGCGACTACTAGTAGTCGCCGAAGGAGTGGCGACTACTAGTAGTCGCTCAACCTGTTTGGCGATAATCTGTACATTTATTAATTTGTAAGTAAATTTTTTGTGAACTGCTTATGCAATAATTGTTATATTAAACAGGAAAAACTAAAAAACTCTTGTCATGTAATAGACGGAAGAATTATTTTAGTTCGTTAGTGATACGATCTCACTTTCGTATTTTCATAGCCCCATGGATTGGCAAGACACGGTCAAAAAAGATGAATAAATGAAGGCCGGCCCACGCAGGCGGGCTACCACTTACATATGGGCGAGATAGCAAGACGTTCCTCGGCATTTTGTTGCGAAAGTCGGAAAAGGCACTAACGGCCTCTGAAACCACGGAAATCGTGGGCACTAAGGGTTTTCGTTGCCCATGAAAGGCCGACACGGTCCAAAAATTACGAAAAAATTATAGGGCGGCCTCACTTAATGCGGGCTACCACTTACGTATGGGCGAGATAGCCGACGCTGGTCTTGACCATTTGTTGCGAAAATCGAAAAGGCACTCGCGGGTAGAATCAGCGAGCACGTATAAAAATTAAATTGGACAACCACGACGTCGAAAAATTTTGAAATATTTTATGGAGGTTCCTGATAAATCAGTGATATTACCATAAAAATTTCAAATAATTTGAAGATCTGAACAATGTTTTTAAATTAAAACAATAAAATTTGATTGTTATGAACTTTTGAAAATTTAATTTTTATTGTTATGAACATCACGCATGTGAATTTTCAAAATTTTATGGTCGACAACAACTCATGTTATTGGTTCTGATGAGAAAATAAGCAATAGATTAGATTATATTATATTACAAGGGCATTACAACAGTGACGAGGTTAATAAGGAAAGCACTGTTCGTCGTGGTGGAACAAATGATCGTTCCGCCTATCTGGGTACAACCAGAATGATGTCAAATATTTTCTGCATATTACCTGACCCGTTCTAATTTTGCGATTTGTCCTCGGACACCGCTCAATCCCTACTACGAAAAGAACTCCATGGGGTTCCGAAGGTGCTCCCATTGTCGCCGATTGGGTGGCCTATGCCGACGTCTCGGTGTATAAGACTTAAATTTTGGTTGTTCTTTATGTGGATTTCGCCTCCCATATGGGCATGTCATCCCGATTCGGCGCCCCTATGTTGATACCACCGGTTCCGGATGGTCTGCAAGAACGCGTCAAAGATTTGTTCCGTCTTTGCGGACCTCGTACATTGCTTCCCTTGTCCCTTCTTCTTCCGAGAGGAGGAACCTCGTGCACCTCAGTGCGTTGGCGTTGGCGGAGACATGCCGAGACGCCGCCTGCTCTGTTCGCTCGACTCCACTATATGGTGCAGAGGTGTGTGTTGGGCTTATGCTTGGACAACCGGAAGCGTGCCTGCGATCAATGCAAGATGCCCTTTGGTGGTTCCATAACACCGTAAGAGGCTCGAGTCCGGCTTTTCGGGCGGTAGTGGCACCACGGAGAGGGTTGCTCCCCGCTTATCCCATGCTGAGTTGCCCGAGATGTGGGTGGTACGCCTCCGGTCCACCCAGTTGAAGTACCAAAGACTGTTCCTCCTCGGCCAAGGGCACCAGAGAATCTCCGGTCCGCTAGATCACCGTGATGTATCAACCATCGCCTCCGTGCCATGTACGCAGACGTCGGGGCTTTCGGTGGCCCCGGAGGAGGGTCCTCCTTGACTTGACCGAATTCGCAAATGCCCTTTTGAACTCCCGTGTGCGATGAACGGTTTAGAACTACTACTTTGTGAGTTTAACATGAGTATGTCGCATGAAACTCACCGTCGGTTGGCCCCTTGCACACCGCCCTAAGCTCGGGTCGATCCGGAAAGGGACATATCTGGCGGCCTCTCCCACTGGGTGAAGTTCTCGGGCGAAGCGGGGTAGGCGTCGTGGCAGTTGTAGAGAAATTCGTAGTCACGTCGTTCCAGCCCGTCGATCCATTGGAAGAAGCAACACCGGTCCTTGTACTGAGAAAAGAAAGAACGATGCATGAGATGGTAGTGTTACCCTGTATTGTGTGGACACCAGTAGGTTTACCTCAGGTGCGAACACAGCGAAGAGTGGAGCGGCCGCCGCTCCATGGGTAGATTGCTCAATCTTCGCCGGAGGTTCTTGATCGCATTTTGGTCGGGCAACTCCGCAGAATCGGGCGCCGACGCCATCGCATCCGGATATTCGGGCGGATGACTTCGCTGGTCAAGAGGCGACAGAGAAACGACATTGTGTCCAAATTTGTGTAGATTCACCGACGTTGATTCTTTGGTTTGGTCGTGTTGGATGTCTACCCTTCGCCATGTTTTATAGTGGTGGTGAGGGTTACTCGCACGACGTGTCACCCATCATCAAAGCCGCGTGTTGTCGCTTTCATCGAAAAGGGTGCGGCGTGTTGTCGTCTCGGTCTGGCGGGGTGCAACGTGTTGTCGTCTCACCAGAGCGGCGTGGTCCGAGTGTTGTCGTTTCATCAAAAGCGGGTGCGGCGTGTTGTCGTCTCTGCCGAGCGGCGTGGTGCGGCGTGTTGTCGCTTCACCGAAAGCGGGGTGCGGCGGTTGTCGTCTCGACCAAAAGCGGGTGCGATGTGTTGTCGTCTCGGTCCAAAGCGGGTGCGGCGTGTTGTCGTCTGCCCGAGCGGCGTGGTGCGGCGTGTTGTCGTTTGACCGAAAGCGGGTGCGGCGTGTTGTCGTCTCGATCAAAAGCGGGTGCGGTGTGTTGTCGTCTCACCAAAAGCGGGTGCATTGATATCGGAAAGGTAAAAAACGTGAACATCACTATTAACATTGTAAACAAGACGAACAAAGTAACAAAGCGAGAACAACACTCTAAAAATGTAAAATAGTACAAAGTAAGAACAAAAGTAGGACAGCACCCTATCAACGAGTCCCTAGTCGGCGCCACCCCTCCTACGACGACCCCTCTTCGGCCTACGTGCTGAGGCCGGTGCATCGTCAAGAGGGCGAGGGTGAAGCGCCTGCGATGGCCCCGCCTGATCCTGCGATGGCACCGCCTGCCCGTAGTCCGAAGGGCTGTAACGCTGCACCGGTCGACGGTCGCGGGGAGGCAACGTGTACCCTAAGGTACCGAACTCCGGCTGCGTGAATCGTGGTTCGGCAGGGGTCGCGTGTCTGTGTCGATGCTGGGCTGCGTCGCTGCGGCAGAGGCAAGATCTAATATGCACCAATAAGAATCGTCCGCGAAGAACTCCTGCTCGACGTGGCCCGAGGAGTGCGTGGACTGAGAGAACTGGCCTCTACCCTCAACGTAGCCTTCGCGTTCGGATAATACCTTTTAATTGTAGTTACGTGATGCAAAAACTCAACGTAAGTAGCTCGACTTACGGCGTGGGGACCATGGTGGAGCGCGTGGTGCTCGCCGGTAGGACCCTCCACCACGCTGGGCCCGGAGGCAAAGGAGTGTGGAAGCCCGACTCGCCTCATTTGTGTAACGAGGAGCCGGGTCATTTGTGGGGTGTGTAGGCACGCGGCGGTCTCGAGGTGGCACGGCCGGTAGCGCCGACGCGTCGACAAGAACCAGCTCCACGATCTCGCCAAAGCCGGCCACCATGCGTCCTCAGCCTCCGCCATCTCGCCCAAATGAGATGGCAACTCCGCCCCGTAGCTGGACAAGACATCGGATCCGTGCGTGTGCGGCCCCTAGCGTGGTCCACCGCCACACACGAAAGTGATATGCATATGGAATTTTTGCGCCAAGAATACACAATGTAATTTACAAAATCAATACTTACCATGGCGTGCATGGCCGCTCCGCTCGCTCGGTACAAGTCGGCCACGTTGAGCGAAGCGTCTGTGGCCGAGCCTCGTCCACCAAGAGGAGACGGACACGCGTCCGGCACGCATCAATAGCAGTATCTTCTTTGGTGGGGGACGAAGTCGTCGAAGGTGTGGCCTCATCGACGACGTCTTCTTTGCGCGCCGCCCATCAAGGCCACCACGGCTCCATCTTCCGTAGCAAGGTGGGCGAGTCTTCTGAGGGCCATGGGTGGCGACCTCGAAAAGAAATCGAAATTATTAGACATACGACGTAACTATTTCACATATTTTAGTTCCGATAACTCACGTGTATCGCCGACGCGGTACACGATCCCCAAGGAACGGGACCGGCCGTCGAGGTCGAAGCTGCTCGAGGACTCGGTGCGCGCGTAGTCCTCCACGAGGCGCCGAGGACGATCTTCCTCGTCGTCGACCGAAACCTCGTCCCTACCGCAAAGCGCGGAGATCCCAAATGCGCCGGCTCTGTCGTGGACATGGCGCTCGCTATAAGGGTCCCACACCACCTGCTCCGCGTGCAGGTGGTCGAACGCCTCCGTGAAGGAGTGGTACGCCGAACGTACCTGCACTCCCACCCACTGTGGCTGCAAAAGGAAAAAAATATGTTGAAGCACATGCGACTGCAAATACAAATTGATAAATGCAAGTAAAGAAAATAATTACCCGTCGCCGAGTCCAAAGCGAGCCCACGGTCGGCCGGTCGATGTCGCCGCTTCGCACATCTCGGCGGTGTACACTCGCGGGAAGACCAAGGGTCGACCCACTGGGAAGCGCTCGAACGACCAAAGCTGGAGGAGTAGAGGCATCCCAGTCAGGTTGGCGGTGTCCTTCAGCTTCACGCACGCGTCGCAAAGGGCGCGGTACGTGCCAGCAAGAACCGCCGAACCCCGGACACCGGCCGGACTCGCTCAGGTCAACGGCGTCGCGATAGCCCGTGCGTAGGCTATCCACCGTGCGTCGACGCTGTCTCCGTGCGTGGTCGTGAACATGACCATCCCAAACAACCAAAGCAGGTAGGCCTCCAAGTGTCGGTCCACCTGGTACGGCGTGGGGTCCGCCGCCATGTGCTGCACCTGTGACAATTAACATATAGTAATATGTTAATAATGTTACAAAAAATTAGAATAACATATACATGTACAAGCACTCACCTCGAACTGGGCCAGCCACCTCCTCAACGGCCCGTGGTTCTTCCTACCGACGGTATCACCGGGTTAGTGGGGCAACTCGTGAACCTCTCGCAGTCACCGCCACCCGCAGAGCCACCGAAGGTCCGACGGTGCCCGGCCGATCGGCAACCTCGTAAGCATGGCGACGCCCCGCGGGGTGACCGTCACCTCCCGAACAGCGGTGGAAAGTGTGCGCTCGGCGCCAACGGTCCACCAGACAAGACAAGAGGCTCGGCCGAACGGAAACGCCGTGACCGCCTGGACCGCTGCCGCCTCCGCAGATCTCGAGCCTCACCACGCCTCGGTGAGGCCTCGATCATGCGGCGAGGGAAGCAACCCAAGACGTGCCAACCTATCGACATGTAAATTCAATTGTTAGAAGAAATGCAATTGTGCGAGCAATGAAACATGTAAATGTAGTGCAACTCACTGGCGTAGAAGGCGTGGTGGAGCCGCCATGCCTCGCCGCACACGGACCAGCAGCAGAGGCACGTGCTCAAGGCCCGTGTGGTGTGGATTTAACGCGGGTGCGTCGGTCCAACGAAGAGTCAAGGAGTGACTCGGGCTCGGTGCTCCATCCCGCAAGTAAACATGAAAAAAAGACGATTAGTAATGTAAATCAAAAGATCAAGAGTTGGACATAAATAAACAAACGATGCATATGTTACGCAATTCAATACAAAAGCATGACAAAAGGTACAATCGAGATAAAACGATTCATATTACGTAATTCAAAACAAAATACATAATTCACTACATAAACATGATGGAAGGTCCAACATACTGCAAATACCTAACATAGGATAAAATGGTACATATTACACAATTGAATACACATTACATAATTCAATACATAACACTAAGGGCATTATGCTGCCTTGTGCCCGTGACTCACCGTGATTGAGAACACCTCCTAACAGGCGACCCACTTCAGATTCATCCATGTCATTGCGAACGCGCTTAGATGTGGATCGCCACCGCCTGGTGCACACCTCCGTAAATTTGTATCCGTAGACATATGCGCACATCTGTGTTAATGGCAAGTGAAATCACCATGTGCTCGAAAACCACGGAACTCACCGGACTGTGTGTTGACAAAGATGACCCTTGGTAGAAAGGGGACACGATCTTTGCCGTGCTCATCCCAATTTGCCCACAAGCTGCGATCACATGCGAGCAGGAATATGAAGAAGTCTTGGCTTGTTGCGTGCATTCACACCATCCGGTGGCCCTTGGCCTAGGTTAACCTCGTGTGTAATAAACCGTCGGTTCCCAATCCCCTTACACCGGAGAGTCACTTGAGCGGTACTCGGTGACTCGGTTACGCACCATATGCAAATGAGCTTTGCCGGTGCGTTCCTCCATGTAGGCCATCATCCGCGACAAGACGGGCGTTTGCAATGTCGTGGCATGCAAGACCTCGCGATGCCTTTTTCCGAAGTACCCAACGATGCCGTGCAAAGATGCCTTCCAGATGGCCACAAGTGGTAGCGACGCAGCCTCGATGACCCAATTGTAAACCTCGGCTATATTCGTTGTCATGACACCGAACTGTTCAAACATATCGCTTAGCACGATAACTCTAATTGTTCAATCGTCACGGCTATGTTAATTTAGTATACTAACTCGGCGCCCAAAGGTCATGGAGCAATGCCCACTTCTCCAACGGCTCGCTTATCCAAAGGCGAGAAACACTTAATGTTTCTTGACGATCGTCTCCTCGATTTGGAGGATCGGCGCCCGAGGGGTGATAGCCTTTTCGGTGGGCAATCGTTCGGCGTTCTTGGTTGCTTCTTCACTCTTCAATCATGCGGTAGTGTGCTTGTCCAACTCGCCAATATCGCGTTGAACTTACGTGCTTGGTTACGCTTGCATAACCTCTTAAATAGGTTCATCGACTTCTTACTCTTGAACCGCTCAAAAATTTGCTCCCAAATGTCTCATGCACCACTGCTCGCATGTCACGCCACGGAAAAGGCTCATCAAGGTCCTCTCAGAGAGTCTTAATTGCGAAATGATACCTTTATGGCGGTCATGGATGATGCACACGCTGGGTGATCACGAACTACCCCGAACTTCAAATGTCCGAAAAACCACGACCACTATCCGGTTCTCACCCTCAACAAATGCAAAGGCCAATGGAAGTATGTGGTTGTTCCCATCAATTGCAATTGCCGTTAGAATCGCCTTGTATTTCCCACCAAGAATGTACCATCGACGACAACAATGGACTGGCGAAGACGAATGACGCAATGCAAGGACCCGTGAAAAGAAAGCTCGACGAAATATCGAGACCCGTTACCATCCGCTTCACTTTCTTCAAAAGCGTGTACGTGTTCGGTTTGTTTCCTTCAAGACATCAAGCACACGAGGTAGGTTACAATACTGAAGCCTCATATGTGCCAAACCTCTTCTCTAATGCCTTTTGCTTCGCACGCCAAAGCCATCGAGTAACTTATCCGATACTTAAATGTTCTCAAGATTGCTTTCAATATAAGAACACTCAATGTCCCTCTTCTCGATGATCTCATTGAACATCACGCTAGCGATTAGAGCCGCATTCAAGTTGCGGTGTTTCACCGTAATATTTTCTAGTCCGCATGTGTGCCCATCTACTCGTGATGCAATCCAAAATGTCTCGTGACTTCGCTTGTAAGCATGTACTGAATTCACATCCTTCGGTTCGCACTTCACTGTGTATCTATTTGGACCGACAAAACAACTCGAACTCTCTCTGCTGCGATAGTGCCCACAAATTTCACCGCCAACTTCAACTCGTAATTGTTTGCGAAAACTTGATTCAAATTAACGGCATTGCTACCATACTCCCAACGCGACTCATGCCCCCACAAAACTTCCATACTAGCTTTGTTTTTCCTGCTCCACTCGTCGTGATGGGTACATCCGCTGTCTCAAAGATTACTATGCATTTCATCATCTCCTCCCTCTTCCTCATCTTCGTCGATGTCATCATCACACTCCAACATTTCACTTCATCTTGCCTCGCCATATGGTCCACCAACCCAATTGATCAACAATTTGCTCGATTTCCTCCCTTCATCCGCCCGACCTTCGCGCTTTCTTTGCATCCTGTTATCATCCTCCGCCGCTACCTCAACCGCACCACTACCGAACTTGTTCACCAGAGTCGACGTCTTTCGCTTCGCCCACATCGCTAATATTCACCTCTTCTCTAAGGCACGCCAGACCAAAGATTACACATTCAAGGCTAGATCCCTTGCACCACCTTAACCATTTCTGCCACAAGTACGTCCGATCTATTTTCTTCAATTCCCACATAGCCGGGTCACCCTTACTACGCGTGAATACGACTTGAATGGTAACAGAGTAAACACTTGCATCCAGGGAAAAATATTTGGTCAACCAAAGCTTTATATCACGGATGCTAACTCTATCAGGACATAAGTGTTCCGCCATTGTGACTGCAAAACTGCTCAAATCAACACCATTCTGCCCAATTTTTATTTCACCATCGCCGTAATATACCCTAAATTTCACTGCATCCGACATTACTGCGACCACATAAACAAAATTGATTTTCAGATCACCACTAATATCACTAACTAACAATGTTCAAAAAAGTGCTAGGCGGTAGGCATGTTGCAATGAAATAAAGAAGTGAATTCATACCATATTACTAATGAAGCAAACTCTAGTCGCTCTCCTACTACTATCGATTCATCGCTACTCACCTAATGCCTAATGAAATTCTCAAAAGAAATTCTCAAATGAAATTCTCTCACACTACTATCGATTCATCGCTAGCCATCTACCAAATGAAATTCCCCACCCCCAATGACCAAATGAAATTCCCTCCCCATAATTTTCCTCTCATTGAACATACTGCTTTGATGTCGGTGGGGAGGCGGAGGATCTCAAGGGCACTCATGGCGGACCATGATCTTCGCCGTGAAGAACGATCTTCGGCGACCTAGCTTCCCCTTCCCTCTTCCCCCGCACGACCCGGTAACCTAGCTTCCTTCCTCTCGAAGTTTTCCGCTTTTCCTCTTATCCAACCTCGACACCGCTCAGCTCCGCCTTTCTTCGCCGAAGCGCCCTTTTTGTACTGCCGAGTCCCGCTTAGTCCCGCTTCGAAACGCCTAATGCCGCTTTTTCAATCTCTAATATTTCTAAATTTTCTAATATCTAAAATTTCTAAAATCTAAAATTTCTAAAATTATCTAATATCTAAAATTTCTAAATTATTTTGCACTAAAAAAATAAATAACAAAAATTAAAAAAAATACCTTTTTTCTCTCCTTCTTCTTCCTCTTCTTCTTCCTCCCTCCCTCCTCTCCTCTCCTCTCTCTCTCTCTCCCTCCTCTCCCGAGCGCTGCTCTCCCTCTCTCCCGCGCGCGCCTCACTCTCCCTCTCTCCTTGTGACCTCCTCTCCTCCCCTCCCTCTCCCTCTCTTCTTCTCCTTGTGACGCCGCTTCCTCTCCAGCTTCGCCGTCTTTTTTCGTTTCTTCGCTGAAGCGCAGCGAAAGGCGCGGCCGGCGGTCGGTGCAGATTCGGCAGCTTGTCGCCACACCGTTCGGCGATTACTCGCTTGTCGCTAAACGGTTCGGCGATTAAGTTGTCGCTAAACGGCTTGGCGATTACTCAGAGTCGCCGAGCGGTGTGGCGACCACTCCCGACTTTGGCGATAACCGGTCGTTAACGGCCGACACGCGGGATTACGGTATAGTCGCCAAACCGTGGCGACTACCTATTATCGCCAAACCGTTTGGCGACGACCTGATATCGCTAAACGGTTTGGCGATCCGATATTATTTCTGCAATTTTTTAAATACGTGTATTAATGTCGCAATTTCGAATTAAAATAATATTATTTAAAAAAAAATTCAACTCATGATGATGGCGGCAGCCGCAGAAGGCCTCAAACGGCAAAACCATACGCACAGCAGCCCACCAAGGCCTCAAAACAGAAAATGTGAGCCAACATCACCAAAACAAAGGGCGAGTGGTAGCTTACAAGGTGCAAGATGAACAAAGCAATAACAGTGCTTGCACCGATTAAGGCTATGTTTGTTTAGGCTTAGACTATTTGGTTTATAGCTTAAAGCCAGCTTGAAGAATATTGATATCCAAAATGCGGCCTGTGGCAAAATAGGCATACAAAGATTTATGACTGGTTTAAAAGTAGCTGATGCTTATTTAATGAGCTTCGCAATATACCTATGATAACTATCTTGTTCATGCGAGAATCTGTCTCAGACCATTCTCGAGCCGGCAAAAACCTCAAGGGCCTCCCTCACCGCCTGCCTGAGGGAAAAAAACAGAGCAGTAGTGACAATCTGTACAACAACAGCCAGATTTATTACAACTGCAAAACTGAACACGTTCTCTAGTGATTGGTTTGTATACAGGGGGATAGGATAGAAATTTGCTTGATTACTTTAGCTTTTCATGTAGTTCTTTGAGAATCATTGTGTGATGTAACGACCTGCAATGTATGAACGTGATCCGAGTTGTGCATGTGTCAAATCCCTTTACAACGATATATATCCATATCAGACTTCCTTTCCCAAAGAAGATCCTCAAGCCATGCTTCTACCTGGAAAAACAAATTGCATCAGACAAATACGTAAAATGACAATTGGAGATTGAGCATTCAATAGCTCATGAACTGAGAAACCTAGGACATGTGTTAAGGCGTAGATGCTGGACTATTAAATATCTTTTCTAATATACAGAATTTGCATGTCATTTAGTCCAACAGACAGTGGAAGAATGGAGCATCTTATTTTCACTTGTCCCAATAAATGATCATCTTCAAAATTACTCATTAAAATGCATCTATCTCTACACATGGGAGCTTAAAAGGAGCAATATGAGTCAAATAGTGTTTCCAGTTGTTGCTGCAACATCAACCAGGAAGGAGTGTTACAAAATTCATGAACAGGAATATATTCGGAATACCGAGCTTACAATTACTTGTTCCATGGAACTTCTTAGGGCATGTACAACAGTAATTAATGAGCCGTCTGCAAGTTGTCACGTAATCTTTTTCATCCTATGTGGCATAGAATTAATGAGGAGAGAGGCGCTTGCCGCCTCTTCGCGAGAGGACGACAGTGGCTCGTGCTCCGATGCAAAATGACGGCTCCGTCGCCTATTGTAGGAAAGAAGCCGTCTATATACTCATGCTTGATCACGGTAATTTATGGACCCATGCATAAATTAATTAGTTTATAGACTGCTTGACAGACAAGCCATTGTAGAAGTTGTCTGCTTTGTTGTCTTTATACGACGTGGCATACACTTACAGACAGCAGCTGTCTAGACTGTTGTACATGCCCTTAAAAAGCAACCTTTGTAGTATGAAATGAGCCTGCCACTTATTGTGGAATAATAAATGAAACCGGTAGACACGAACTTTCAAGTCTTAACAAATCTATGCAGTGTGTACAGAAGAGATCAACCTGACTTATAATTACCAAAGTCATGTACCTGACATCCTAGAATAAACGTCTCTTTCCAATATCCATCATTTTCTTTGTTGGGCTGGCTCCTCACCGGCTCTTTTCTCTTCCTTTCTCTGTTCTGTTTTCTGTTTCCTTTTCCTTTTGGTTAATAAAATCTCAATAGGGGCTTCCCCTGTTGTTTCTGGTTTTCAAAAAAAAATATCCATATTATTAAGATGAATGAATAAATATTTTATTCAATCTTTCTTGAAATTTTCCCATAGAAATGTTTTCTAAATGTCAATTGCATTTCATAAGTTGTTCATTTACATATATTCTGCTGATAGCGTTCATTTAAGGAGAGAGAGTACCTTAGCCGAGGAAACCGGATCCTGCTCATAAATGCACAAGGTGGAAATACTGTCATCGTGACGACGATTAGATGGTACTGATTTACTGTACTCCAGAAGTTCTTGCAGTTGTGATGAATTCTAGGGGAAATACATTAAAAAAGTCAATAGTCGAATCCCTGAATTAAGGTGTTCAAATTTTGTTGAGCACAACGTGCCCCAGAAAGCAATGACTACAAAGAAGTACCCATGGGCAGTACGCATGTAAAGCTTTCTTATCTTGAATTTTGGTTGGTTCCCTGGATAGAAAGTTACAGTTCTATCAAGATTCTCAGTGTGCCAGTGTGGTTCACTTATTAGGGTGTGTTTGGTTGGTAGGATGAGGTTGAATGGGATGGGATGGTCCTATACTATTTGATTCCATTGTTTTGGGTGAATGGAATGATTTAGCATTTATAGGGAATATTTCTCAAATTTATATCGGACGGTTCCATTCAAGCAACCAAACACATGGATGGTTTTTGTCTTAAACCATCTTATACATGTACTACTTGGTTCAACCAACCAAACACACCCTTAAAAAAAATTACTGATCCACAAATCATTGTACACGTCCAGAATAATTCGTTAAAGGGGGACAATGAATTAGCATCGTGCGATGTTCTTTTGATTTTCATTTCGATTCTTACAACTCAGACCCTATAAGACAGTGTTGATGAGTAGTTTAATACTTTCTCCCTAAAGGGTACAAGAAGTATTAGGAAGGATAAGTTATATATTTCAATTAACAGGAACAAATATATTTCAATTAACAGGAACAATTGCTAGCTAGCATGAGCATATAGACGACCAAAAAAAACATAGTCCACTGACTTATTTGTTAGCCAAAATTTCAAGAAATTTATGCTAAATGAATCTATCTTTTGCTGAGAAGCTTATGGCTATAGAGTTTAAATGACCTCAGAATATCTGTCTGAGTTTCCAGAGATCAGGTATAACAATATACATCTAAATAACTTAGTCCCATAACGCATCGCAAGAATTAAAATCGTACTTAAAGAAACAACTGATTACCAATCAACAATTCTAGACTTCTTCGCACTGAATACAAGGGCGAAATAGCTGAATGTAAGTTCTTAATTGGCTTACTGACCTTGGCACCATATGATTAGGGTGTCCTTGCCGGCAGGTTAGGGCACGGAGGAAAAAGCTCACCATGGACTTGCCGGCGTCGAGGTAGTGTGTACTTTGGGGTGAAGAGCCACTGCTCCACTCCTGGCGGCGTGCACTACCTGGATAACAAGAGTATGGAGCCGCCACTTGAGTTTGGCATGGAAAGTAGAAGCACCGCGCCCGTCGATCACCCATGCAGATTGAAACAGGGAAGGGTAGTGCCCCTTGCCCGCCCCTGCAACCTCGAAGAGTATCTCGTTGGCTCCAAGGGCAAGATCAAGGACTAGTGTTGACACATTCATGGAGTGCACCCAGTGGCGGATCTAGGATTTTAAGTTAGGGTATGCCGAGCTAAATTTTGCCGAGCAAGTCGGTTTACAAGTATAAAATAACAGGAAATATAGCAAAACATGTAAAAGATCTTATAATATTTTAAAATTACTCAAGTAAGGTCAAATCCAACACAAATTACAATATAAATAGTTCGAACATATTAAATCTAAAATATGCATAAAAGAAGCTTTCATACCTACAATAGGTTGTTCTTGTTCTTGAGGTTGATCTTCCGCCACAGTTCCAGCTGGAGCTGGGGAAGGAGATGAAGCAGCAGCAATCTTCTTTGCAGCATGTTTTCGGAAAAGAGATGCAATGTCTCCATTCCTCTTCATAATTCAACAACTCTACAAACAAAAGATGCAATGCATCAGCAAGTAACTCTTTAGTCTCTAACAAAGTAGAAATTATATTTGTTTCTAATCTCTACATCAACAGGCAGTCTAGCACTTACGTAGTCACATCACGTCATGATCAGAAGAATAACTAAAGTAAATATAAACTATAACATGCCAAACATCATCTAGACCCATCAGGGCATCAGGCTTCAGCACATGTGAATAAAAAATGGATTGCAACTTGCAAGCTACGTACAGCAGCCAGCCAGCCATCATCTATAAATTTCTTTCTTATGCCAAGTTAAGTTTCATCTCATATATCGAACATCTCATGGGCAAATTTGAGAAGTATAGGACAGTCGACATTTCTAGTCCTATTACAAGTGCAGTAAAATCAGTTGGCTCCTGTATGTTCTATTCATTTCTTTATGAAAACTCCATGCAGTTTGGTGTTGGGCTGTTGGCTAAGTGACTAAGCCCATCACTCCATCAGGCTTTAGAGTTCACACTTCACAGGATACTAGGATAGTAGATTAGTAGTTGAAGAACTAATCAACTAATTGCTTCTGCTTACATACGGCATACGGTCTGCGACAAGCTAGCCGATCGACAAGCAACTAGCGAGACGAACTGCGGAGGGCCGGAACAAACATGCATACCTGCGACTGCGAAGTGCGAACGGCGATGACGGAGGCGGACGGCGGCGGCGCCGCGGCGGGCCGGCAGGCGGCAGCGAAAATGAAACTATGCGTCTCCAAGGCTCTGACTCTCCACGATGAGCGTTGGGGCGATCACAGATAGATGACTCGGCTTCGTTCTTCACTTCTTTGGCAGAGGAAACGACGGCACGCGACTACGCGAGGAAACTGATTGTTTCGACGTTTGGACTTCTGGTTTTTTCTTTAGATGTGGGCTGGCCTAGTGGGCTGGGCCAAATCTACAGGGTATAGATCCGCCACTGAGTGCACCGACCACTTGCGGTTCATTCCTGGCTTGTTGCTCTATAATTCCTTGTTACATTTTGGTATTTATGCATATATGGTTGTTGCTCACCTGATATGCTACCTACCAGCATTGTCGTACCTTACTAATTCGAGATTTGCCACGCGGCTTTGTAGATGCTATATGCTGAGAATGCTTTGCTTATCAATCGAGTCGGAAAAAAGAAGAAGAAGAAGAAGAAAACTACCACTTTCTTTATGCGCGTTTTAATGTACGCTTGGTTGAATGGGTAAATATCCTGTGCAATTAAATGTTTGGTGAAATCACGATGTAACCCTACTAAAAAAGTTTCAAAAAATTCTGAAAAAAATCATAGATGTACATCTCAGCTTACCCCATCTACATATAAAATTTCATGATCAAATTCGTCCTGTGCTAGAAGTTACAAAAAAGACAAAGTTGATCATGAACAGAACTATATCGCTTATGATCAAGTTTGTCTTTTTTATTACTCTTAGTACAGGATGAATTTGATCATGAAATTTTATATGTAGATGGGGTAAGCTGATATGTACATCCATGATTTTTTTCAGAATTTTTTGAAACTTTTTTTAGTAGAATTGCACCATGGTTTCACCAAACATTTAATTGCACTTGATATTTTGCCTGGTTGAATGGCAGTATGTAGACATTTATGTGCTATGTTTCAGAACTCTAAATTTCTTGAATATTGTCTTCTTGAATACTGTTCTCGAAGTATTGGCATCCCCTAGAACACAATATTGACTTCTTAAATAAGTTGTTCCCTACACTTCTAAAGAAAAAGAAGTAAAGAACAAGTGTGTCATTGGTAAATGACTTCGTATTGGTTTAGGACCTGTTCGTATTGGTTTAGGTCTGTTCAGATCCGTTCAGTGCTGGGCCATGTCGGAAGGGAATCACAAGAGATGGGTGAAGTGAGAATGTACTCCCTTCGTCGAGTTTACAAGGAGTATTTCTTCATAGCACATAAACAAGAAGATACTGTAGAGGAAAAGAAAGACCAACCTTCGCTTTTGTGGTGAAGATGGCTGATCGTGGCTAGAATTAATGGGGAAGAGGTGGAGGAGGGGGTTTTGGGCATGGCTGGTGTTCGCCGCCGCCATTCAGGGGTCAGAGAAATCAAAGGGGGCGTCATCAACAAGGAAATCTGAATCAATGGTTTCCCCAAACTCAGGCTCCGAATCATCCTCCACAAGCTCTTCGACAACAAAATCAGGGGTTAGCAGAAAACTTCAACACACAACGTCCTGTGATCAATCATGCTAAAGGTACTCCTCTTGTTGATTCTGTTGGGGCTGAGATTCAATATGTGAACTAAATCTGTTACAATTGTGGTGAACCTGGTCATTTGGTTGGAAATTGTAAAAATCCTAAGTTGTGTTTCATCTGTGAATAGTTGAATCATCAAGTTGATCATTGCCCTGTTCGGCTCCAACCTCACCTTTCTGCTAGATATATTGGCAGTGCTGCAAATGGATTAGGTTTTTCATCTTGAAGTTCCTGACTCTAATAGGAGTGCATCCTTTAGGTTTAACAACTGTGGAATTATCACTATAGATCAAGGAGAGATTAGTCTGGCTGAATTGGAAAAGAATTTAGCTGATATTTTTGATGCTAAGTGACCTTGGAAAATTAGACAGATGGAAGATTTCAAATTCTTAGTTCAATTCCCACCATAGAAGAAAGTCTCAGATCTTGCTCTCCTTCCTAGCTTTAATTTGAATAAACCGAGAGTGACTGTCTATGTTGAGGCTTAGAAAGAAAAGATAGATGCCTTTGATGAACTCCAAGAAACATGGGTCTAGGTGAGAGGTGTTCCACCCAAATGGTGCACATGGAAAGTGTTTGATCAGATTGCCTCTTGTTTTGGTCTGCTAGTTAATGTGGATTGGACTGGGTTGTTTAAGAGCTTTTATGAAGTTGCTAGAATTCAAATTGTTTGTAGAGATACTACTAAGATTTCTCATCAGAGGCTAATGGGTGCTGAAAAGCTATTGTTTATGATAACATTGATGGTAGAAAAAAAGGAGACTCCTGCATCAATAAAGGGAGGTGATCGAGATGATGGAAATGATGACAATGATGACGGCTTTGATGATTTGGGTGAAGAGGAAAAGAAACTGAAAGATAATAGTGATGGGATGGATACTAAACAAAGTCAGTCTGTGATTGAATATAAGCAAGATGGATCCACCAGTAGGCAGTCTAGTAGTTCTAAAACTGCTACTCCTAAGGAAAGGGTTGCTTTGATGCAGGGTTTGGATGCTGTAGCAGTGAAGGATAAGAATGTTACAAGCTCTAGTGTGAGTGAAAAGAAATATTGGGTTCAGATGCTTCAGAAAAATATGAGTAATGCTTATAAAGAGGAAGTGATCGATGAAATGAAATGTTATGAACTACTTAGAGGCCTGAAAATGATTGGCTCAGATGAAGAGTGGGATGAAACCACGGAGGAAACTGAAGGACAGGATATTTTGGGTGTGACTAGATGAAGTCAAAATGAGTTGAACTATGAAGCTCCTTTCCCTGTCTCGTGGAGCTCAATGTACACACATGAAAGTCAAGAAAGAACCCATATCAAGGAAACCAAAACCATTGCGGATAAACCTAACAGTGATCAAGAGGGTGAAGTCTTGAAGCTTTCTCAAGATAAGCTGGTTCAAAAAAGGCAAAAAAATGGGGTCCAATTCCTAGCAAGAGGAGGAGTAAAAGAATTGAAGATCATGGAAAAACTATATTGCAAAAAGCACAAGAACTGCAACAACAAAAGAATTTGGAAGGCTGCCCCAAGCCTAAAGGTATTATGTATAAATGTTCTTTTGATTCTTTTACTGCTCATGAGCTAAATGATTTATCTGAGAAAGTTGATATTATGATGGGTCGCTCTGATTTAGAGAACAATGATAATATTTTGATTTGTAAAGAAATTGATACCGTTAGAGTAATGAACTTTGATGAAAAGGTCTTTGTGGGAGACTGTAATGTAGATAAAGTTTATGATGTAAAGTTGAGGGTTGATACTTATGAGGGAAATGATGGTTCTCAAAGCCCTTCTCATGTGCCTCTGAAGGAGGTAGCTGAGGTTGATACTAATTTAGGTGAGTGGACCACAATTGTTAAATACAGACGGGGCAAGCACCCTAGGAAAGGTAAAGAGATATGAGAGGGTTCTTTTGGAATGTTAGAGGTTTAGGACAACTTGGGAAGACGCATTATTTAATGTGTCTAATTTGGAATAATAAGGCAGACTTTGTAGGGTTACAAGAGACTAAGAGGGAGAACTTTAGTAGTTCTTTTCCTAATATTATCAGCGGTTCAAAAAATTTCGATTGGCATTGGTTACCGGCCAGGTCCACTGCGGGTGGTATTCTGGTTGGTCTAGATGTTGATATAATGAAAATTTTGCATGTAGAGATAAAAGATTTCTTTATTCAATGCCTGGTTAAGTCCAAACAGATGGAGTTTGTTTGGAGATTTGTTGTTGTGTATGGATCTCCTTATGAGGAGGGAAAACAAGTTTTTATCTCTGAGCTTCATGAAATCTTTGTTTTGGATTATCATACTCCTATTATTTTAGGAGGTGATTTTAATTTAGTAAGAACTTAGGCCGATAAAAGTAATGGTAAAGTTAACAATAGATGGTGCAATAAGTTTAATGAGTGGATAGACATGTGGGGTCTTATGGAAATGCAGATAACCGGTCAGCACTTTACTTGGGCTAACAATCAAGAAAATTTAGTTTTGTCGGTCATAGATAGAATATTCTGTAGTACTTCAATTGAGGAACGTTTTCCTTTAGCGATTGCTTCTACTCTTATTAGGATAGGTAGTGACCATGCCCCTATTCTGTAGGATTCTAGGGATTGTGCTCCTCTTGGTAGAACTAGCTATAAATTTGAGAAATGGTGGCTTCTTCATGAGGATTTTAGAGACATTGTTCACAAAGCTTGGAAGGTTTCGGTTAGAGGTAGAAAGGATATTGACATTTGGCAATTTAAAGTTAGGAATATTAGAAAAGTTACTAAGGGTTGGAGTATTAATGTAGATGCTAACACTAAGAGAAAGAAAAATCACTTTTAGATGAGTTCGTTGATTTGGATGTTATATCTGAGTCTAGAATTCTTTCTGATGTAGAGAAATATAGATTAGTGAATGTTAAAACAGAGCTAGAGAGCATTTGGGCTATTGAAGAAACTAAAGCGAGACAAAGAGCAAGAGATCGAAATGTGAAAGAGGGAGATAGGAGCACTAGGTATTTTCATGCAGTTGCTAACCAAAGGCATAGGAAGAATTTTATTTGTCCTTGAAAGGCCTGATGGGCCTTCTTGCGACCCTAGAGAAATGCTTTCTATTGCATGTGAGTATTATAAGTCTTTATTTGGTTTTGAAGCTAAGCCTAATATTAATATTGATGAGCATTTCTTCAGTTCGGCTGAAAAGGTTTTCGATGAAGAAAATGAAGTTCTGGAAGCCCCTTTTTCTGAAGTGGAAGTTAGAAAAAGCAATTTTTGATTCTTACTCCGATGGGACTCCTGGTCCTGATGGTCTTTCTTTCTTGTTTTATCAAAAGTTTTGGAACCTGGTTGAAAAGGATCTTTTAAACACTTTTAGAGATCTGGAAAAAGGTGGGCTAGATTTGTTCAGGCTCAATTTTACTATGATTACTTTGATTCTCAAGGAGAATAGCTAAGAATATTAAGCAGTTCAGGCCTATCAGTTTGTTGAACTATAGTTAAAGATTATTTCAAAAGTGCTGACAAATAGGTTTAGTCCTATTTGTAATAGAATTATTTCCTAAAATCAAACTGCTTTTTTGAATAATAGATATATCTTAGAAAGTATGGTTACCTCTCATGAGGTTATTCATAAAATCCATCAAAGCAAAAAGAAGGGTCTTGTTCTTAAACTGGATTTTGAGAAAGCCTACGATAAGGTTAACTGGAGTTTCTTAATTGATATTTTGATCAAACGGGGTTTTGGGGCCAAATGGCTATCCTGGATTTATTTGATGTTAGATATAGGCTCTGCGAGAATCAAATTAAATAATGTAAAGTAATGTAAAGTAATTTCTTTCAAACCGGTAAAGGTTTGAGACGGGGAGATCCGTTATCATCTATTCTTTTTAATTTGGTTGCTGATGTTTTTTCTAGGATTATTCAAAAAGTTACTACTAATGGTTTTTTAGAAGGGCTTTGTGGAGATTTCTGCCCTGGGGGAATTATTAGTTTGCAATATGCTGATGATACTCTCCTGTTTCTTAAGAAAAATGAAAATTTTGTTTTACATCTTAAGTGGTTTTTGACCTGTTTTGAGCAAATGTCGGGTATGAGGATAAATTTTCATAAGAGTGAATTGATTCCCATTGGATGTGATCAAAATGAAATAGATAGGTATGCTAATATTTTTTGTTGCAAAGTTTGTTCTTTTTTCATTAAGTATCTTGGTATTCCTCTTCATTATAATTAGATCAATAAGGAAGATTTACAACCTCTGATTGACAAGATTTTCAAAAGGATTGCATGTTGGAGTGGTAAACTGCTCTCGTATGGTGGGCGTTTAACTCTCATAAAGCTTTTTTGTTGAGTATTCCTTTGTACTTATTGTCTTTCTTTAAATTTCCTAAATGGGCTCTCGATCTTATTAACTCTCATATGGTGAATTGTCTTTGAAATGATTTTGAAGGTCATAGTAAGCTTCATTTAGCTAATTGGCATTTAGTCTGTATGGAGAAGGACTATGGTGGGCTGGGGGTTCCTAATATTAGAGATCTTAATTTATGCCTTTTAGCTTCTTGGATCAAAAGATTATATGCTAATGATAATAAACAATGGAAAGATTTGATTAGGTTTAAATACAAGATTGACAATCCTAATGTCTTTACCTGTCGCTCTGAGCAAATGTCAGTTTTTTGGAAAGGGGTTATGTGGGTGTTGCAGGCTACTAAGTTTGGCTTCAAATAGAATGTGGGAAATAGGAGAAAAGTTAGATTTTAGGAAGATATTTGGTTTGGTTTTTCTTGCTTAGCTATCTAGTTTTGGGATCTTTATGTTTTGGTTACTGAGAAAGGTTGTTCAGTTGCTGATATTTAGGATGGGTCTATTGTTAGATGTACTTTTAAGAGGACTTTTTCTGAAAGATTGATGATTGGGTGGTTTGAATTAGTGGAGGTGGCTAACAGTATAAAGTTTTCTGATGAGGATGATTCTTTAGTTTGGCAATATTCTAGTAATGGTGTTTATTCAGTCAAGTCTCTTTATGCCATTATTAATTTTAGGGGGATTATTTCAGTTTTTATTCCAGCTATCTGGAGTTTGATTATTCCCCCTAAGATCCATTTTTTCCTTTGGCTCTTGTCTCACAACAAAATTATGACTAAAGATAATATGTTGAAGAGAGGCATGGATAAAGGGAGTGCCTGTTGTTGCTGTAATGAGGATGGATAGGTTAATTATATCTTCTTTGAATGTGTTGTAGCTAAGAATATTTGGATTTTGATCTCTAAATTTTTTAGTTTGAGTATTGGTTATAGTTATAAATCGGTTGCTCGGTTTTGGTTAAGTAATTCAAAAAATGGTGCTCTAAACTCGATTTGTGTTACCACTCTTTGGAGTATCTGGAAGAATAGAAATAACATGGTTTTTCGATTACAGGGTTGGTCAAGTGTAAAAACCATTTAGAGAGGGATGCTTATATTACTGAGAGACTGGAAACCTTTTGTGGAATATATGGAACACAAGTATCTATAAGGTAGGCCTGTGAGGCCCAACAGGATAAGGCCGGGTCCAGTTGGTCGCATGGAAACTAAAGCTGCCAGGGTTGCGCCAGACGTGCGGTGCGAAACAAGGAAGTCCTGAAGATAGCAACAGATCCTGATTAGGTAGAATACTATCGTAATCTAGGCTGTTACCAAACGGATATGTATAGGAGATATAATCCTTATCTCGTGTCCGACCCGGACTCCCTCTTGTAACCGCTCTTCTCTGCTATATAAAGGGAGGGGTGGGGAAACATCAGGGAGACAGATCATCAGCGAATAAGCTAAACACATACAATCCCAGAGCACATGACTAGGGTATTATCTCCTCCGCGAGAGCCCGAACCTGTATAATTCTTGTGTCTTGTGCTATCATCGAGTTTGGATCCGACGCCTAGCCCCGTTTTCATTATTGCCGACAACAAACGTCGACAGTTGGCGTGCCAGGTAGGGGACACGTTAAGATCAATTTCATCAAGCTCGATGGCAATCACCAGCGAAGTCATGGCCACCTTCGCTCCCGCCTAGGCGTTCCGTTTCGGAAGCCTGGACTTCATCACCGACAATCTTGGCAAGCTTATCCTTTCGAACTCGGACAAGATCCAATCTGGAAGTGATTCCGTCGCTCTCCTAGCCGAGCAACCACTCGGATCAAGGACAGCCGTGGCCATCTGTCCCCGGACAGTAAGTTAGGAGTCTGTTCCACGATTTGGGCGAGGACCGGTCAAGGATGGGTCCCGAGTGGTGAGAAACGCCAGTAAATCACTCGGATCTAAAGGTCAGCCTAATTTGTCTTATTGTTCTTCTAACTCAGAGAGCAGGGCAGGAAGTTCTCAAAGCTTTCGCGGCATCTTCGTGATCGAAGACTCACGAACTGAGTCCCAGCAATAGAAAGATGCCGCGGACGCCGCAGAGGCAGAGCGTCTTCGTTGTGAGGCGCAAGAAACACGGGCGAGGGCTCTCCGGGCCAGAGGCCGCTATGTCAACAAAGATATCCTGCAGACGAAGATAGGAAACCAATCGGTTTTTCATACTCCTCGGCAGAACATCGTCACGTCGAAGACACTTCTTGACAAATTGGGACCAATGCTCAGTCCTAACAGCCCAGCTGCCCCGATCGTGGCCCAGGTTAAGGCCATGGTAACGGTGGCAGCAATTCAACACCACCAGGAAGAACCAGCGGAGAGGGAATGCTCTCGTGCTCGAGCGGCCACTCAAACTACGAGTAGCGATACCGCCTGCAGTCGGTCCACACGCGGACGACGTGAGCTTTGCCGGGGTGAAGACGCCCGCCGAAGCATCAGCCGTGACTTCGATTGGATCTGGATGCTAGGCGACAGGAGCATGAAATTGACGAGCGCCGCCGATGCAAAGACGACTACGAGTGTTTTGGCATCAGTCATGATGGCCGGGACGACCACAGAAGTACTCTCCGCCGCGACAAGGGCGATAGCGAGGACCGCCGAGTCAGATCACCTCCTCGACGCTCCCCACGTCGGCGCAGCGACGGGCCTATTGACGGGATCCGTGCCTTCACTCCCCGGCTGCGCCGAGTGGTTTGGCCCGAAGGTTTCAATACCAAAAGCATCACCAAATTCGATGGAGAAAGAAATCCAGAAACTTGGCTGCAAGTTTATTCCCTTGCAATCAAGGCAGCCGGGGGCAATCACAACGTAATGGCAAATTATCTACCAATCACGCTTACCCCTTCGGCTCAAGCC
The DNA here is from genome assembly GCA_036346375.1 of Guadua angustifolia. Classification (NCBI taxonomy): domain Eukaryota; kingdom Viridiplantae; phylum Streptophyta; class Magnoliopsida; order Poales; family Poaceae; genus Guadua; species Guadua angustifolia. Next base: position 6,927,757 of record CM070512.1, read on the forward strand.
TGGCTCACAGGACTTCCAATAATTCTAAAGATTCTCGGGAGATCTTTTGCAGCGCTCATCACCAACTTCGTGGCACTTACGAAAAGCTTGGGACTCAGTGGGACCTGTACCAGCTTCATCAGAGGAAGAGCAAGACTCTCCGGGAATTTATCCGGCGCTTCATGCAGAAGAAGAATACGATCCAGGATATCTCGGAAGTGGCGGTCATTGCGGCATTCCAGAAGGGGGGTGACTTGATTAAGAAGATGTCCCGAAAACCGCCAACCACGGTAAAGGAGATGTTTGAATTAGCAAATCGTTATGCAACAGCCTCGGATGCCTTAGCCGAGCGTCAAGATGATCACCCACAACAAAAGGACAAGAAGGATCACGCTGAGTCCTCCAGGTAGCGGGACACGAAGCGTAAGCCCGAGGAACTAGTCGCGATGGCTGAGCGCAGCCGACCCCGTGCACCGCAGACGGACGACTACGACACGGTAATGGACGCAACTTGCCCTTTTCATCCTAAGGGAAAGCATGCGGCAAAAGATTGTTACACTCTGAAAAGGTTCGCGAAGGAGAGCAACAGGCGACCGGACAAGGGCGAAGCAAAGAAAAAGCAAGATCCCCCTAAAGATGACGAGGGCGACTACCAGAAGACGGAGCGTGAGCTCAACTACATATTCGGGGGCTCGGTTGTTTATGAGTCCAAGCGAAAGCAAAAGCTTACCGCTCGGGACATCAATGTGGTTATGCCGGCAACTCCCCAATACCTCATATGGTCCGAAGTTCCGATTACCTTTGATCGTTTGGATCATCCGGACCACATCCCGTATCCAGGTAGATATCCTCTTGTTTTGGATCCTGTGGTTCGCAGCGTTAAACTCAAGAGGGTGCTAATTGACGGATGGAGCGAACTCAACGTCCTCTTCTCCAAAACTTTCGACGACATGAAGATTCCACGCTCGGAGCTAAAGTGGGGCTCATCGCCGTTTCACGGGATAATCCCCGGGACCTCTTCGATTCCACTCGGGCAGATCACCTTGTCGGTCACGTTCGGGACCAGAGAAAATTACCGGACGGAATATCTTAACTTCGAGGTGGCTGATTTTGAGACGGCATACCATGCCATCTTGGGAAGGCTAGGTCTAGCCAGATTCATGGCTGTACCCCATTATACTTATCTCGTACTGAAGATGCCAGGTCCAAGGGGAATTATCTCAGTCCGTGGTGACGTCAGGCAGTTTTTCACGTGTGATAGGGAGAGCTGCGAGATGGCTGAGATGCAAGAAGTGGCAGTCGATAGAGAAAAGATCCGACAGGCGGCCGCACATCAACAAGATGAGGGAGAAGTCCCTGCCAAGAAGCAAGTCAAGATAAGCATGAAGCCCGACGAAGGAACTAAGAAGGAACCTAAAACTTAAGCGCGGTGCGCGCGTCCTATTGCCTCGATAAGAGCGTCCCTCGCCCCGACAAGCTTCGGGACGACTTCGATCAGCGCGTCGACGGCGATGACGTCGCGAGCTACAGCCTCTTCCTCTGTGAGCTCGGCCAGCGTGAGCTCATAATCGGCCTAGAGTTCGGCGAGGAAGGCTTTCTCCTTATCAGGCGCCGGCGGAGCCCCATCTTCAAAGTCAAATATTGGCCCCTCCCCCGGGGAGGGAGATGGTGGAGCCTCATCACCAGATGAAGAAGATTGGGATGAAGAAGCCATTGAAGGTTTAAGGAAGAACGTTGAAGGTTGCTGAGAAGGGCTTAGAGACGGGTGATCGCTCAAGTAGTGGTGACACCCTTATATACCCAAAGCGTGGAAGCCGAACGGTTTTGAGTAAATGCTAGCGCGGGAAGCCAAGGGGGCCCCAAAGATGCGCTAGCGCTAGAACTCGAAGCGACCGAGAAGACATATGGCCGCGGGACACCAAACCAGATGCGGCGCATGAAAGCATTAAATCGAAAAAGACTCCTAAGACACAAGGAAGCAATTAAAAGCAAAATATGGCTCAGTTGCCAGGCGTTGTTACCAAGGAACAAAAGATTGATTACAAACCAAGTCTCAACAAATGGACGTTCACACGGAGCCTAAATCCAGGTTTTCGACTAAAGCGGCGGAGGTATCCCTAACCTCATCGAGCAGAGCAATGGCTTGATCGTCATCGATGGTGCAAGTGAAGCCCTCCTTGATAGCTTCGAGCTCCACCCGCGGATACAAGGACTTCACGATGGCCAGAGCTTGACTGGCGCTCGTGATCGCTGTCTCCTTCAGGTGTGCTACCAGCGTCTTGGGCCCCTCCGCCAGTCGCTGGATGGTGGCGTCCGCATCGCTGGGCCCAGCTTCGCCAGGACTTAGGATTTGCAACAGCGCCTCGGAGCATTTCCGGAGCTTGCTAACTCGCGCTTCAATGGATTTGATCTTTTCATCAAGGACACGATACTGAGCCTGTGACTTAGCCCGATATTCTGCAAAACCAGTCGGATTAACCCAAAGATGCTAAAAAGCACAACAGGATCAAAGGACGAGTCGGGAGCAAACCTTCCAGCTCTAGTTCTAGCTTGTCCGACTTGGTTTGGGCATCCTTCTCAGATTTCTCCAGTTCCTTTACTCGCTTCTGGGTGGTTTCGAGCTTTCCCTGAAGACCTGCAACGACGAAGACCGAAACCAAGACAGGAAGAATGAGTTAAGGGACGGAAGACTAAAAAGGCGGTCTAAGGCAGTCGGATAAAGCGATTACCGCTAAGGGAGCTCGTCAAGTTTAGCCTTTCTGCCTCAAAGGCCAGAACCTGGGCCCGGAGCCTTTCTAGCTCCGCTCGGTTCTCGTTCCGGACCCTACCAAGTTCCTCCTGTAACTCGACACGGACCCGCTGGATCTCGGCCTCATAGTCCCTCCTCATCTTGGTCTTCGGGAGTATCTCCCGGAGAAGGGCGTCCCTTTTTTTGGCACGCTCCCCCAGACGCTGAAGGCAACAAAATAAATGATAAAGTTACACTACGCACCGAAGACAAAAAGAAGAGAACTGCTAATCAACTCTGCACAAGAAACCCACGCAGGCCAACCGGGAGCAACCAAAGGCGTGGTCGCAGAACGCCTCCCATTCCTTCTCCTCATCCTTGTCGTCAAAAGCCGTCCACTCGCCATCCTCGCCAAAGAACGCAACCCACAGGGGAGATCTCGGGCGAGGAGGTCGAGGGATTTCTTCCGGCGGAGGCGAGGGGCGGTCGGCAGGCCTTAGGGGTACAATCCGCCGGCTGCATCAGAGGAGTGCACTGCAGGCTGCTAGGATCCGACTCACCCAGCGCCACGGCCATGAAGCGCTCGGGGTCGCTGCACTGGCCCGGCCACTGGTCGGTCGCAGGCGGCGCCGATCGGTGCCTCGCCCCAATCGGTTTGAAACATCTTTGGCAAGAAGACAGGACTCACGGGGTGGCACATCCACGGGGACTTCATCAACAGGCTTCCTAGAAAAAGAAGCAGTCAGGGGATGATCTGGAAAAATAAAAGGAAGAGCTAACAAGGAAACCAACCTATTAGATCTCTTTATCTTTATCCCCGAGCTCTTCCAACCAGAAGATTCGCCTGCAGAAGAGCCCGACCGCACGTTAGGTGCGGGGAATGTTGAGCCTCCAAACGGGTGCGGGGGCGGAGGTGCCCTGCCGGCCGAGTCCCGGGCTGGGGACTCGGGGGCATTCGGGCCCTCGGACCGGCTCGTTGATGAAGAGGTCGTCGGTGAGATGCACGCGACGGCCGAGTCGCGAACCTTTGGGCCTCTAGTAGGGCGCACATTAGCCGCCGACTGCCTCCTTTTCTCGTTGGGCACATGAACGGCCGGGCGTTTCCCTTTTCCCATGGGATCTTCGACTTCCGACGGCTTGTCTTTCTTCGCACTTGGTGCCAAGGACGAGGTATCGACAGGGCGTTTCCGCTTGGTGCTTTTGTGCTGAGGGAATTCAGGCAATGGCGTGTCAGAGAAGAAGGCGTCGCGACCCTGCAAGCACAGGCAACAGACACAAGCTTAGTCGCAGTACTCAAGAATCAGAAAATCCAACTTTGGGAGATAAGAAAGCATCTTACCGGAGGCGGAGGACTCGTTTTGTTAAAGGGCTTCGGGCACCCGGTGTTGACGATTTGGGTGCCTTGGACGAAGAAATCACCCAGACGTCCAAGGAGAGTATTCTTGTGAATCGGCTCAGGGGCTTCCCGGGTGGTATCGCACTCCCCTTCATAATCATATCCAAGATGGACTCGCTCTTTGAGGGGCTATACTCGGCGAAAGCCAAAATTAAGGATGATCGCAACTCCGGTTAGTCTGTCTCCCTTCAATTTGGCAATCATCCCCATGAGCTTCTCCACCTGGTCCATTCCACTGTCCAAGGGGGGCGAGGTCCAATCCATCGAAGGCCTGGACGGGACGCCGGAGAAGGAAGGAAGAGAAGGCTTGGGGTTGGCACAGTAAAACCACTTCTGATGCCAGCCTTTGTTCGAGGTCTTGAAGGGGATAGCAAAATAGGACTTCTTCAGACCGTCCCTCAGCTGGAATCCGGCGCCCCCAACTTCCTTGGGGGAATTCTTGTTCGGGTAAGGTTTGAGAAGGAAAAGATAGCGAAAAAGGTCAAAATGTGGGCGAATGCCAAGGAAGGCCTCGCAGAGGTGAACGAAGACAACAATTTAAAGAATGAAGTTAGGATTGAGATGAGTCAATTCGATTTCATAAAAATGAAGGAGACCACGAAGAAAAGCGCAGGTGGGAAGGCCGAACCCACGCTGAAAGGACTCAAAAACAACCACCTCCTCAATGTGGGGCGTAGGGAAAGACTCATTCGCAGCAGGGCGGGCGGAGAGCATCACCAGTGGTGGGAAGACGCCGCCGGCGACCAACTCCTCCAATAGCGTTTCCGTCGTCACCGAAGTGGCCCAATCCTTGGCCGAGGCTAAGGAGGGAGCATCTTTGGAGGAAGGAGAAGACATTTTTTGGGCGAAGGAACTAGCAACTGCGTCGGATTGGGATTGCGAGAGATGCTAACCCTAACGGCGGAGATCGCAGGAAAAGCGCCGCTGTAAGTTCAACCTTCATTAGTTATGGTTTTGGTGTTAATGACAAATCTAATATTGAGATTATCCATTTAATGTGATTTTGTTATTAATGACAAATCTTATATCGAGACTAACTTGTTTATTTAGAATATCCTTGATTAGTCTCATCGCATTGAAAAATGGAAAACCCAAGGTATGTTTGCATATTCATTCTAGTATTAGTTGCATACTTTGGAGTCAAGTTAAAATATGAATGTCCCCATTATATTAACCACAAAATGTGCATCATGTTTCCCAAGCCATATATTACATGGATGCACACACTTAGGGGGAGTTTGTAATTTAACTTGAAAGTCTCTTTGTATTGATCTATTCTTTATTGATACATATAAAGATCAAGACAAAGAAACTAAATCCTTGAGTATATATTTGAATTGCCTAGTTATAAGTATACTCATGGTAATATAGGATATACTCCAATACGATCAAATTGAATATGTGCATCTTATGTCCAAGTCAATCATACTTATGCACATATACATGTGGGGTTTATTCTATAGTTGATGACTTAGAGTAATGATCACCTCCATATAAGTTCACACATAATGGATCATTACCTCTCATCAACATGAGTATATGAAAACTTGTGTAGTTAATATATACTCATATCAATTTAAATGATAATTTAAATTGAGTTCATTTGTCTTGATCAATCATTAAAGAACATTTCATCATGTGTTGATGGTGTTCCTTGATTAATTAAGGACAAATGAATAGCTCTTAAGTATAATAAAGCATGAGTTGCACTATTGTACTTAAGACACAATTAAATCATTCAAATTGATTTAGGTTGTGCTCAATTGATCTAAAGGCATCCGTTATGTGTTAATGGAGTGCAAGAGACAATTGAGACAACCATGCATCTTGGACTAACGATTTTCATGAGTTGTGATTGAGTTAGGTTAAGTCCAAGAGATGATTGAGAACGGGATAAAGACAGCATCATGAGGTGATAGGCGTCAAGAGTAGATCCCGAAGATAAAGAGGAGTCAAGTGATGATCCCGGGGGAGTATAAGTGAAGATCATAAAGACCCCAAAGGGGATTGCTTGCGTCTTGGCAAAGGTATAACTAGATAGGCTAAGGACTTTGTAGTCTTTGAGTCTAAGTTTTTATCGCCGCATTATTAAGAGGGTTGTCTCCTAGCTTGAGCTTCATCATGTGTTGGTGATCTCATTCGCGCTCACTCAAGCTCAAACCATTTGTTATTTGGTTTTTGCATATAGGTTAACCATTTGGCATGTGTTGTAATGTGTTAAGCTTATGCTTTGGTTGTTATTGGTTTATGCTCTGATTTGCATGTGTTGCAAAGAGGAAGAGCATTTGCATTTGGTTTTCGCATAATGCTTTGATTTGCATGTGTTGCAAATGGGATAAGCTAATGCGTTGGCTTTTGCGTGAAGTTCACTTTTGCATGTGTTGCAAATGTTGAAGCTTCATGCTTTTGTTTCGCAAAACAAATCTTTCTAAAACCCGTGTGATTGCTTGGAGCTAAGTTTTGCATGTGTTGCAAAAGGAGAGAGCTCAAGCACGATTTGATGTTTGTGTGTTTTGTATGGAGCTAGAGGCTTGCATGTGTTGCGAGTAAAGAGCTCATACATGTGATTTGGTTTTAGCTGAAGTTTGGTTTTGATGTTGCATGGAACTAGAGAATTGCATGTGTTGCAATTAGAGAGTTCTTGCATCTTGATTTGGCATTGCTTGGAGCTAGACTTTTGCATGTGTTGCAAAGAGTAGTGCTCAAGCATGAAATGTGTTTATTGTGTTATTTGCAAGTTCACAGCGCGAATAAACCGAGGTTTATGAGTCCTAATCCCGAGAGCATGTGAGTAGGGTTTGCAACGGTGTTGGCAAGTTGACTGGTCTCGTGTTGACCTTCACATGGCTAGGGGATTAATCTCATAAACTCGAGTTTGATTTGCTTAATACGCTTTGCAAATAGTTCTTGAGTTGATTAAGTAAATGTGTTTTTGCAATTTGGTTGAAATTCTTTGAGCATGAGTTAAGTTGGTGCAAATGTGTTTTGCACGTGTATGATCATGTGTTGATCATCTAGAGGCTCAAAGAATGGGTGTTGGTTTTTGGAGAAATGGATTTCTGAGTTGAATTGGTTCTTCTCCTTGTGGCCGGCACTATCATAAAGGTATGGGCGTGTAGTACCGCAAGTGTTGTACTATGGGGCCTAAGGCACCAAGCAGTATTTTCCAGTCATGGTGATTTTCGGTGAGTTGAGTCCCACTACCGCTTAGTCGAGCGGTAGTATCAAATGCGTACTATCGAATATAGCCTACTGTAGCTTTTTGGCAGAGAGGGTGTTTTTTGTCGGGCAGGCAAGGCAGCACTACTGCTCGGTGGGAGCGGTAGTCTTGGAGTCGGTACTACTGCGCCTCGAGGGCTAGTAGTACGAGATTCGACTGCTAGCCGATCGTTGAGCATGGCAGTACTACTGCCTTAGAGGGCTAGAGTACCAAGATTTGCCATTCATTTTGCCCCCAAACGGCTAGTTTTCTTGTGGGGGGCTATAAATACCCCCTTGGAGGGCTTGGGGCATGTGTTGCTGCATTGCTTAAGTGTTTGGGTGAGGTGTTGCATGTGTTGCATACTCCCAATTGAGTTTTGAGCTAAAGAGTGAGACTAATTGCATGTGTTGCAATTAGGAAGTAGATTGTGAGCCTCTTGTGCATGTTTTGCACTTGAGGGAGGTCCTTGTGCATGTGTTGCACTTGGTGATCACCGGGAGCGCATTCGTTGTGCTCGGTGAAGTTCAAGCGGAGGAGCGGCTTGTTACTCTTGGAGGTTGCCGACTTCTAGACGGCCAGTGGCGTCGTCTTGGAGCTCTCAAGGTTGTGAGAAGCCCCGGCGAAGTTTGTGAAGGTTCGGGTTGAGCCTACGCGCAAGCGTGAAAAACCACGACTAGTGGAAAGAGGCGGGTGCTCGAGCGGAAGCCGGTCCAAGTGTGGGCTTGCCTCAATGTGGACTAGGGGAGACCGGCAAGTCTCCGAACACCATGGAAAAATATCGGTTGTCTCTTTTACTTTCAAGTATTTACATTCATTGTATATTGTTCAATTACTTGAGTGTAATTAGAATTGCTTGATATTAATTATTTGTTCAATATAGCAATTCTTGTGTAGAGACATAAATTAGTTAGTGCACTTAGTGAGCCTAGTTGATTTAGGCTTTAATTGTCAAAACCTATTTATCGCTTCCGCATATATCTTTGATTAGATTTTGACTTAGGGGTGTATTAGAGCGAATTGTTTAGTGAGCGATCGAATTTTGTAAAACACCTATTCACCCCCCTCTAGGCGCATCCTCGACCCTACAGCCGCCGAAAGAGAGAAGATGAAGGGGCAAATGAGAACAGTGGTAGAAAACCGCCTCGTTCAAATGAGAACAGTGGTAGAAAACCGCCTCGTTCACACCGAGTCTCATATTTATAGGGAGCGATGCTAACTTTCGTCTTGAGCGGGAAAACGCTTCGCCTTCCGCATGTCCTGAGATTGCCCTAGGGCACGCCTCAAGATGGGCCGGTGGCTATGTGCAGTGATCACTGTACACAGGCAAAATTGGGGCGAATCTGATTTGAGATATGGTACGCCCCATGATGGGCCAAAGGCTAATGACCGTATCAGATGGAATTTGGGTACCTTCTAAATTAAAATATCTTCTTATGATATGCCTCATGTTAGGTCGCATGCTGATCACCGTTCAAAACGGAATCAGATATCATAAGTTGATTCAAAACAAAGATTCCAGAGGTATGTCTCATGATGGGCCATTAGCCGTATACTGCGAAAAGCAGGTGCGGGTACCACTTGGATAATTCGTGGTATGCCTCATGACAGGCCAAAAGTTGTGCGCCATGGCACACAGGTACCACTCGGTTAAAAGCCGACAAAAATGGAGATATACTCCATGACGAGTCGCGTGCTGGCTCAATAACTTGGGCCGGGAACCACTCGGAATGCTTACACGTGGAGCTCTATCGAGTTCTTCACGACCTCCTTGCCTACAACGAAGCACTCGACTAGAGAGAAAACCAGTCGGGAAATCTTTTTAATAAGAAGGCAATCCGATCGCAAAGCACTCGGGGGCTACTGTGGAGTATATGGAACACATGTATCTGTAAGGTAGGCCTGCAAGGCCCAACAGGATAAGGCCGGGCCCAGTTGGTCGCATGGAAACCGAAGCTGCCAGGGTTGCGCCAGACGTGCGAAACAAGGAAGTCCTGAAGATAGCAACAGATCCTGATTAGGTAGAATACTATCGTAATCTAGGCTGTTACCAAACGGATATGTACAGGAGATATAATCCTTATCTCGTGTCCGACCCGAACTCCCTCTTGTAACCGCCCTTCTCTGCTATATAAAGGGAGGGGCGGGGGAACATTAGGGAGACAGATCATCAGCGAATAAGCTAGACACATACAATCCCAGAGCATAGGACTAGGGTATTATTTCCTCCACGAGAGTCCGAATATGTATAATTCTTGTGTCTTGTGCTACCATCGAGTTTGGATCTGACGCCTAGCCCCGTTTTTATTATTGCCGACAACAAACGTCGACACCTTTGTTCAAGGAAGAAATGGACGTCAGGATGGACTTGTTCTGCAGAAGGCTAGAGACTAGTATTCAGGCGTCGTTGCCTCTGGAATATGGAGCAATGTGGAAAGTACGGTGTCTAATGATTAGAAGGAGGATATTTCAGTTGAGCTGTTGTCCCTGTGAGGCCATTACAAGAGTTTAGTTTGAGGAAGTATGTGTAATCTAGTTGTTTCCTTCGCTTTCTGTTCAGTGGTGCTGGTTGTCTGAGTATTTTGTTTTGTTGAGCTACCTAAAACCTTCATCCAGTTTCAGTAATGAAACATCATTCTTGATGTCCTTTTGATCTTAAAAAAAGATATTGAACATATATAAATATACGTTATAAAATTGAACAGAGAAAGTATAATATTTTTTGATCAATCTCATACTTTAATTACCTTAACTGCTTATCTTTCACTCCCTAGTTGTTAGACTTATACATTAGACACCGCAGTGCCAACGAACATCTGCAATCAGGAGGCTTATAAGTTTGGTCGAAGATTGCTTTTGACGAGAAGGGTATTATCCTATATTGTTTACATTAGACAAACATGAGTATTATTATAGATTGTTAGTGTAGACAAACAGTGAGTATTACGCCCTGAAGTGCGTACGTGTGCAGTAGCTTGCGTGCATACAATATAACGCTAAACATTGAACTACTACTTCAATTCAATGCAAATTTGGACTTAAAATATTGATTTGGGAGACGAAAAACTAAATTTAAGCTAGAACATAGGTATATGCTAATTTTATATATAAATCAGCAAAGCATGTGATCTAAACTCGTTCAAAATATTTGAATTCAAGTATATTTTTTCAAATGTATGTATTTCATTTGAATTATTATAAATAAGTATATACCCTAAAACTGAAATTTTCAAAAAATATACCTACATTTGATTTGAATTCGTGTATTTAAAATCATGATACCTAGACACTATGGTGCCCCGATCCGGCGTGTATTGATCACACATAGGCACGCGCCTTTGGACACCTCTCTTAGACTATCTTCAGCGGTATCCCTTCAGCTTCCAAATCCTTTCACAGACAGATCCCAAACACTCCAACGAATTCTCTTCACGGTTACCTTCGGAAGGGATTTGGAGAGAGAATCTCTTCAGAAAGATATTCTCTCTCCAATCTCTATACAAAACCCTTCGAGGGGATGCTGCTGGAGATGATAGAAATGAAGGGAATAAATATGGGGAAGGGAAGAGAAATGAATGAAGGGAAATTGCTGGAGATAGTCTTAGGGCCCAAAAAACCCCACTAGAAAGTCAAATTGGTTGGCTACAATTTATGGCATGAGTAAGTTAGCGGTTGCCTATTTACCTGGCCACAAATACCCATTTAGAGCTCGAATCTTTCAGAGCTCTCTCTTTTCTAACTGTAGCAACATTGTATCGATCACTGAGGCAGGCAGGCAGATCCGGATCTGCGCTGACTGCTAAAGATAGGTTGGTTGAGTGGTTACAAGGCAACAGAGAAATGGCTTCTGCTGAAGTGGTGAGAAGTATTTTGTTGTTTAAGCCGCACACATGTGTGGTACTTGCCTGCACAACTGACATATCATGGTCATGGCTTCTTTCGTGGAATATCTTTTTATTGTTTTGTAGCCCAGGGGTCTTTGTTTCTCTATATGTGTATCTTTCCCACAAGTTGAGTGTGACCTGGGCCTTTGGCTAAGATGCAAAAGCTTTGTGACAGCTCATCCTTTTCTATAGTTTGGCTTGTGGTGCCTGCTATTCCAAGGATGTGATTGACTGCTAGTTCTGAACTTAAAAAAACAGTGACATTATTCCAGGGACATTGTCGCTGATCAAGAATCGTGTTGATTTGTTTGGAGTGAAATTGGAACTGCACAGTAACTCATTAAGGGATGGAGGTTCAGAAAAGGTCTCTGTTGTTTGGGGCCTTCAGTTCAAGTCAGAGCAACTGGAGGCTATGAAGGGATTGGTACAAGTATGCTGGGACGGAGATCACCTACAGTATCCACAGAGACTACAACTTAAGCAGTTCTATAGGAGCGGACCGTCCGTTCGAGACATCGAACGATCCAGATGGGCCCTCGTGTGTTGCTACAGTATAAAAAATTGGCACGTCGTTTTTGTATAGTGCTCTCAGAAGATCTAAACCGTCGAATTTGGATCGAGCTATATGCTGCGGGGACTGCTTCCGGTATGCTGCTGGCAATTACTGGAAAGTTTGGTAAAGAGTGTTTGTAACTCTGAATCTACGCTCTCTGAAAGGAAAATTGCGTAGACTCTACTATGCAGCAAGCTTGCAGACTAAAAATTTTGCAGATGACTGGCACTAGTAACGCTGTGGTGTCTCTCATATAACTAATGGTAAGACCAATGGAAGCTAATCACTTCACATTTTTTTTAAATAGGTAACTCGGTGAATTACACCTTCTTATGCCATTTTCCAAATAATATTCCGAAACAGAGTTCTTATAAGAAGTAACAAGACAGTATGACGAGTACTATAAACCTTGGATTGAAGAACATCAACTATCTCAACTTTAGTCTGCAGATTTGAGGTTTTTTATTCTCAGACCACAAGCTGATTGGATCAGCTAGATAATTGAGGTCAATTCAGGCCATCATCCAATCTTAGCACCATAAAGAAACAAGAAACTTTGCCTGACTTGTGGGTTACCAACATCGAGAGCTCCACCAAACAGGATGCAGCAGAAGGCCAGCATAAGATTGTGGTCCCATCTGATTGGCATTGATAGGAGGAGGTGCTTGGAGATGGCCATCAGCCATCACGCCTATTTAATTTGCCGTCTCAAAATTCTTAACTATCAAGCTTAGCAATTTTGGCTTGCCTTTTGGCAATCAACCTTCTCACCTTTGATAAGAGCTAGCACATGATAGCCAACACATACCATATGGACCTACAAAAACATTGTTTTCCAAGGCAGTTTACTGGATCGAAGCAAGGAATATAGGGGGTGTTTAGGACAGCTCCAGCTCCACCAAAATCTGTGGAGTTGGTGGAGCAGGGTATTTCTAGCTTCAGAAATTTGTGGAGCTGGAGCTGTGGGTACATTAAGAGTGTTTAGGTAGATCATCTTGTTTACATTTTAGACTAAAAATATAAACTTAATTCACTTTATTTTAGCCTATAAGTTTCAGCTCTGAGCTGGAGTTGGGATCTGGAGCTCTCCCAAACAGGACCATACTATTGCACACGATGTGACCCGAAGATAGATATGTGTCCAACTAATAACAACTCCGGCTCAAACAAGAGAAGAATCAAGACTTCCCATGTAAGGTGGTCTGCAGGCTGCAGCCAATTCTGTGCTCTTTGTAATGGATAGAATGTTGCAGGAGCTATAGCGAGCCCCCCTCCTCTCACAGAGAGACCACCTTAGTGTACTATGTGCCTCCCAAGTCCCAAGGCTCACCAGTTCAACAAAGGTTGGCAAGAAAGAGAGATGAACAACACAATGTTTGTGTGAGCTGTCTGTACCTGTCTCTCCCTCTAGAGAAAGATAGGGAAAGATGCCATGATAGTATTTATCTTTAGCGAGGAAAACATAAACTATCTAGCTGCAGGCTTGCTAAAGCAACAAAGAGAGGGGGGTGAGAGAGAGAAAGGACACCGGAGCGAGAAGACTTGTCCAGTGTTCTGGTGAACAAGTGAACAACCCCTCCATTGATACCACATGCCATCACACACACACATGCATGCTAAATCCTTTTTCTTTAGTACCTTCTGCATAAAGATTTGGTTGTTCGACTGTACTAACCCAATCATTTCATCACTAGGTTGCAGCTTCTGAGCTTCCATCAGTCTATTCGCCCCTTGCTTTGCCGCTGCTCTGCTCTTTAGTTGGCTCACATACTTCTACCCCAGCTTGCGCAATGCATTCGTTATGCACAACTGCACATTGCATTGTTGTGTCGTCTGTGAGAGAGAGAGAGATTGGGGTACAATGCTCTTGTTGTGCTTGCTTTCTCTTGACATTATCGCTCACAGCCACCAACCAATAGCATGACAGTACTGCTGTACTATGCATGCAGCAACTGAATCAATTGGTTACTTTGAGGCTGCAACTAAACTGCTCCTGCCTCCCACAAGGCAGATCTCAGATTAGTGCAGCAAAAGTAGGAGCGGAGCAAAGGTTAGCATTGACCCAGAAATTTACGGGGAGCAGCTAAAATCAAGCAATGGCAAACTTAAAAATAACACTATGACCAAGTAAAAACATCTTTTGAGTTAATCTTATAAGCAATTACTGAATCTGCTCAGGTACTGTAAGCTCTGTGAGCTCACATTGTCATAGGATTATTAATTTAGTCCCTTCAAAGAAGAGAAAATCTAAAGAAAACGTAGAAAAAATGATGGAACCTGAGAAAACTTCTCTGAACTCTTCTTCATTTTCCTCGAAGATTTATCCCCTTCAGCATGGAGCTTGAAAAGAATGAAATGAATTGAATCTGTACACATCCCCATTGATCACCTCAGTTTGCGGATCAAGCTTGGCTCAGTACAGCGCGACCAGGCTTCAAGCCTCCTCTGATGGAACCGGCGGGAAGTTGAGATCAAGGAACCCGGTGACCACCGCTGAGTGCTCCTTCTCCTGCTCCGCATTGCCACTAGCACTACCATAGAGCTCGTCGTCGTCGGAGCACGCGGCAGTCATCACGTGAGACCGCTTGTGCCCGCCCAGCGCCTGTCCCGACGCGAAAACCCTGAAGCAGACCGGGCACTCGAACTTCTCCACCGGCGCCGCCGCTGACTTCTTGGCACCAATGCGGGTGGCCACTGAGTCAGGCGAGGCCGATGGGGACAGCGTGCTGAACGAAGTGTACGTCTCAACGCTCGGCTCCGGTGCGGGGGCGGGGGGTGCTCTGGCGGCTGCGACCTTGGGAGCGCTGCAGCTGGTGTTGATCCGCTTGTGGCTCGCACGGTGGCCGCCGAGCGCCTGGTAGGAGCTGAACACCTTGCCGCACCCGGGGCACTCGTAGCGGGTGCGCTTCGTCGGCGCTACCTCGCATTGCTTCTTCGGCGAGCTGGAATTGGGAGTGTAATAGCTGGTCCTTCGCTTCTTGCTCTTGCCGACGTCGATGCCGCGGTCGTTCTTGATCTTGGCGTCGCCGTACTGGAGCAGAGCTGAATCGTCGTCGGAGTTGTAAGCATAGCCGTTTCTTGGGAGGTACACCTGCTTCGCTGTCGTCTTCTTGTGGTCCTTCTTCTCCAAAGGCTCCTCTTTGACCGGCGACCTCCACAGGCCGGTGTCGCGCGAGAGCATGAGGAGGCAGAGCGCGACGTCCTCCTGCTCCTTCTCGAAACCGCTCAGCACCGGATGCGGCGAGGGGGCCGGCGCCGCCACGCGCATCGACCGGCGCCTCCGCCTCGGAGGCGGGGCCATCACAGTCACGGCCGCTGGCGCCGGGGGCTCCATCGGCGCCACCAAGCCCTCCTCCTCCGCCTCCGCCTCCTCGGCGAAGCACTCCTCTTCCGCGTCCTCGTCGTCGTGATCCCTCGCGCCGGATGCATGGCACCGCATGTGCTCGAACAGCGACCACCTCGACGAGAACAGCTTCCCGCATTCCCGGCACGCCTTGTGCTCGCCATCATCACCACCACCCTCCTCCTCCTCGTCGGCGAAGTCGGACAGCCGCCGCGTCTTCTTGGGGTTCTCCCTCAGCCCGTACCCGACCACGCCATTGGAGCTTCGCCCACCGTTCACCGAAACACGCTTCAGCTCGTCGTCGGCGTCGACCTCGGTCGCCACCGCCTCGCCAGGCCCAGGCGAGATGTGCGACCGCATGTGCCCGCCGAGCGAGCGACCGCACTGGAACCCCTTCCCGCACACCTTACACCTATGCATCGCGGCAGCAGCATGCTCCTCCACGGCATCCATGATCAAGAAGCTGGAATTCAGGATCCAGGGATCAGGAAACCTATCGGGAGGCGATTAAGAGGCGATCGGGAGGAGGATCTGAGGCGGCGGCCGCCAGCATTGGAGATCTGGGAGGGGAGAGAACGAGCTTGAGGCGAGCGAGCAGAGAGCTAAAGGAGTAGTGGGGAGGAAAGGTAGGGTGGTTTGGTCAAGTAGATGGCGAAGCTAGCGGAGGTTGTGATCTGCCCTGCGCGGAGGTTTTGTTGGGGCGATGGGTGCGGTTGGGCGGAGGAGAAATCCATGCATGGAAGCAAAGTTAAAAACCGATAGGAGAGAGAATCACATGGGCCGGAACGCCGGATGGATGGAGAGAGCGAGGGTGGGGGTTGCTTCAGAGGGAAAAGAGACTCCAACGCGGAGCCCGTCTCCTCGGAGTTTGATGACGTGTGGAGTCCATCCACCGGCGACAATATGGCGTTTAATTTAGTGGTCAAAGGTTTTCTTGCGCAATAGTACTGTATACGGTGATTGTGTCATCGTGCCACTATACTACGAATATTAGCATTAAAGATTTTCCAACGTGGTACTAGCATCCATCAGAACTTAAGTTTTACTATCCAAAGTGTTCCGTATAAATGTTGCGGTAGAATAGCTTAAGTTAAAATTGCGCCTCCGCGGATTTTGCTGATGTGTTGAGTCCACAAGGACAATTGGTGACGGTATCATGACCCTGTTGGCTTATTAGTCAAAGATTTCCTTGCGCAACAGCAGTTGTATATGGCGATCGTGTCATCGTGGCGCTATAATATGAATATCAGATTTAAAGGATTTCTTGTGTAATAGTAGAACTAAAAATTAAGTTTCGTATATCTAGAGTGTTGTATATAAATGTTGCAGATAGAATGGCGTACGTTAAGATTGCGCCGCTGCAGACTTTGATGATGCGTCAAGTCCACAAAGACAATAGGTAACAGTATCATGGCGTTGTTAATTTATTAGTCAAAGATTTCCTTGCATAATAGCACCTATATATAGCGATTGTGTCATCATGGTACTATAATATGAATATCAGCTTTGCAGATTTTTCTTGTGTAATAGTAGCATAAAGATTTTCTTGTGTAATAGTAGCACTAAAAATTATAGAATGGCGTAAGCTAAGATTGCGCCGCCGTGGACTTTGATGATGTGTCGAGTCCACAAGGACAATAGGTGACGGCATCTTGGCGCTATTAATTTATTAGTCAAAGATTTCCTTACATAATAGAATATCAGCTTTAAAGATTTTCTTGTGTAATAGTAGCACCAAAAATTAAGTTTCCTATACGCACTGTTGCGTATAAAATGTTGCTGGTAGAATGGAGCTGAGATTATGCTGTACAATGATCCTTGCAGATATAGCGCTATATAGGTGACGGGGTCGTAGCGATATGTATATCGTACGAAGATTTCTAGCTTGACAGTTGCGCGTAGGTTTCAAAAATTGACGATGACCATATCAAACCGGTTCGATGTTTGCAAACGGTGCTAAATTGGTTCAATTTAAATTTAAAAATTACAAAAATTTATCCAAAAACTTCTAAAATTAATATTAATAACTTTTCGACATCTGGGATGAAACTTTTTGAAAAAACAAATTTGAGAGACATTTTTTAGCAAATCCAAATATACATAATAGAAAAAAGAAAGAAAACCGAGCGAAGCACCCAGCAATTCCTGATTTAATTTAGCTAACAAATCATGTTATACAATTTTAACATTTTTGTGTGAGGTACTGAGGTAATTCTAATGATTCTATAAATTTTCATATGATGATCAGGATTGTGGATTTTTGTAAAATTCTAACAGTGTTACTGTCTATGTACATATTCTTTTGTTTTTTATTTTTCTAGTAGCACTAAATGAAGTATAATATTTCTATAAATTTTAATGCACAATCCTTGGGCAATGTTTATGATACCATTAAAACTTCAGAGCATTATCAATCTTGCAATTTTTTATAAAAACCTAACAATATCTCTGTTCCTCTTCATTAATTGTTTATGTATTTTCATGTGAATTTTTAAAATTTTTAGGATGCTGAGTTTAACCAGTTTACTAACTAGTTCGAACAAGTTTGATCTGAAATTCAAACTAGAGTTTTTCTTTTTGATGATAGTTTAGTTGTAGGTATGTTCTGATTTTATATATAAATCAGCAAAGCATGCGATTAAAACTTGTTCAAAATCTTTGAATTCGAGTATATTTTTTCAAAAGTATATGTTTCATTTGAATCGTTAAAAATGGGTATATAAACGTCAATGGATGCGTGTCGGTTGCAAGATGAGTTTTTTTATGTTCCAATTCTGATAGATGAAGCACAGAGGAGAGCTGCCAGCACGCATAAAAGTCAGCCATTGTGCAAGTGTCATGGATGTAATCACCGTGTTTCCTTTTGGACATTAGCTGCACGTTGCGCCTGGATTCTGTTGTACTCTGTTACTCCTTCAGTCCTTTGTATCATGTGCGTGGCGAGAATCGCCGGCTGGGACGAAGTCGGATCAGAGAGAGAGAGAGAGATGTCCAGGGACGGCTATAGCTCCCAGTTTAATTAACCCTAATACATTGGCCATACATGATACGTTGGCCTTCTGGTTGTTCTCTTCTAGTTTTCTACCACTACGAGACAACGGGGAATTGGGGAACCGTTCTATGAGTAACTAGGAGCGTATATGGTAGCATCTCTTTTGTTAACCCAGCCTGCCAATTTTTAACCACTTACGGCAGATTTGGCCGCTACCACCATTCGTCAGCGACCAAATCCAGAGAAAGAAGTTAAATTTTCTCTCTGCCGCTCGCTGCCCTGCTCTGCTCTACTGTCGAAAAGGTCGCCAACTTGCCGGTTTGCTACCGTACGTGCGAGCTCCGTCAAACGCCCAATGATGCGGCCGTGCGGTGCAGGTTCGGGCCCCCCGTTAGTACCGTCTGCCTCGTGCGGAGGAAGCTTTGGCCGTTTGGTCCTGTTACATTTTTTTTTTCATTTATAGCCTCTTTCTAAATAAAAATATAAATCTAGTTTTCTCGACCGTGAAAGTATTGTGGATGATATATGTTACATACCGCGTTTTTTTACTATAGCAAATCATCAGGACGGGATGCTGTGATACCCAAGCTCAGCGAATTAGTCTGGCTTTGATGTCATCGTCCTAACGATCAATATAAAGCTAAGAGGCTCTTCGTCCTCGGTCACTCCTCCTTATCGATCGCGTCAACTCCTATCTAAGCTCCGGCAATGCGCGTTCGATCGCCGGCTGGACAGAGCGAGCCTCAGTTCCTTTCTAGGTTTTGGAGATGCGTGTTCGGCTGTCGGCTAGACGGCGCTCTAAGTGGTTAATTCCTCTCCCCTAGTAATACGTGTTCCGCCCAACTCCCGACAATGCGTGTTCTGCCCGGCGCTCCGGCTAGCGATGCGCATTTCGTTCCGTGCTCCTCTGGCGATGCGCATTCTGCCTCGCACTTTGAGTGGCCGATAACTCTTTTTGGTCTCTGCCGCCTATCGGCTACCCGCCTGCCCTGGCCCTGATGCATGCCTGACATCCTCAACTCTAGGTCTCTAGCGTCGTTGATGTTGGCGTGCCTCGGCGAGTTCTCGTGAATCGACCACCCACCGCGTGGTCACGCTCGCCGGTGCGTCTGTCGCCCGCAATCGTTCATGCATTGATCTGCCACCTGCGAGACGACATCGACATTGTTCGTCTCTCGGACTCTTGGTGTTGTGCTACAGTAAATGATGCCGAGTATTGTACCATGTGAAACCCCATGAGAGTAAGAGAGCTCATAACTAATTTTGATGGCCCATTTGCCAGGCAGTATTGTTTTTTACTTTTCTTCTTACATCTTACTCCCAGTTACTAGTTCCTAAACCTGTCAATTTGCCGCTACGGCGCCATATCTCTGCTTTTTTCTGACATTGGGGATACTGAGAGAAGGAGAGGTTCGGCCGACCGGAGGTGGGGCTGGCGCGCCAGCCATCCCTACGGTGGATTCGCCGCTGTCTGCCAGTGCTTTTATGATTAAAAAGATGTCTAGATTTGTAAGTTCATTAAAAAAAATCTAATGAAAAAGAAAAAGAAATATACAACGAGGCCAAATACGTTGGCTAGCTCACCCGCACGCAAAAGCCGGCTCGTTGATCGCCCACGCGGCCGACGGACATCCTCGAGCGGCCACCCGCGATCGAGATTAGGGATGGCAACGGGGACGTTCCCCGACAGGAAGTGGAGGAACATCTCCATCCTCGAGAGAGGAGAAAATCTCCCTTTCCCCGTCCCTAACCCCGGAATCGGGGCCCATTCCCCGTCCCCGTCGGGGTATCGAATCCTCGTAAGGAGCCATACTCGAGATAACAAAGTGAAGCAATTGCATGAAGCCTCACCTCGGGAGCCATCAATCGTCCTCGACATCAGCGAGCACGAAGCTGGCCCATGGCCACCTATCCCCGCGGTCTGCCTCCACCACCATGGCGCCGGAGTACCGCTACGGCGCTACCTCCTTCGCCTTCCCACTCGACCGCCACAGCACCATCGCCAGCGCCCACTACTCCATGTCCTCGTGGTCCGCCTCCACCACCACACCCATAGCCTTTGTGCCACCAACATCGACTCGCGGTGGGGGAGGGAAAGGGCGATGGGAAGAGGGGGAGTCAAAGGGGGGAAGGGGGAGAGAGCAAGTCGGAGGGGGAGAGCAGGAGAGGGCGAGGGCCGAGGGGGGAGTCGGAGGGGGAGAGGGCAAGGCAGAGTTAGAGGCGAAGGGTGCGAGGGTGAGGGGGAGTCAGAGCCTCGGATGGGAACAGGGTGAGGCGGAGGGGGCGAGCAAAGGCGAGGAAGGAGATACGGAGGTGAATTGGGGAATGGGGCCAGCCCGAGCCATGAGCGGAGGCGAGGATGGAGAGGCAGATAGGAATCAGGGGAATGGGCACGAGCCACGAGCGGAGGTGAGGGCGGGGAGGCAACAGGGAGTGCTGTTGTGCGGGAAGTGGATCTAGGATTCTAGGGTTAGGCATGCGGGAAGTGGATCTAGGATTCTAGGGTTAGGCAACAGGGGGACAGAGGATAGGGATAGGAGAGGGGGAACATCCCTGCATCCAATTTCCTCAATAAGAATGATTTTTCCGTTATTAGCTTCGTAGAGAAATAAACTCTCCTATCTCCAACTCTTAATAGGTGAATTCCCCGGCAACGAGTGCAGCTCATCGCTATCTCTAATCGAGATGGGCTAAGCCGCATGCCCGTGCGCTACGCGCCTCGGCGTGGCGACCTGCGCGCACGGGGGTTTCGGTTCAGCCCCACCAGCGCAAACCGTCGGACCGCGCGGCGCGTGCCAATACGCCACGCATGCTCCGCGGCGCTTGTTACTTTCCTCCAGAAATTAGCTGTCAAATGCCCAGGAATCGCACGTACATACGCTCGTATCGTCGGAGAGAGCGTGGAGCGCATCCACGGGCGAATCGTGCGGGCTGGCTCTACCTCTACGCGCTTTGCCTTCTTTTAACACGCACGAAAGCCCGGAACGCGAACGCTGCTTCTGCTGCCTGGTCTGGTGTGCATATGCAAGTCGGAATTTCTTGCGAACAGTGATACGCGCTGGTTTCTGTTCATGTAACCGAGGGACGTTAGAGCAACTCCAACACAAACCCCTATATTTTCCCCCCTAAATCACTCATTTAGAGCATCTCCAACAGTGCCGTATTCTTGCTCCCAAAATTTTCGCTCGCCCAAAACCTGACCCCGTCGTCCTCATTTTTCCGCGCCGCCACCGCGCTCCCAATCTCGCTTCGCGCCCCTCTGGAGGAATCGCGTGCGTTGACGCCATTCGCCGCCGCCTCCTCTCCTCACCTCCCCTGGCCGCTTGGATGGACGGAGTTGAGCGTCGGACGACCATGTGACGCTGCTCTCGCTTGGCTCGACGAGGCCAGTTTGCGCGAGGCGGCGACAGTGACTGGATGGGAGCTGGTACTTGACGATAAAGGTCGCCGGGCGCCCATGAAGCCTGGCGAGGCACGCGGGCGAAGTCGGCGAGCGGAGCGGCCTCTCGGCGACAGGATCTTCGTCTCGCTGTTGACGGTTGTCGTGGGGACACGGCTGGAGTCGGCCATGGCGGCGCGACGGGACCATTCGAGCAAAAAAGAGGTCCGCGAAGAGGAGGAAGGTATGAAAGATAAAGTTCGAGGAGTCTTTTAGCCTTTAGACAGCTTGGGTGAAATTTGATGTGCTATATACGAGGAAGAAGGTAAAAGTAACGGCAAATACACTCAATTTTGGTACAAATTGTGGTGAAGGAAAATTTTGTTGTACTCGGGATGTGATTCTGTAGTTTATTATTATTATTATTATTATTATTATTATTATTATTTGTTTCTATCTTGGTTTAATGTATGATTAGTCAAAACAGGGATCATCGGACCAAGTCAAAATATTTTTTAGGGAAAAAAAGGGTGCTGTTGGAGTATGTTTTTTTTTTAAGTTCAAAAACTTTTGAGAAACTCCTAATCCAGGATTATTGGGAGTCAAATTTTTAGGCACTGTTGGAGATACACTTAGGGGTGGTATAAAAATTAGGGGTACTCTATATCAAATTTATCTCCAACCCATACTCCCTATTACTCACCCCTATTATTTATCTAAACATTATTATTACTTTGCACCCATGAATTATTATTTTAAAATGAATAAAAAAATACCAAAGAAAATAATAGAAGCAAAGAGAAGCCCTCTAGATGTAGGGGTGAGAGAGTACCTCCCTAAAATAGGGGTTTATAATAGGGGTTGGGTTGGAGCTTATATTTTTCTAAGTCTCCTTATAATTTAGAATAGGGGGAGGTTTAAGGGATAGGTTGGGGTTGCTCTTACAAAATACACAAGTCGTTACAAGATACACAAGAAAAATCTTGTAACCGAGGGACGTTACAAGATACAGTGATGCGCGTGCAGAATCTTTGAAGTCATGAAAAAAATGCTTATACAAATAATTAGTTTAGATGAGCGTGCAAGGTATTTAAAGGCATGACAAAAAATGTTTGCAAAATTAATTAGTTTAATACCCAGAAATGATCTGCATCATCTCAGAAAATGGGGAAAAGGACATGTTATGCATGGGCGGATGGGCCAGGCGCTAACGCTATGCGGTGCCAAAGCTAGTCAGGCGACGAGCAAGTGACTGGCTCAATTGAGCTGCTGGAGCATCCATCTTTGCGGAGGCGTTGCCCAAGCACCAATCTACCCCATCTGGTGTGTATGTGCCGTCATTTTCCCTGTACTTTACCTCCCAGCACCTTTGCTTTGCTTGTCGGGATCTCCTTATCATGCACAGCTATGGCCGGGTTTTTCTTCGGCACACACATGGCAACTAATCAAGGCAATTCTCCAACGCTTCAAGCCATCCGTCTCTTCATTTTTCTTTTCTATAGTAATTCTTTTGGGAGCCTCATAAGAAGGGTTTCAGTAAGACAGATGACGAAAACCTCATAATAAAGACTATTATTGCTCCTCCCCTTATCAGGAAGCTCGTAAGAGGAGTTCCATTTTTATGGACATACGTATTCAGCAATTAGCAAATACTGTAGTGATCTTTCTGATGCAGGCCTGTAAGGGAAGAAGCAAACCGCCACACAGCATGGACAAAGTCGCCTTGAAGAAACAGGTAGGCCAACGTGTCCTTTTGCCCACATTTGTGGGAAAAATATCAATCATCACTCATGGGTGAAATCACTGAACTAAAAAGTTTCAAAAATTCTGAAAAAATCATGGATGTACATCTCAACTTACCCCACCTACATATAAAATTTCATGATCAAATTCATCTTATACTAGCAGTTACAAAAAGACAAATTTCGCATAAACAGTGATTTTTACCGTTCATCACTATTCATTTTTGCTGCTTGTTTTTTTGTAACCGCTAGTATAGGATGAATTTGATCATGAAATTTTATATGTAGGTGGGGTAAGTTGAGATGTACATCCATTTGAAACTTTTTTAGTTCAACAATAATTTCAGAGATATGTTGCCACATTTGTGAGGCATTCAAAACTAGTACTACTAGCTATGCATTCATGAATGCAACTGATTAACAGAAGGCAGTGCATTAGAATAGCAGCACAAGCGGTACCATAATCCAAGAATGCTTTTTCAGGCGGCCAATAAAAACAGTTTTAGTATCCACATCCTACCAGGAGGCCGTATCTCAGTCTTTTATACTCATCTCTACTATTTAAAAACAAGTTGGTATGTGCCGAGTGATGCGTCCTCTATCCCATGATTCCCATCCATTCCCACCTCTCCTCTCACATTCCATTCCTAAAAAGTCTAAAAAAATTATGCTACAACAAACATATTAACTATTAAATTTATCTAATACTTATCCTACCAACCTTTCCATCTCCTACCATAATTTCCTTTCCATACCTCTCAGCATCTCCTCCTCATATCTCTAAGCTTTTTAGTTACCACCAACAAATAAAGTTGCAATAGATATTGATGTCACTAGGTCATCCTGTTCTTCACCGTTTGAGTGAGATGCCAATATGGTCCAATTTGGCTGTGGCAACATGAGAACACCGATGACTCGCAAAGAATGTAGTAAAGTCAAACTCACAGCGAAGCTCAGGGCGAAGCTCAACCAAGTGCGTCACACAAACAAGGCTCATCGACATCAGTTTAACGTACTAGCTCATGGACATTGAATAGTACAGTAAGAAACTTGAGTTGTGCGAACGTTGCACCCACATCCTTGAACTAGCCAAAACAGCACCAGACTAGCACATATGCCTCAATGACTTGGGAGGGGAACTCTGGACGTTGGATGCGTTTTGAACGGGTAAGATCTCCATTAACAGTCACTTATCGGCTGCACTCGATCCCAGCCCGCTCTTCCTCCTCACTCGTCCTCCCCCTTTCTCTCCCCATCCGGGCATCCGGCTTTCTCCGGCGGCGGAGCCCCCACCCCACGAGCCACCGCCGCCGTCCTACGCCCGGATTGAACCGGATTTGTGGCCAGTCAGAGTTTTTTAGTCTCCCAATGGCCAGATGCTAGCGTCGTGTAGCGGAGATCCGCCCGGACTTGGATTGCTTTATTCTTTTATTGGTAAGGAACCCTAGCTTTCTTGGACGGATTGTTCTAGGAGTTAGAATCTCCTCTTTTCTGTGGCTGTTAGCAATTGAATCCAAATGTTTCTTTCTCTCCATTCAGTTAGTCGCGGATTTGTTTGCTGCATTGTACCCCTACTAATCTAATTCATCAATCGTTCGATCAGGTTCTTCTTCTTCAGCGCGCAAGATCGATCGCAGTTAATTCCATTGGAATTGGTACCCGAGGTGCGGGTGCGGTTTACTTCCCAAGATTTTGGGGATGTTCAACTGAACCCCCATGCCCCACGGACCACGTCAAGTCTGCCCGTGCAAGTGGGTGTTCACAAGTTTGGGATATGTCTTTCTTGCATCTGCTGCTCCTGAAGTTCCTTCCTTTCTGAATGGGATGGTGTGCTGAGTTCATTGGGCTTGAGGTCTAAGTCTGGCCATTTTTCGCCCCCAACAAATGCTTGTCAATTGGTGTAGCCGAAGAGTTAGTGAACCTGAAAGGTGAGTTTGCTCGATTCACAATTGGATTGTCTTGTGCTTTTTTGGTTGGCTTTAAATAAACATATGGGCAAATTTGCACTTAGTGGTAGTTTGTTTCGACTTGTTCTGGTGGCTTCGTGAGCGACATCTTTTAAAATGGCAAAGGACCATCGACTGGTGCATTGTGTCCATTAGTGCAACTAATCCTATTTGTAGGTACACTTCATATATATATTTTTACATATGCTTTAGGTAGAATTCCAATCTTTGCTTTCTGCTTTTGTTTGCCGTTGTAATGATTGTTGTCTATGATATTTGGTTGCCAGCCACTAGTTTTGATATGGTGCTGTAGTAACAAATTTGCTCGCCGTGCTTGTTTTGATATGGTGCTGTAGTAACAAATTTGCTCGCCATGCTTGATATAGTAGGGTACTACATGCCAGTTTAGTTAAGCTGCGGCATTTATGTCCATAGTTCTTAGCCTTTGCTTATTCTGCAGATGTCTAGTAGCTCTAATGGCCACTATCCAGCTAATGGTGCAAAGGTTCTGCCAAAAAGAGAGAAGAATAATCAAGAGGTACCTATGGTTGAACATGTTTCCCATGATTTAATTCTACTACATATGGCATCTTAATAAAACAATAATTTCCCTGATGATATTAATGCTATGATTGTTCTTTCTCATTGATAACTCTGATGCTGGTTCCCAGATGATGGTTGCATTGCCTACATATTAAGGATTGATGTATTCAAGGCAGCAAAACTGTTGATTTGATCAAAGTTTTGGAAGCTACTATGCCTCTCTTCCTTAGCAGTTGCTTGTTCTTTCCCATGCTTTTTTCTCCTCTCCTTTTTCCACATTTACCTATTTGTTTCACATTGTGCCTGCTGTACTAGCAAATGACCTAACCATTTCATGATACATATCGAGCATTACATTTTTTAGATCCGACAGTCATTTTGTATGAAAATGGATTTAAGCATTCCGCATGGCAGCATAATGGTAATATGATATTCTTGAAACATCTTCAGAGTAATGAATCCCATTTTCCTTTCCCAAGTCAAGTAGCAATGCAGGTATCTGTCTGGGTTCTTTGTAGCTTCCTGAACTAGGAACAAGTTAGAAGTTCCAATTTTGAGACCTGGTCATTTTTTCAGCAGATGCTGAGTATTGTCTTGAACATTGGACCTGCCATCTGTATCAACCTATCACTGAAAGTATTATTTTTTTTAATTCAATACTTTTTGATAGAAGCCTCGTACAAAGTGATAAAAACATGTAACAATAACAAAACCAAATGATTAATAATCTAAGTATTTCATGGAGAGATTTTTTCTGGGCCTTGATATAATGGAGTTGTTCCAGTTTGAATTAGTACTATATAATATAGACCATGTAATGTTTTCAGATGTTTCACATCTTCTCTGAATAATGAAACATAATGAAGTACTGTGTTGTTGATTTGTTGGGCACTTTCGTTGTGTTAATAATTTTATTAATGCAGAAAGTGCATCTTGGCAAAAATGCAGCTTCTAGGGCCTGTCAGAAGGACAGGCAATATATTGAAAAATTGGAAACAGAATTGAGGAGTTGCTATCAGGAAATTGGTATGTTCTAGAAATCGTTCTATTTCTCATTGGTCTGGCTATTGTAAACGTGGTTACTTAGGCAGTCTGTGCTGATTGCAAATGCAGACTATTTGCGGGATCAGTTAAATGTCCGGAATGTTGAAGCAATCATCATGGGAGAGCATATTCACAGCCTTGAGCTGAAGCTAACTGAACTTGAGAAGTTCCCTGAAAGAGTGAGAGTTATGGACAATGAGCTGATGCGGTCTGATTCTCAGTGTTGTCTTCTGATGGAAGAAGTCAGATGTAAAGAAGAGGAGTTGCAAAAGGCGGCCGCTCAAATAGAGAAGCTTGAAAGTGCAACCATAGATTCCCAGTGTGAAATGGAGAGCTTAAAACTTGATGTGACTACACTTGAGCAGAGACTATTTGATGCCGAGAGCTTTGGCCAGCATGCTGCTGACCACAAAGCTAGAATGGAGAAACAATTGAGAGAATATGAGCTCCAGTTGCAACAGGCACATAAGACTATTGATCATCTTGGACTTGAGAATAAACAACTGAAAGAGTTATTGCCTAGAAGAGCTCCTAAACAATCCCCTTCTACAGATGGGGCGCAACTTGACAAAACATTGGGGCATGATGGCCATGCAGACTATGGAAGTGATAATGTGATTCTTGAAAAGATGTCAAAGCAAAATGAAGAATCTGAACTTCTAATTGAGCAGCTTAAGGTCAGAGGTTGTTTACCACATGTACTTCAACGTTTTGGCATAAACTCTTAATTTGGACAAGTGCCATTTGTACGCTCAAAACCAGTTAGAAAAATAAATTACATATTATGCTGTAGTGTGTTACATTACAAGTTGGATAAATTCAAGGATCTATCTGTTTTGTTGATTCAGAGTTATTATAACTTTTCCCATTTCTGGTGTAATTTAAGTGTTTTTTTTAGGAAGAACTTCGAGAACAAAAACTGAAGGCAAAAGAGGATGCGGAAGATCTCACTCAAGAAATGGCTGAACTGAGGTACAAGATAACTGGCATGCTTGAGGAAGAATACAAGCGTCGATCTTGCATTGAGCAGGCAGCTATTCAACAAATTCAGGAGCTGGAGGTTCAGGTAGTGAAATATATATATACAGTACCAGAAAAATATAGTTGCTGGGATTTTCAGGATATGACACTCCCTAAGTTGTGGTTATGCCATTCCATGTCTAACTGACATGTGGGTTCCTGATCAACATGTCAATGAGACGTAGGAGTGGCATATCCTAAAATTCCACTTTGGGAAGTGGCATATCCTGAAAAACTCCTAGCTGGAATTGTTGCTCCATGATTTAAAATTTGAATTTAACTACATAATTACAAATGATAAACTCACGGCCTTGGTCTTGTTATATTTATGACTTTCTTGTCCTGTTTGCTTTACATTTTTGTTCCTGATGTTCTAAAACAGGTCTCCAGAGAAAAGAGAAAATTGAGCGGAGCACTAAGGCGACTGCAGGTATCACATGAACTAGCTAACACACGAGCTATGGAGATTAAGCGATTGAAGGATGCTTTAGGGGTACGTGCAATTAGGTGATAGCATCCCAGCCAACACGAATTACTCTCTACCATAAACTCCCTACTTGAGATTAGTTGTTTCATGGTACTGATACATTTTGCACGTCATTCATCGTAGAGGTTTAATTCCGCGATGAACCTCGGGACAGTTTGCAGATCTTGCTGTTGCGGGTCCTGTGCAATGTTGCTAGAGTTGTCTAATTGCTCAATTGAAGGATCAGCTAGTGGCGGATCTTCCAATGTTCACCACATTGATGAAAAGTCACAGAACCAAGCGCTACTAGAGTGGCGTCCTGATGAAGCTTCAGATGGTGACACCGGCTAGAATCTAGTACATTCTAGAATGCAAGATAGCATATGCACTAATGTGTGCAGCTGCTGTGGATAGTTCTTTGTATCACTGTTGTTTGTAAATGGATATGCATTTGTAACCTTAGTTAGCCGTTCTATTTTGCAGATTACCTTTCTATCTTCCACTGGGAGTTAACCTCCAATGGCAGCGAAAATGTAATCTTTAAAACTTCATGTTTTGTCATGACAAATTAGGCTTGCAAGGATGTGCCATTTACGCAGCAAGTTGGTTACGTATGTTCCTCCTCACAGTGCCAGACTGCTAGTTCAACACGCATCCGAACAAATTTGTTATTGGAACACATTTTAATACAATTTTTTAGCGGTTTGAATTCAAATTAACTATGCCCTACGGATCTAAACAAATCAACAATCAATTTTTATAGGAGGATCATGGTGCGGAATACGGCTTGTAGACCATAGAAGTTTCCCTAGAACATGCCGCCAACTAAGCATGACGTCGTCTATATGGAGTATTTTAGTGGCAATAACAAGGCCATTTGCTACTGTTTAAAAGACTGTGCAATCACCCGTATGTGTGCAAACATACAATCAAGTGATCTGGAGCACCCAATCTATATCTAACGCTGGCTGCTAGCAGGGGGTGTTCAGCAAATTTCAGGGGCACGGAGAGAGGAGATGGAGGGTGAGGTGGGAGGGTTTAAACGTAAAAACAGCAGTCAGCGTTGAATATAGATTGAATGCTCCAGATCACTTGATTGCACGTTTACACATATAGGTGATTGCATAGAATATTATCGTCCTGCCTCCAGTAACCAGTTCTGCCATCCAAGAAGAACAAGAAGTCTGGAAATCGCGCCTAAGGGCTCATTTGGAAACAGTTTTCCGGCCGGGATCCCGGCCCATCCGAGGGTAGAAACCTACTGGGCTAATTTCCCTTAGTCTGGTGGAGAGTGCATTTGGGTGCCCATGACACGGGGAAATCTTGGCCCAATCCGCGTCGTTTCCGCGGGGGAAAAAGCCTCTTCTCCTCACGTCGGGCTAGGTTTCCCCGTCCTCTCGCGACGTCGCCTCACGCGCCGTCTCTTCTCGCCGCCGTGGCCGAGACCTTAAAGCCCTAAACCCACCCGTCCCTCGTGTTCCCTTCGCCTCCTCTTCTCCCTCGCACGTCGCACCCATGGCGCGCCTCACCCCAACCAAATCCAAGTCCAGGCCATCCACGGACGCAGCCGCAGCCTCCTCGGCGGAGCAGGAGCCGCGGCGGCGGCCGCCGAAGCAGGCGAAGGCGGCGGGTAAGAATAAGAAGGCCAAGTCGGGCGGTTTCGAGTCAATGGGGCTGTGTGAGGAGGTGTACCGCGGGGTGCGGCACAAGGGGTACCGCGTGCCCACGCCGATCCAGCGCAAGACGATGCCTCTCATCCTCGCCGGGGTCGATGTCGCCGCCATGGCCCGCACGGGGTCGGGGAAGACCGCCGCCTTTCTAGTTCCCATGCTCCAGCGCCTCCGACGCCACGACGCCGGCGCCGGCATCCGCGCGCTCATCCTCTCCCCCACGCGCGACCTCGCGTCGCAGACGCTCAAGTTCACCCACCAGCTCGGGAAGTTCACTGGTGCGTACCGCGCTTGTAACCACGCCGCGTGTTTTACGCTGTTTGAACCTTGATTCGAGTAGCCATTGGGCCTAGGGTGTTGGTTTTTGCTTTCTAGTGCAGTGGCTACTTGAGACCTCGATGCTTTGAGATGCGAAATCAGTACATATAGCAGTCTATTGGTAGGTGTTGGTTGGTTTGCCTTAGTGTTGCTGTATATCTCTGAAATTGCGTGGTTATTAGAGTTTTTAACTTGCTATATTGCGTTGAATAATCTATAGATGGGCTAAAATATACTTACTGTCATTGATAGCATACATCTAGCATCAACGTAGTGGTTCCCTTACTATTTTAGTGTCATCGGTGATTCCTTCCTGTGTGCCTTATATGTAAAATTAATATCATAGTTGTCATGTACGTATGAGCCACGTTGTGATGTGAAATAGCACCGATCATGCTGTTTGGGTAAATTTTTGTTGGTGATTGTATCCTCATAATTACTTGGACACCATTTGTTTATTTTTTTATGCATTGTGCCTTTCCAACAGGCAACAGCAAAAAATTGCTTTGGCAATGTTGATGAGTGACATAGTTTTACCATTTTGTAGATCTAAGAACTAGCCTAATTGTTGGTGGAGATAACATGGAGAGTCAATTTGAGGAATTGGCAGAGAGTCCTGATATCATAATTGCAACACCTGGCAGGCTCGTGCACCATTTGACAGAGGTTGATGACATGAATCTTCGATCAGTAGAATATGTTGTGTTTGACGAAGCGGATTCCCTCTTTAGCTTAGGGTTCGCCCGTCATTTGAACATGATTCTACAGAAGCTGAGCGATACACGACAAACATTGCTCTTTAGTGCTACTTTGCCACAAGCCCTCGCAGATTTTGCAAAAGCTGGCCTACGTGATCCACAAGTTGTGAGACTCGACTTGGACAAAAAAATCAGCCCTGATCTTAAGCTTGTCTTTTTCACGCTGCGTCCAGAAGAGAAACTAGCTGCTTTACTGTATTTGGTCAGGGAGCGAATCAGCTCCACGGAACAGACAATAATATTTGTTTCAACCAAGTATCATGTAGAGTTCTTGAATATTCTTTTCCGAGAGGAGGGCTTAGAACCTTCCCTTTCGTATGGTGCTATGGATCAAGAAGCCCGCAATATTCATATTTCTAGATTCAGGGCAAGGAAGACCATGCTACTTATTGTGACAGATGTTGCTGCAAGGGGCCTGGATATTCCATTGCTTGATAATGTGGTGAACTGGGACTTTCCTGCAAAACCTAAGTTATTTGTTCATAGAGTTGGCAGAGTAGCTCGGCAAGGTAGAAGTGGTACAGCATATACATTTGTAACTTCAGAGGACATGCCGTTTTTACTGGACCTACATCTTTTCCTTTCAAAGCCTCTTAGACCTGCTCCAACGGAGGAGGAACTGCTAAAAGACATGGACAGATTGAATTTGAAAATCGATCAAGCTCTTGCAAATGGGGAAACAGTATATGGCCGTTTTCCTCAGACAATCATCGATCTTGCCTCTGATGGAGTAAAAGAAGTCATTAATGGATGTACGGATCTGATTGCATTGGAAAAGCCATGTGCTAATGCTTTCCGGTTGTATCTGAAGACTCGTGCTATGCCTTCAAAGGAATCTATCAGAAGGGTGAAAGATTTGCCTCGTGAAGGTCTTCATCCAATTTTCAGGGATATTCTTGGATCAGATGAACTTTCAGCTCTTGCATTCTCGGAGCGCCTGAAATCATTTCGGTAGTTACTTTAGCTAGAAATACTTGATTTTGCCTGTATTTGCTCATTCTGTGTTATCTAATGGATGTTTTCATCCTGAATTAATGGTTAACAGGCCAAAGCAGACTATATTAGAGGCTGAAGGCGAAGCTGCTAGATCAAGAAATTCTAAAGTAACGAATTACTTCCTCTTTCTTTCTTTGTTTCCTTTTGAGAATTTTCAACATCGTATTCTTAGGTTATTCTCCTTCATCTGCAACAGTCAACTATACACTAATACCTCTGAATACTTGATTAATGCTGAAGCTGATTGTTTATATATTCTTAGGCATTTACAATGTAGTTCATGCAAACTTTACAGAGATGTGCATTATCATTTATTTCAAAATTTGTGAACATCACCATCTTGGTGCACTTGTAGGGTTCTAATCAATGGCTAGATGTGATGAAGAAGAAACGAGAAGTCCATGAGGGGATAATAAATTTAGCGCATCAAAAGAATTCTGGTGATCCAGGGACACAGGTAATTATTAAAGTAAAATCATATCCTTGTTTATTCTCATCAGAACCAAGTTGCAAACAACCACATGGACATTCTCATCAGAACCAAGTTGCAAAGGACCACATGGACATGTACTATTGACAAAAGTTATTAACTCGACGCGCTTATTATATCTTGGAAATGCTAGAATCTAGATGTGACTATGTTACCTAGTTGATATGCAGTATTAGACTGACTGAAGGTCTGTAATCAGACGATGTAGGTTATACTAATTTGGAGTGCTTTATCATTTGTATGGTGAATCTAATCATAAGGAGATCGACTTTATTCCAGTAAAGATGACTGCAACAAAAATAGAGTAAGTGGAGAATGCATTTCTTGCAAACTTGATCACTGATCAGCAAGAATGTAGATTGCACTGCCAAAATAACATGGCCTTGAACAGCACTAATATGCACTAGTGATGTGAAATTGTTGCTTAAATATGTAGTTTTGTGATAGATTTGACAATAAACCTGTAGTTTTGAGAAATTTACTCTTATTTGTTAGAAACTGTGCCATTGTGGTACATGCATTTTCCAATTTCCATGTTGTGAAATTTACAGATGAGGGTGTTGTTGTGATGTTGTCTAGTTGCTTGGTTTGGGATGGTTACTTCTACTGAAATGCTGAGAACAATTAGCCTGAGTAGTTTAGCAATCTGACATTGTGTAGATAGGCCATGGAACTATATTTAAGCACATGTGTTTAAGTTTTAAATGTGCAAAATTATTTCTTGAATATTTTTTAGATGAAACACAGCAGATGTATCAACCATGCTTGGCAGTGGCTGATCAACTTGTAAGTTAATTGGTTTGTTACTTTATGATTGTGTCAGTAGTTTGATAGTTTCAATGTTCTAATGGTAACTAGTACTTGTTCGTTCACCCACCTAATAGTGATTATACGGTCTAACCGGTTGATTATGACCTAACCAGCTGATTGTACAGTAAAAGGAGGGCACTTGTTTGTTGTATATGGCCTACTTAGAAACTAGAATGCTAATGGAGTATGGATTAATGGATGGAGTAATGGACAACATGACTTGCTAATATTAAAATGAGTCTTACCTTTTTTTCTTCTGCCAGTGCTACATTGAATGTGGCACTTTGTTCTTACGCTTTGTGCAGTGATTTATGGCTACTTGTTTTTATGCAGGAAGAAGAGGTGGAAAACATTTCAAATTGGGAGAGAAAAGGTCCGCGATTTCTTTTTTCTTCCTGTGGGATGTCAGTGTGGTTAATACCTTTGTCGTTGTTGTTTTAACTTTTAACTAGTGCATCTTGAGCTCTTCAGCAGTATTCTCAGAGAAGTTGCACCATCGTTGCTCTGCCATGGTAATTATAATCTTTTGCATTCTATATCCATTTCAGAAGTTTATGGTAAGAAGCGTAAGTCACAAAGCTTTAGAGACGAGGACTACTACATAAGTTCAGTGCCTCAAAACCAGGTAGGCCTCCTAAACTCAGCTTAGATAATTTCTCCTGCATAATTTGTATTGCACGAGAAGTGTTTATTCAGTAGTACAGCTGCTTAGTGAAGATTCTCTGCCTAATATTGAGTTTATTATTCCTTTTCTCCTTCAGCATTTGGAAGCTGGGTTGTCAGTGAAGGACAATGAAGGATTTGTTGAAAACAGGTGTGCGCTTGCTGATGTATGATTGACTCTTGTTGTTCTGAGGTGGAAGTGAGCCATTTACTTGATGATTATCAATCACCATAGCAAATGGTCAATATATCTACTGGGAAAAGTAATGCTGTTGGGAACAGGGATTGAAAAAAATGAATTTTAAAATTTACCAGAGCTAGGACGGTAGCAGGGAACCAGTTGGTTCCACTATGTTCCTGTCTATTTCCGTTTGCTATTTCTCTATATTTTTCCTCATAAAGTATTGTGTTTGTTTTATCTTGTATAAGCGCTGCATATATATATATATATATATATATATATATATATATATATATAAAATTAAAATTTAGCGTGAGCACATCTTTCTGGCAGTTTTGGAACCTACTGGCCCAACTTAGAATTATTATTAGGTAGGACTGGTAACCTGTGGATTATCACCAGGTTTATAATATCTGGTTTCGTATACAATTCATACCACGGACCATGTGAAGTTGAATGTTCCCTGACTTCTTTTGCTTTAATGCCAGTTAATCTTCCCCCTCTCTTCAGCAATGTGAGCATATGCATGATTCACCCAAACTGCCAAAGTACAATAAAACTAAAGCTATGGATCTGATATATTCAATTCTAAAATATTTAAGCCAATATTGGATGCGCAATACTTTGGCATGTCCAAATTTTGGTTTCATTATTCATGAAATTGAGTCTGCAGTCTCATCACCATGCTGCTTTAAATTAAGCTTAATGCTGTTGTGCAGATTGGATGCTGCTGTTCTTGATTTAGTCGATGATGAAACTTCGGGTATGCATGCACAAAAAACTCGATATCACTGGATGAAGGTATAACATTTCCTAGTGCCATATTGATTTGTAATATGCATTTTCACACTCAGCCAAGGTGTTTATTTTATTACTGCAGAACAAGTTTGTCAAGTTGAATAGTGGGGATCGTGTCACTGCTACAGGAAAGGTAGATCTTGCATATGTCATATGTTCAATCATGTTTTAGAAGAGCAATCCACAATATATTGCATTGCATGATTTGCATTTCAGTAGCTCTATTCTTTTTCCTTCTAGTGTGGTGTAGACGTAATATATCACATATGTACTTGATCAGTTGTAAATTTCCTGGAAGCTCAGTGCTGTCGGGCTGTATAAAATTGATCCAGAACTAACTATTGGAAATAGTATTTCCACTTTCAAAATATATGTTTGGATGCCAGGATAGGTATGGCAATGCTGTGTCTGAACTATGTAGAATCAGATTATTATGGTAAAATATGAAATGAGTTTTACAACAGGCGGTAATAGTCCCACTGGAATCAATAATCAACACTAATGTCAGTTTATGTTGACTCCCAGCTTTATTCTGCTTCGATACAGCATGTGGGTGCATGTGAACACTGATTTAATCTCTTTATAATATTTTGTTCTATAAAAGTTGGAACTAAGGTTGCAACCAATGGTTCTGTTCTAAATATTATTAACGATATGTTAATGGGATAATTCATACTATACCACTCTAAAGATTGGCACTTTAGAAAATAACACTTGTTGTCTCAATGACATGTGGCCCCTGGACCCACTTGTCATTGAGACAATAGGTGGTATTTTCTGAAATGTCAACGAATGGAGTGGTATAGTATAAATTATCCTTATGTTAATTGTTAGTATTTTAAAATTTTCATGGGACATGACACAAATTTCTTTGAGCTTAGTTGCGAATCAAGGGGCTATTCATTTCCTAAAAATCAGACCATCTACCCCAAGTTGGGGAAGGTTGAATTTAATAGTTTTGGACATATATGTTCTACTTCAACAATACTCAGTACAGCATATTTTTTTCAGTAGCATTTGTTCTCCTTTTGACTATCACTGAAATATGTTGCCCTTCCGTATTCCTAGGTTGTCTCTGTAGAGATTTTTTGCTTAATCTAAATGAGTATCTGTATTTTTTAAAAAATATTTCTGTGATTGAGATGGCTTTGCTCCCTTTGTCATCTGCATATAAACCATACTTGGAGCTTTCTTTCTGGTTCATGTTAGATACTGAGATCAGTATTTATTACACAGATATCATGTCTTATGCGGTTACGCCTATATGTCAGAGAAAATACAATAATTGAATTTGACATGTCTGAAAATCTGTCCAACTTTTCTTAGATTAAAACGGAAAGCGGTGCAAAGTTAAAGGCAACAAAAACAGGTATCTATAAGAAATGGCAGCAGAAGTCACATAAAGCAATCAATGTTGGTGAAAAAGCAGACTTTGCCGGAGAGGGCACATCCACGATAGGTAATTCTTTATTTATCCTCTTTTGTTACGTCAGCTTGCTTTGTCTGTTTTGATGTTTAAAACCTATAATGTTGATTGTTAAGTAGTTTTTGCCTTCTGGGTCTAACATAATGCTACAGGCTTTACCTGAGCACCCAGTGAGTTGAATTTCATTTTTGCTTTGTAATTTCTTCCACAGTGGCTTCTAAAAAAAATACATGTCTAATAAGCATGTCTCAGCTTTGCAGTCTTGGCATGAAACATATTATATAATTTCTCAAAAACAGGTTCCTTAAACCTGTGTGAACATTTGCGCATTCTGAGTTAAAAATCATTGGAGACTGATCCTATTTAGCAGGCTGATGTTTCTCACCTGTGTTCTGATTTTTTTGGGGTATTCATGGTTATCTTAGATATGGCAGCCAAGTAGTGATTAGTGATGCCCAGGGTTCCATTTCCTGGTGAATACTGGATCAGTATGGCTATTCACTATGGGTGTGTTTGGTTGTCTGCATTATCTTAGTCTGTCCCGTATGAGTCATTGAGGTTAGTCTTGGTCTACATGAGTGGATGCAAGTTGAATTGTTTGGTTGCTTATTTATGTATCTCACGGTTCTGCATTAGAGAGAAGTCTAATTTATGTGTTTTTTTCATCTTGTATGAGTGGGTGTAATTGCATTCACCTGACCTAGATGAACAGGAAACCAAACACGTGTCTAACAGATACAGTTGCATCCACTCATGCGATTTAGGCACCATGCAGGCAACCAAACATACCCTATGTTTATAGGGGCACGGCTTTGGTGTTGGGCCAGTGCTCCTAAAACAATCCAGGTCTAAATATAATATGAGAACTGTGCTGGTAATAGGTTTAGCACTTGATTATCTATAGTGGGATTAATTAGATTCATATCTTCCTTTACCGACAGTTTTTCTTGTTTGCTCTTTACATGGAATACCGGCCAGTAGCTCCGCAAGGATCTAATATACACTCACTGGTGCATCCAAATTCCAAAATGATTTACACTCCTGTTGGCCACCTCTTATCACAAAAGATGCCTATGTAGTTAGAGGCTTAGAGCTGAAGCCACCAGTGCAGTGGTCCACCATAGCTTAATGTACCCAGAGTTGCATGTATCCTTTTGCATTATAACTGTGTAGAAAAAATTTGCATGCAAATAATTGCTGATTTATCTGTCATCACAAAATGATGAATAGTGCTACACCTGTCACAATACGGATGGATTTGCATTATTTTGAGATATAATTGAAACTTGAAACTAGTGGGTATAGAAAGTTAAGGAAACCCTGATGAGAAAAGGCTGGCCAGTATTCACTGGAAAACTGTGTGGCATGTTGGCTGGGACCAGAAATGACTGAACGGGAAAAGCCTTGGTGACACATGCATTACTGGTTGCTCGTTTCTGGGTGTCTGTATCCTCCTTTGAATTCTCTCTTGTTTCACATCCTATTCTCGCTACAATTGTGTTAGCATAGCTTGTTTCAACTGTTCTATTTAGTACTGTACAACTCTAAAGTTTGATATCATTAAAGCAATATGTAACATTGCTTGACGCCATGACCTTCTGCAGGTGGTCATCAAAGAGGAAACAAAAGACACCCAGCAGCTGGCCGCGGGCGTAGGTCCATACCCAATGCTGATGTGTCATCTGAGATAAGAAATCCTGAACAAATGCAGAAGAGCAGGCAACGGAAAGCAATGGAAATTGTCCGCATGAAGAACAATTCTGCAAAAGATGGTAAATTTCAGAGTAAGTTCCAGAAAAACAGGAGGCCCGACAGATCTGCAAACGATGGTAAATTTCAGAATAAATTCAAGAAAAACAGGGGACCAATCGGCAACGGGAAAGGGAGGGGGAAAGGTAATGGAAACAGAAACGGGTTCGGTAAGGGCAAAGGAATGGGTAAAATGAAAGGGAAGGGTACCAGGTGATTCGCAGACCGACTAGGTTTTCTGCAACATCGTAAAACAGTGGAGATGTTTTTAAATCCAAAGGAAGGCGCAGCATGATCTAGTCCTGACGGTTGTTGAGTAGGGCAGCAGGCACATAAGATGCTGCTTGCTTGGACCTTGAATTCAGTTTTGTTTTCTTGTATGGTGATTCTATACTATTAGTATTCAAAATCAGCCAAGATCTTTCAATGAATGTAATCATCTTATCACTCGTGCAACCCTGGAGAATGTGTCGTATCGTTCGCTCTATATTAAATTATTCACGAGGTGTGAGTGACCATTCGGTGAGTCCATTCCATTGAAAAGATTTGTTCCCTTCGCTCGTCGAAGCTGGGCTGGAGTGGGATGTTCGTCGTCGTTGGCTTGTTTT
This sequence comes from Guadua angustifolia, assembly GCA_036346375.1. Taxonomy (NCBI): domain Eukaryota; kingdom Viridiplantae; phylum Streptophyta; class Magnoliopsida; order Poales; family Poaceae; genus Guadua; species Guadua angustifolia. Next base: position 6,966,438 of record CM070512.1, read on the forward strand.
TGTGAGACAAACCGATTAATTTCCCGTGCCACATGACGTGTAACATGCGTGTGCGCCTGCCTACTAGTGTCCAAAGCTAAAAGCGAGCGATGGATCGAGCGCATTTGTTCCACTGCGAGTGATGGAGAGGTCGAGCAGCCGCTGCAACCCCTCGCCGTGCAGCGTTCGCTTTGCCTTTGCCCCGTCGAATCGATGGACGATGGCTATGCTGTGCAGCCATCGCTCAAGCCTCTCGGAAGCTTGTGACGGACCGCCCTTTTTAGAGGATGCGTATAAATAATCTCACAGTTATTCAGGAGTTTAGCTGTAGGTAACTAAATACACATTGTCAGACATAAAAGCAAATGCAAATATTTAATAGGTAAATTAAGGGTCTAACGGCCAGAGTTTTACAAAAGGTGCGACTGACACCAGATACATTACCAAAACAACCACAGGAAAGGCTTGAGCAGATAGATCAAGGCCTTCAAAACCAAGTATCGACGCTATCGACGTTCCTCCGGAACTCGCCATCTTCATTGAAATCTAAAAGGGGGAATTTGGAGCAAGGGTGAGTACACAACCGTACTCAACAAACCACACGGAAATATTCTGAATATTACATGCACAGAGTTTCAAGTGATTGGCTCTAGTTTAAGTATTTAGTGGATGCATGAGCTAGAACCTTATCTTAACATATATATTACATTTGAAACACAAACCAATACAACATCAATCATCCACACCACTGAGTTATTAATAAAATCCAGATTACGATAAGCAAGTTTATTATAAAACTACTCAAGCTCAGTTACCGGAATCACCCGAAATTAACCCACTTTCATTAACCGGAAGCACGGCGTATTCGAATACCATTTGGTTCACTCTGCAGAGCTACTCAACTTTACCCACAAGATAATCTACGATCGTTGGTGCCCTGTGCAATTAACATGCAACTTTAATGCATGCGACCGGACCGAGATTAACATAACCTTTCATTGATTTTCCCCCCTTTAGCTCCTACCCAGTAGGTTAACTTTTATTCCCCAGCCTCCAGGGCCCACGGGCCAATGCGGCGCGGCGTTCAGTCAATCGAGAAATACCTACCGTTATGAGAACCGGCAATGGTCGCACCATTCCGTTTCACCCCCAACCCAAGCGATACCACCTGTAGGTATTCCAAGGGGGAAAACAATATACCGGGCTACGTTGGATCAGGTCAACAGAGCTGACCGGCCCAACTTGTGGTTGAGAGAGGACTAAGTTATTTATTTTGCTCAAGGGGTTGGTCCTTAAATGCCAAAGACCAGCCCAATACACAAAACAACATTGGTACCATTGTACCCATCACACATCACACTTGGGCTGGTCATCAATTGGGGGCTAGGCCGCAACCACCTTCCGTGGTCCCCCCAGTGCGATCCCCCAACCGTAGCAGATTTAAAAACAAGTTTTGAGCAGTAATTAAAGATAGTGATTATTTATTATAGCTAGCCTACGGTGGTTCATTATTGATAACCTAGGGTTCACAAGTGAATATGGCATAATCAATATGGTCTTAACAAGGGGGTGGGATTTTAACTAGTCATGTCTTTCTAAACTAGCTCCTTTTTAAATTGCTACTCTATTTACAATCAAGTGCAATAACTACATCTACATATACAGTAATTATACAGAATAATGGGATCAACATGATCAAGGAGTGTGGCTTACCTTGCGGGGTCAAAGGTTCGCCTAACGAGAGACAGTCGATGTCGTGTCTGGTCTTGTGCGGCGGTTGCTCCTGGCGTGGCTCCAAGAACTGCTCCGGCTCCGGTTTCGCTCCGAGAGTTGCTCCGACGTTGGATCTAATGCGAGAAAATGCAACCAATAAATAAACGAACAAAAACAACAAAAGAAAGAAAAACTGAAGAAAAAATAGGAGAGAAAATGGCTGGAACGGAGCTCAGGGGCATTTTTAGAATTTTTTAGACTTGGTTTGGCGAAACGGAGATCATTTTTGGACTCAGCGGCTCGAACGGATCAAGAATATGTATTTTTGGCCATTTTTGGATTTTTGGGAATTTTGTGGAATTTTCTGTAATTTAAATCTATTTTTCGGATTTTTAACAATTTAAAATCCGAAAAAGAAATTGGAAAGGGTATCAGGTCAAGGGTCAGACTGCTCAAGAATTTGGCCCAGGCGCAACACACTGAAGCGAGAGGCGGGCTTTGGGCCAAGGCCCACTTGCCTGTGAGGCGATGCTCGATCGACGCTGCCTTGGCGAGCAAGCCTTGCCTAGCCGTGATAAAGCGGGCCCAGCAGAGAAGCATGGGGAAGACTTTGTCGGGCGGGCCACTTGGCGGCGACAGCGGGAAACATATCGTGAAGCGGGCCTGACGCGACAATGACACGTGGGCGAATCAAGCGTGACGGACCGGTGTCGAGATCGGGAAATTTGTCGGGTGGGGACCATATGGTAGCAAAACGGGAAGAGGGGTGAGTGGCGGCGAAGAAAATGGACCGGACTCGGGGAAGACGACCAGCGACACGGCAAGCGGCGGCTCGGGAGGAAAAATGGATAGGCTGGGGAGCATGAGAAGCTCACGGCGAACTCGGCGGTGGCCGGAAATGGCTGAGAGAGTGAACGAGACGGCGGGGCGACGTGCAAGCACTGGAGCTAGAGAAGACGAGCTCGGCGCGGCGCAAGGGAGTGGCCGGGGATGGAATGGGTAAGCGTGGGAGGAAGAGGAGAGTGTTGCAGTTCGGGGCGAGTGAGAATGGAGGGGCATTGGGGCTATTTATAGCCGGTATGAGAGGAGGAGGAGGCGGTCGTGAGGAGAGAGATGCAATGATGGGCCGACGATTTTCAACGGAGGACGGCGAGTGGTTGGCGATGGAGGTGACTGAACGGGCGCGGAGGAGAGAGAGGCGGCCGGGGAGGAGAGAGAACGGCGGCGAAAATTCAACGGGAGGACGATGAGGACGGCGTGGGCAAGCTGACGGAGGCGACGAGGGCAGGCACGCGAATCGCGCGGAGCAGCTGGGCGACAGGACAAGGCGATGGGCGCACGACGGACGGTTGAAAGAGGCGACGCCAGGGGAGAGAAGTGACCGGGCGCAAAGACGAAGAGAGCAATGGACCGGGAGGAGCGGCGGTCGGATCGGGAGTAGCTGGTGGCGGAGGGGACGGGAGCAGGTGCGGTGATGGCGAGGCGTTGAAACTTGGTGCGGCGAGGACGACGGACAATGAATCAAGCAGACCAGCAGCCAAGGCGCGGTATCTGTGAAAGAAGAAGAAAAGAAGGAAGAAGAAAGTGCTGGCTTTGAGAAATGTTGGGCCGGCGCGGGGAAGGCTGGGCGGGGAAATTTGCGTGCGGGAAGAAAAAGGAAAAAGGTCGGCCGAAGAAAATGCGGGCCGGAGGGAAAATCGGATGGCAGGCTGGGGGAAAAGGAGCGGGCCGACCGAGAAATTTGGGCCGGGGAAATTGGGCCAACGGCCAGAAGGGTGTAACATTCCAATTTTGGAATTCTTTATGCTCGAATTTCAAAATCCGAACCCGTTGCATTTTATTCGAATTTAATCCAGCTTAATTTGAATTTTCAAAGTCAAAAGGGATTTAATATGGTTAATCTAAACTTCAAATTAATTATTTCTTATTTTTATTGGGTTCCTTGTGCTTCATTGAATTTTTTGTATTTTTGGGGATTTATTTGAATTTATTTGCTATTTATTTGAATCTGTTAGAATTTATTCGTGTTTTCTGGTTTTTCTTTAATTCGGAAATTCCTTTTTCCTTCCCGGGCCGATTCACTGTTCATTCGCGCGGCCCTCTCGTGCACTATCACCCGGCCCAACATTCCTGCTCAGCCCACTATGCTGGAAACCCTAAACCTAAACCTTTGTTCGCCGTTGATCTCTCCGATCCAACGATTGGAATTCGCGCCGCCTTGTCTGAGTGCAGCCAAAAACCCTAACGCCTCCGCCGTGGATTTTCGATCCAGCGGCCCGCGTTGTGCCACGTTTTCCGCGCCTTTTCACGCAACCCTAGGCTATAAAAACTCTCTTCGACTTCCGTGCCATGTTCGCCACTCCGCGCCGCACATTTCCCCTCCTCTCTCTCCGGCAGAGTCGCCTCCGTGTGGCCGCACGACCTCGCTGAAGTCCGCCGCTGTGCCCGGAGTCTTTCGCCGTCGATTTCTTCGTCGCCGGTGAGCCTCCGCCACACTTTGTGGTACCAATGAGTTCGTCTTAACGCCCTCTTTCCTTTGCCCCTAGTTCGGTGGTGCGCCGTGCCATGTACGCTCCGTTGCACTTCGTCTTCCCCAAGCCCAGCAGGCCAACGCCTTCTCTCGCCGTCGATTTCCCTCCAACTATCCTCGTCCATCCGATCTCCAGTCGACGGTCCAGATCTTGGCCACGTGAACCGGTAAGCCTTCGAAGCCAGCTGTTTCGCCATTTCATCGCCGTGTCCGCCACGTAGACGCCACCATAACCCTAACCTCGCCGCGTGTGTGCCATGTGTGCGCCACCTCACCGCCATAGCCCTGCGTGTCGCCACGTATTCGCCATGTGTGCGCCACGTCGATACCACGTCAGCCGAAAACCCCTGCGCATGCGTGGCTGCCACATCGGTGCCATGTCAGCGCCACGTCGGCGCCACGTGGGCCCTAGATGCTCGCATGGCGCCCACGTCAGCATGCCACCTCACCACACTTCACACGTGTCGCCGTGTATTCCTCTGTGAACTCAGTCCATGTGAGCCGAGTCGCCGACTCGTGGACCCCGCATGTCAGCGCATGAATTTATTCCTTTTCTGATTTAATCCGAAAATGCAAAATTCAGCCAACCCGAAGCCGCCACGTGTCAGTCTCTGTTATTTTTCCGATTTTCTCTCCCGAGAAACTTCGGAAGGCCCGTTCTCCTCCGTTCGAACTCCGATTCGAACGATTTAAATTTCTAAATTCATCTAAAATCAAGATCTATCTGATGGTGTCTTTCTTTTGAATTTTTGGATTTTATTTATTTTTGTTTTATTTATTTTTATCTCGTTTCGCGTGTTTCGCGTGTAGACGACGCAGCGATTGAGCGAGCGGAGCATCCGACAGAGGTAGCAGCAGCGGGAGAGGTTGAAGGCAAGTCTTCCTTGACCATATTGAACCCAAGTTTATGAAATGCTATTTTGTTTTTAAATTATTGCATGCTTATTATTTGCGTACTGTATTTTAATGTCATTTTAAATGCTTAGATAAATGCCAAATTGTTATACCCACATTGATATTCATTTTGACAACCATTGACACCCTAGAAAAATTAATTACTGTTAATAATAATCATTTTCGTATTATGGGACGGTAGAAAATGCTTAGCCATGCTTAATCACGTCGGTACCTTACCATTATGGAAATTCTTTCATACTTGATTCAAAATGAATTGTGAAAATTATGGCAATTGGTGTTGCTGGTATTAATTTGAAAATAAAAGTGAAAAATGATTTAGACCGGGGCGGATGGTTGCTTGGCGGGTGCGGGATGCACAAAATTTTGGAATGTGATTGTTCGCCCTAGTCAATTAAGGACCGGTCGTGTGTTACCTTGGGCCATGCTATACAGTACAACCACATGACTATTATGGGTACGACCTGGCTAAGTAATTTGCATGTATCGTTATTTGACTTCGCCATTGGGTTGTGCGGTTTGCCGGGAGGGTACTTGCAAGGCGCAAGAGGGGGCTTCTGTACTAGGTGGATTTCCCTAACAGCGGTGAAACCTTAGCGGGCGAAGTCGGTAGCGGTATTATGCATTGTAAAGGCCTTGTCATGATCTCCCTGTCGGCACACCAAAGGAAGTGTGTCAATAGCTTAGCAAAAGGGGTTGATCATGTCGTGTGGGTAAAGTGTACACACTTTGCAGAGTCAAAACTACTTGAGTAGCCGTGCCCACGGACAAGGGCAAGCGTGGAACGATTTCACATAGTAGATTTTATGGTTTTGGTTTTAAATGGAAAATGATGGATTTGGTTTAAAATGAAAATGTGGTTGGGAATCCGTGAGTGGTTGGAGCTCCCGGATTTTAGTTTGGCGGCTAGAGCCAACCAGGTAGTTGGAACCTGGAAAACTGTTATACTTCAAGATTTAATTAATTATGCTATTTACATTTTGTTAAATGCTGCTTTATGAAATTATTACTTGTATTTAAATTTCAATTTCGCTTTATGCAAATGAACCCTATATGCTTCCTTTGTTTAAGCCTTGCATTTAGTTATTTGCATTAAGTTTCCGAGACTTGCTGAGTATGTTGCATACTCACCCTCGCTTTTCATTGCGGGGCTGCTTATTCCATAAAGCAGATGAGGAGATCAGAGCTAGCTATCCAAGGGCTTGCATTCCACCATTCGACATCTGCGGTGAGGACTTTGATGAGGAGGAAGATCCGGACTTCTAGGGAGCGCCCCCCAGTCGGTTGCCTGTGGGCATGCTGATTGGCTCTTTTTGTTGCTACTTTTTCGCTGCTACTTACACACTTAAGCCGTAAGGCTCGATACTTGTAATAATGTGATGATGATGTTTACACTCTTTTGCTTTATTACTGTTAATTACTTTATGATATGTCTGTGTTATCATCACTGTAAGGCTGTGTGTGCTAGCTGTTCCTGGATTAGCACGGTTGAAACACAGAGGGTTCGGATCTGGTAATCCGGGTCCCCACAAAGGGGTAGGATTTCCAGAAAAGGAAAGCGGCCAAAAAGGAAATTTCCCGAAAGGGAAAGAAAACAAAAAGACGTCGAAATAAAAATTCAAATAAATCCGGAAAAATCCAAATAAAATAAACAAAACAAAACTTTGAAATTTTTGGGGGTGTTTCAAAGCTTCTCTAACGTGACCATCCATCGCCACCAACCCCACTTGCTCCTGTTCCTTCCTCATGGCCAAGAGATGCCCTTTTTCTTTCCATTGAGAAACTTAACCTAGACATGTAGTTCGGTAAATCAAATTAAAGTTTGACAAATTCTGTTGTCCAATGGTTGTTCCACTTACATTTTCACTGGTTTATATGTTATTTGGAACGCGTTAATATATCCGCTTGCAACTTTGTTTAGAAAAGAAAAAAACAGCTAGCCAAGCACCAAAATATCTGAAAGCAGTTTTACCAAACAATAATATGATAATCCACCGCAATGCCAAACAGAGCCTCGCTACTACATAGAGCTCTCCAAACCTCTACCATAAACCGGTTGTGTGTGTGTCGTCCTATTGCCTATTGTCGACTTAATGTAACCAATGACCTGTTGATGATGTAGCTAACCAGGGCATGAAATGACACCGCCATGGTAGAATACTAGCCACAAGAGTGTCACATCATGGTGCACATTTTTCTTTCCCTGTTGCATCGGTTAGATTTAGACATTTAGCCTCTCTTTTTTAACTAGTTCGTTGTTGGAGGTTGATGGTGTTGGAAATCTAAGTATTATTTTAATTGCAGATTTGAATATTAAACATAATCCCAAAATAATCAAACACAACAGGCTAGACAGAAGATACCACATATTTCTGAAAAGTAGATCTAGAAATGTTGTGTACGAGATGAACAGAGCGAAAATATGAGAATTCTTACGATGGGCTTGATGACGAAAAGGAAGCAACGCAGTAGCGACCGACCGTAGAGGAAGTAGTCGACGTCGTGGATCGTCCAATAGCAAGAGCTTGAGCGGTCGTGCAGTTGCGCTGCCCATAAACCTTATTACCGCCCCCGTGTAGGTTCTCGCAGCGGCAACGGTTCGGAGATCCCGCTCTCCTTGCCTCGCGGTGCACGCCGAGAGGAAGGTCGGTGAAGAACGAGCGCAGCACGAAGATGCAACACAGGTCACAGTGGATGAATGCGAGCGCAAAAGCCAAAAGCCCCATCTGTCTGGACGTATCCAGATTTTATAGCCTTGCACCAGTAACGGTCAATAAATTGACCGTTACAGCACCATTATACGCTAGTAACTGCAGGTCATTGAAATGACAGTTTCTATTAGAAACTGACGCCATTATCTTGGCTGTTTCAATTCTCAGTAAATGACCCCATTAATTCACTAATAATAGAGAGAAACCGAAAAATAAAAAGGGTTTAAACGTGTCAGGAATTTAATCAATGTGGAAAAAACACGCGATAATTCGCGAAATACGCGCGCGCGCGTGTGACTTTAGCCGTGCTCCTCACCCTCCATATGCCTCATTACAAGGCATGGTGGGAGCTCTCCCTTTTAAATTGGCACTCTCCTCTTTTAACTAGCAATATGGTACTATTATTTATAGCTTTGGCATTAGAGATAAATGAGCCACTTGGGCCTCATTTCTAACAGATGGAATATTATACGTGCCACTTCACAATGCCCTATTGGATGCTAGCACTACTAGTATACTATTGATACCTCTCCCTGGCTTCAAATGGAAGAAATCAGGGATTACAATACCGTTTCGAGCTCAAAAATCGCCCAATGCTCGATACCGATTTTCATCAAAAATCGGTTAAAATCGAATGGTTTTGAAGTCAAACTCTTTGAACTCGACGATAAAAAAAATTCAAAAATCAACTGGTTTTGCCAATTTTCAAGCGATTTTCGCTGATTTTTGACCGGTTTTCTTTGAAAAATCGGCAAACTAAGCGAAACAATTCAAAAGCCGATTTTGTCGATTTTCGAGAGAGAGTGTCGATTTTCGAGCGATTTTCACTTATTTTCGACCGGTTCACATCGCATAAAATTTCCTGAATTTTTTTTAATTGAATCGGTTTATGGACTAATATAGTTTATCGAGCCAACTTGATATGGTTGAAAATCGTGATTTTAAAGCAATTTTTGTCGATATTTGAAACCTTGGAAGAAACCCCAATTTGTCACACCTCTGAAGTCACATGGAACTGGATGACAACGAATTGATTGGAGCACATATGGGCCTGAAAGTTAACAACCAGTTTGTCACAATTAGGCATATTGCACGCATATTCTGTGTAGATTCAAGATCCTAAATTACTTGGTCTGATGCTGCAACAGAGCTTTGCTTTGCTCATATTGACATGCATAGACTGACACTGTCAAGATCAGATTACTTGGTATGTGAATACCGTTTTTCTCTGCTCATATTGACATGTAGCCTAGACTGTCAAGTCCAGATTAAAACTGAGGGCATAAGCACGTCGAGCTATGACAAGACATTTGGTAAGACAGATAAGATTTAGAGAATGATTCAGTCAGTTGTGACAGTAGCTTGCACCTATGCGTTTTAGAGTCCAAAACTTGGGTTGGTATCGATTGGAACCGTCAACCGTGCAATGCTTTTAAGAAAAATGAGCTCCTTGTGGTTACATATTTACTTTTGACATTTTGTTTTGATATCTTGTCACTGAAAGATTGGACATGATCTATTGATACAAGTCCCAGTGGATAGAAGACAAGTTCAGTTACAGACGAGAGGCGTAGAATTTTCAGCATTGCTTAAACGGGTTCTCCATGGACAAGAAACTCTTGATAAAAATACAACCTTGAAGTCAGAGCAGAGGCATAGAAACAGTGCCCTGCATGACACACCCCCTGCCATTTCCATTCTGCAATATGGGACAATTAATAATATTTTCATTTTTAAGAGGAAAGTTGTTATTTGCTGTGTGTTTCATCATGTGCTGTTGCATTACCTTTTTTGTGGCTGATATAACTATTAAGCAAAGCTTAGACAAAAACTCAAAAGTCTTATGGTCTGACCTCGTATGATCAACTTTGTTTTATGTTATAGTTGATTGATGCTATAAATGCGAGTAGTGGTAGCTAAACTTTTTTTGATTTTACCCATGTATGAATGCTTGTATGATATTATCTGCATGTGTGGATTTTATCACTTTTTTCATTATTTTTAAATGATCTTTTATTCATATTTGTATCTGTGAGTTCTATGATTTCTTTCGGAATTGTTTTCTCTTTTTCGAAGTTTCTTTTTTTCCTTTTTTAAATTTTTTTAGATTTTTCTATATTTTTTTTACTTTTTTGAATGTTAGGGATTTTTATCCCTATGGCTTCCAAATGGTGGGTGGGAATATTTCCCTTGAGGGGAAATTATCCCTAGGGTTTGGAGTGGATTTTATGTGCCATTAAAATCCGTCTAGTGAGAAATATTCTCTAGATTTTATTTCCCTAGCAACCAAACATGGCTTGGAATAAGTGTTTTATCCAGTAATTTGCACATGGAATAAGTGTTTTATGCAGTAATTTCCTGTGCTAAGTTCACTGGTTTTGCTTATTATTTCTCTCAGCATGTTCTTGCTCTTGCTGTTTCATAGATCTCATAGATGTTTCTTAGTTTCAGGTTTTCAGCTTTCTAAAATTGCTCTCATTATGAATCAGACGTGGAATTCAGCACTTTTATCTCCAGTAACTATAGTCCTGAATTTCTTACTTTCTTGAGCCTTCTTTATATTCTAACTAGCTCAACTTGTAAGCACGAACAGGAGAGATGCCTGGATCAAGAGCCGCAAATCCTACCACCTCCAAACCAAATCCCTTCGACTCTGATTCAGATTCTGAATTTACATCCAAGCCTGCAAGAACACCATCTTCCTATTCAGTTGATCCTGGTGCCAAGAGCCGATACAAGAATGTGTTCCATGATTCAGGCGGGTTTGAGAACCAATCTGTGCTAGAACTGGAAAGCTGTGCTGCATACAGGGCCGTGGTGACTACTCAAAAAGTGAATGATTGCCTTCGGATTGCTGAAAACATTAAGGAAGATGCTACAAACACTGTAATCACCTTGCATAAACAGGGTGAACAGATAAATAGGACCCATGATTCAGCTGCAAACATCGATCAGGGTCTTAGCATGGTAAGTTCAAAGTTGTTGGTTCTGTTAGCCTTCTCTGTTGATTATTGAACATGATTGTACTTGTGCAGGCACATTGGTGTGATACATTGAGAAGTCCCAAGTTCTACTGAGTATTGAACATCCAATATATATCTTTTAAAAAAATCACTGCATTCATTACAACGCTGCAAATGGTTTTCATCGACTTAGAGAAAACTTATGATAAGATACTAAGGAATGTTATGTGGTGGACTTTGGAAAAGCATAAAGTCCCAACAAAATATGTTACCCTCATCAAGGACATATATAACAATGTTGTGACTAGTGTTCGAACAACTGATGGTAGCTCTTCAAGCCGGCTCCACTTGCTTGAGCCTTCCCCGATCACTCGTGATAGCTCTTCCCCGCTCCGGGTAGGCGATCTCCTTGCCTTCACAACCGTCTGGATCTTCACACAAGCTTCTTTGTGAAGATCACCGGAACTTCACGCCTCCAAGCCGTCTAGGAGACGGCAACCTCCAAGAGTAATAAACTTGATGTAAGTTTGAGACTTTAGAGTGCTTCAATATGGTTCAACTAATGCAAATGCACTCAAATTTCCTCACCAAAACTCAAGAATCAAGAATTGAATGCACTAGAGAGTGGACAGAGTTGCTAGAGCTTTAAATGAATTGAATGGAGTCACCAACCAGCCCCTAGCACAAGTAAAGGGGTATTTATAACCTCTTCACACTTAAACTAGCCATTGTTCCCTTTTTAATCTAGAAAAGTCGACATGGCCGGTACTACCGCCCTCTAGGGGCCGGTAGTCCGCCCCATGGGCCCAACGGCTATTTGGAGCATTTAATGCACTGACACGTAGCCGTTACAGTGCTTTCCCTCCATGCCCGGTACTACCGCAGGTGTTGGTGTGGTAGTACCGCACTAGGCCAGCTAGAAAAGAAATGCTTCATTAAATACCTCATGAGAACAGTGCGGTAGTACATAAATCTTGCACTACCGCCCAAACAATCCAGTAGTGCCGAGAGAAAAACCAAAACTCGCTCTCTGTTAAATAGCTCAGCCTTTATCGTAGGTACCAAGCATTCTTGGTACTACCACTCTACCACTTGCGGTAGTGCCGGCCTAGATATGAAATTCCAGAATGGAGCGCCTCTCGAATACATGAATGAACAAATAGACTTTTGAGCCACATTTGATGCACTTTTAAAGTTCAAGACCCAGATCAAGTCCCTCTTAATAGTACGACATCTATCCTATTAACTCGATCTTTTCTCCAACACCAAGATCGGTAAAATAACTATAAAATTATCCTCAAAATTTTATACCTTGATTTCTTTTGCTTGTTTGATGCATACTCTTCTCTTTTTGTACTTGTGACATTCCGACGTCCCTTGAGGAGTTGATTTTCCTGTTTTTAATTTTCTCATGCAAACAACGTCAGTCCTTTTAACCTTGATTGTCATTAATTACCAAAATCTTAATCACATGGGGCCTAGATGCTTTCAATCTCCTCCTTTTTGGTAATTGATGACAATCCTTATGAACGAATTGAAGTAAATTGAAATTTTGGGTGAGCAACTAATGAAAATTAGTTTCATACACCGCGAAATTCTTATTTAACAATATTTTGTCTTTGGTGGACAAAAGGTATTGGAATCAAAATATTGTTAAATGAGAATATGACTCCCCCTACAAATGTGCTTGGATGAACAATAAGTTTATGCACATTTGTATGCGAGTTTCTTTGAGAGTGTAACAGTGATATTATGAGAAATTGAATGTACTTTAAAGCGAAACACATAAGTACAAAATCCAGAAGATAAGCTAGATAAACATTAAGCAAATAGTTCAAACAACCATTCAACAACCAAGTTCATAGCACAACCAAAAGCAAAATATCCAAGAACAGCAACAACCACATTCAAAGTTCATTACAATACTGCAAGATATATAAATATAGCTAAGATAGACTTCAAAGCAGATCTTCATCAAACCAGATCTTCAATTCTTCATCTTCTCCCCCTTTGTCATCAAGGACCAAAAGGGGCGCGCCAAGGACATTTTACACCTCTCCGTCCTTAGGAGAGCCTGGAGCCGCCGAGGCCGAAGGTTGAGGAGGATGAGAGGGAGAAGGAGCACCACTGCCAGCCGGGCAACGACCAAAACGATGGAAGGAGACGGGAAGAAGCTCACTCCGAATCTGATCAACAGAAGTGCTAAGAGCATCCACACGCTCCCGGACCTCTTCCACCATCTGGCGATTGTGATATTGAAGCTCAAGGACAAGTGCAAACTAGCCCATCATGTCGGACCGAAGAGTCTCAAGACCAGCAAGATAAGCATCGGGCGTAGAAGGTGCTTGAGGGACTTGTGCGGCTTGAGCGGCTTGCTCGGCAATATGGTGCAAGACTTGAGGCGGAGCAACACGGGGCTTGTATGGCTTGTGAGGAGTAGGAGTTGGACTATTGTTTCCTGCCACCCTTCTGATTAAGGCCATGATGTACGGAGAAAAATAGATGGTCTTCCCCCTTTCTTTTGCAGATAGAGCCATTTCCCTCATGATGAAGTCAACCACATCAAAATTTTCTTTTGCCATAACTTTTGCAATCAAATTCCATGCATATCCCCAATGGCATCGAAATTTCCACTTTTTGGATGAATAGAGACCCTTATAATTTTGTTAACCATGCTTGGTTGAAGCTGCAGCCCGGCAGTTTGTCCAATCTTAAAAGGATGGGAACGATCATAGAATTCTGCAGCTTCATCCAAAGACAGTGTGGGAGCATCATGAATTTTTGGATAGGAACTGTGAAAGACTCCCAATGCATGCTCAAAGTCTTCCTTGGACGCAGTATACTTGCGAGAGTCAGTCATCCATGTGATGGAATTGAAGGATTCAGAAACATAGAGTGTGGCATAGAATTGCTTGATGATCTTCTCATTATAGTCAGTTCTGCCACCAAGGAAATGGTATAAGCCTGCTCCTCCAAATAGCTCAGGGATTCCAACAAAATCCGGTTGATCTCTGACGTGATTCCAACTAACCCATCTTTGATTTGCAAAGTCCTTTTTAAGATAGATTTGCTCATAGACCTTCTGCTGGAAGGGAGAGTGGAACTTTGGGTTTGTGGCAGAGCGAGGCTGAAGGTACTAATTTTCTCCTCTTATTGCATAATAATCATCTCCTTTAATTTGGGAAGGATCATTTCTGTGCCTACCAACTTGAGGCAACTCCTCTTCTTCCTCATCATAACTTTCATCATCTTCACTCTCGGTCTCATCATCACTCCCATAAATTTCATGCTCCTGAGGTGCATCAGTAGGGATCTTTCTTTTCTTAGACCTGGATGCCCGGCAAGTGCTTTTCCTTTAGCCGTGGACCTCATTGCAACTTGGAAGGAGTTGTCGCTGTCCTCACTATTAGTGTCCGGTGTAGGAACACCGTGACCTCGAGTCGACTTCTTGACAATTTTACTCCCTTGACCTCCAGATGGACCGACCCCAGATTTCTTTGTGCAAGGCATGATCTAGAGATAATTTCAAAGGATTTGATATGAGCATTAAACAAATAGGATTTTCTGAAGAAAATAGATTAATGTGAATTTTGGCAATTTATTGAAGCCTCAAATGTTCAGAAGTGCATGCCGATAGTACACAGTTGGCACTACCGCTCAAGGAGCCTGGTAGTACCGCAAAGTCGGTACTACCGTTCCAGACGGCCGGTAGTACCGGCCTAGCACGACCATGACAAGTTCCAAAAAATTGAGGCAATGTGGCAATATAAAGTTATTTTGGCATGGATTAGAGATGATGTAGTGTCTATTTAGACCTAATCTACTAAGCTTGTTGCCACAAGGAATTGCTAAATATTTCACATAATTCAATTTTCGTTCAAACCCTAAAATGCTCCAAAGAAGATGAATAGAAAAGAGATAATGAAGGAAATTGTTACCTCTTGCAGGGAGAAACACAAGGATTAATTTTTATGGAGGAAATCCCAAGAATCACCAAGGAATGATGGAGATAGGAAATTAGGGTTTGAGGGGGAGAGAGAGGACCACACGGGAGAGAAAGAGAGGAGGCAGCGGTTTCTAGTGAGGAGAGAAGAAAAAGAAAAGAAAAGGAGAGAAACGATCAGAATTTAAATTTGGGTCCCCACCAGTTCACGATGCGAGTAGCACTACGCCCTGACACGCTAGAGTAGTACCGCAAAGTCAGTATTACTGCAATAAGCGCCTAGTAGTCTTGGCAGTGAAAAACAGGAAACTTCAGAATTTTGGTTGCAAAAATTGCTCATATACATTTCATTTCATTATGAAATCATTGTGAGCATTCCCAATCGAGAGACAAAACAAGAAGCAAAAGACTAGAACACTTGCGAATAAAAGATAACGATAGACTTGTTCGACTCAAAAATACCTCATAGAAGACTAGAGATACTCTCAATTCTAGTTCTATTGGCACGACTCAATTTGTGCTTTAAATAGATCAATATAGATCAAGTTTTTAACCTTGATAAAATTTGTTTTTCAAAAACAACAAGAAGATTGTTTTTATTTTTGAGACATAGGGAATATGTAATACAATACTAGTTTCAAAAGATGAGAATTATGTAATAGTACATTGCAAATGAAGTTTTAAAAACTTTTGTACTTTATTAAACTAAAATAGATTATTTTCAAATAATTTGACCTATAGAATTCTAGTTTCATCTTTTAAAGATAATTAGCACTATTTTTGATTTTTCACATTTGAGGAGTAAGGTATGCATGTGGAAATCATATTACTCCCTCTTGATGTGAGACACAACTAAAAGAACAAATATCGAATAAAACCAATAAATATCCAAAGAACAACATTTAGTCCACATTAGAGATATCTATGACATTCAATTCATTCCTCAATTTGCAAAATCTAGCTTCATCCAAGGGTTTTGTGAGAATATCCGCTAATTGATTTTCAGTTCTAATGTAACTAATTTCAATGTCTCCTTTACTCACATGATCTCGCAAGAAATGATGGCGAATATCTATATGCTTGGTTCTTGAGTGTTGGACCGGGTTATTTGCTATTTTAACCGCGCTTTCAATGTCACACAAAAGAGGCACCTTTTTGAAACTTATTCTATAATCCATCAAAGTTTGCCTCATCCATAATAATTGAGCGCAACAACTACCGGCGGATAAGTATTCGGTTTCGGCGGTGGATAGGGCTACGGAATTTTGCTTTTTGGAAAACCATGATACCAAGGATCTACCTTGCAATTGACAACTTCCGGAGGTGCTTTTCCTACCCACTTTGCAACCCGCATAATTCGAATCTGAATATCCAATTAAATCAAACTTAGCACCTTTAGGATACCATAACCCTATATTTGAGGAATGTTTTAAATATTTTAGAATTCTCTTTACGGCAACTAAATGACATTCTTTGGGAGAAGTTTGAAAACGAGCACACATACAAACACTAAACATTATATCGGCCCTAGATGCGGTGAGATAAAGTAAATTACCAATCATAGATCTATAAAGCTTTAAGTCTACCGGCTTACCTCCCTCATTTAGGTTGAGATGCCCGTTTGAAGCCATTGGAGTCTTGATTGGCTTTGCGTCCTCCATGCCAAACCTTTTAAGAAGATCCTTGATGTACTTGGTTTGGCTCACGAATGTTCCATTCTTGAGTTGCTTGATTTGGAGTCCGAGAAAGAAGCTCAATTCTCCAATCATCGACATTTCAAATTCTCTAGACATCATATCACAAATTCTTTGCAAAAATCTTCGTTAGTTGATCCGAAAATGATATCATTAACATAAATTTGACATACAAAGAAATCCTCATCAATTATTTTTGTAAAGAGTGTTGTATCAACCTTCCCAATTTTAAAATCTTTTGAAATTAGGAAATCTCTAAGTCGCTCATACCATGCTCTAGGAGCTTGCTTGAGACCGTATAGCGTTTTAAAGAGTTTGTAAACATGATTTGGATGTTTAGAGTTTACGAAACTGGGAGGTTGCTCTACAAATACCAATTTGGATATTTGTCCATTTAAGAATGCACTTTTTACGTCCATTTGAAATAACTTAATATCAAAGCAAGATGCAAATGCAAGTAAGATTCTAATTGCTTCTAATCTAGCTACGGGTGCAAAGGTTTCACCAAAGTCTAACCCTTCAACTTGAGTAAAACCTTGTGCCACTAGTCTAGCTTTATTTCTAACAACTATACCATTTTCATCTTGCTTATTTCGAAAGACCCATTTTGTGCCAATTACATTATGTTCTTTAGGTCTCTCTACTAAAGTCCAAACATCATTTCGGGCAAAATTATTTAACTCTTCATGCATTGCATTTACCCAATCCGGATCATCTAGTGCTTCATCTACATGAGTGGGTTCAAATGATGATACAAAGGAATAATACTCACAAAAGGAAGCAACACGAGATCGAGTTTGGACACTCTTACTCACGTCACCCAATATTTGATCTATTGGATGATCTTTGGAGAGACCGTGATGAATTCTTTAAGGTAGAGGTTGAGCTTGTTGATCGTTGTCCTTCTCGTCCACATCAATGGTTTGATTTTGACTTGGTGTGATGGAGGTGGAAGGCTCAACTTGAGTGGATAAGGGTTGATCCTCTTTGTCCACTTCCGGCTTTACATCTCCAAGAGTCATGTTTTTCATTGCTTCTCTTAATCCTTCTTCACCTACATCATCCAAATTTTCTTGCTCTTCTTGAGAGCCGTTAGTTTCATCAAATTCAACATCACAAGTTTCCTCTACAAATCCTTTGTTTTTATTGAAAACTCGATAAGCTTTGCTATTTGACGAATAACCGAGTAAAAACTCTTCATCACAACGACTTTGAAATTTTGAGAGCCGAGCACCCTTTTTCAAAATATAACATTTGCAACCAAAAACTCGAAAATAAGAAATGTTCGGCCTTCTTCCAACAAGAAGCTCATAAGAGGTCTTTTTCAAAAGTCGATGCAAATAAAGTCTATTTGTTGAATGACAAGCGGTATTAATGGATTCCGCCCAAAAACTATCGGAAGTACCATATTTATCAAGCATTGTTCTTGCTATTTCAATTAATGTCCGATTTTTCCGTTCTACAACTCCATTTTGTTCTAGAGTGTAAGTCGTGGAAAGTTCGTGCTTTATTCCAAGTTCATCACAATAATCTTCAATTCTTGCATTCTTGAACTCGGAACCGTTATCACTACGAATTTTCTTTATTTTGAAATCAAATTCGTTTTGAGCCCTTTTTGCAAACTTTTGAAAATTTCGGAGGCTTCGGATTTGTCATCTAGAAAGAATACCCAAGTATATCTAGAGTAATCATCAACAATGACTAAGCAATAAAAATTACCCCCGATACTCTTATAGGTTGTCGGGCCAAACAAATCCATATATAAGAGCTCTAATGGTCTAGATGTGGACATGATACTCTTTGAAGGATGAGAACTAGCCACTTGCTTGCCGGCTTGACAGGCACTACAAAGTCTATTTTTCTCAAACTTCACATCTTTCAAGCCCACAACTAAATCATTTTTAAAAAGCTTTTTGAGTTGAATCATCCCTACATGAGCTAGTCTTCTATGCCATAACCATCCTAAGGATGTCTTTGCCATTAAGCAAGTTTGAAGACATGAGTTATTTGAGGTGAAATCAACCAAATACAAATTTCCAAATCTAAATCCTTTAAATACTAAATAATTATCATTTTCTCTAGAAATAACAACACCATTTTTAGTGAAACTACAAATAAGACCAAGATCACATATTTGAGCAATGGATAGCAAATTAAAATTTAATGTTTCAACTAGGGAAACATTAGAAATAGAAAGGTCGTTTGATATGGCAATTTTACCTAATCCCAATACCTTTCCTTTGCTATTATCGCCAAATGTGATTTTGTCATGTTGTCCACTTCCCGAATCAAATGTGATGAACATTTTCCGGTCGCCGGTCATGTGTTGGGTACATCCACTATCTAACACCTAATGCCGCTCACCGGTCTTGTAGTTCACCTACAAAATAAAATCAAACCTTTTTAGGTACCCAAATTTGTTTGCGTCTTTGGAGGTTAGTAACCAAGGTTTTGGGAACCCAAACGGCTTTCTTTCTTTGGCCAATTATTGGGGTCTCAACAAATCGAGCAAAAACTTTACCATTTTTATCCCTTTTAAGTACATAGCAAGAATCATGAATATTTTCTTTCGATGCTTTGCTTAATGAACAATCAATAGCTAAATGTCCTACATCATGACATTTATAACAAAATTTGCCATTTGATTTCACAAAGCGAGGAGCCTTGTTACTTAATTTCTTATTTTTTTGGGGACATATCCTAATCCTTCTTTATTGTAAGAACATTTTTGACTACTCAAGATTTTATTTAGAGTATTCTTACCCTTAAAGCATCTATCTAAACTTTTGTTGAGTTTATTTACTTGTTCTTTAAGCTCATTATTTTCAACAATCAAATTTTCACGGCATGAGTTTGCATTAAAACATGATATATCAATTAAATCTTCACATGAGGTAGCGATGCTTGATTTTGCCACACCACATGAGTCAATTTCTAGTTTAGACAAATCATCAATAATGTTGCATTCTATACCAATATCATTTGAGGACTTTGAATGATTCTTGAAAAGGAGAGCCTCATGAGCTTCCTTTAACTCCTCATAAGAATTTTTGAGAGAAAGAAACTCTTTTATCAAAACCTTAAATTTTGATTTCTCTTTGCCAAGATATTCATTTAAGTCTTCAAACATATCCATTAACTCATCATATGAAGGTTCATCATCATCATTTGAATTTACCTTAAATTCTCTTTTAGCCATAAGACATAAAGGAGTGACGAATGGTGATGACGTTTCTTTGATGGTGATGCCGGTGAGACCCTTCTTCTTTGAGGATGTATCTTCTCCGGATGAGTCAGAATCCGAGTAATCTTCTTCGGAATCCCACTCTCCAATATGGGCTTCGTCTTTGTCATCCTTTTGAAGCTTCTTCTTTCCTTGAAAAAATTTCTTCTTCTTGGGCGATTTATTCTTATCTTCCTTCTTCTTAGAACAATGCGAGGCGATGTGCCCCTTCTCATCACATTCATAGCACCGGATATTTGCATACCGGTTGGTGCTAGAATATTGCCCTTTCTTGAACCTTTGCGGATCGCTTGAGCTAGAGCGCCTTCTCATGAACCTTTTCATTCTTCTCACGAGGAGTGCCATCTTCTCCTCGGTGTCTTTATCTTCGGAGCCCTCATCACTTGATTCCGCCTTTGCCTTGAAGGCGATGTTCTTCTTTTTAGAAGAGCTTTGTTCCAATAGTTCTTTTTTGTCTTTCTTGTAAAGCTCATTTATAATAAGATTTCCAAAAAGTCCGGTTGGCGTCATTCTTGGCAACTCCGATAAGTTGAGGAACAACGTCACCAAAGTTTCATACTTCTCTGGAAGAGCCCTAAGCATCTTTCGAACAATATCAAAATCGGTTAGTGATGCTCCAAGGCCCTTGAGCTCATTTACTATGTTATTTAACCGTGAGTACATTTTATTAATATAATAAAACTCTCATATTTGATCCGAAGCATATGCAATTTGGCTTCTTTAACTGAGGATGTGCCCTCATGAATTTCCAAGAGGGTAGTCCAAATTTCGTGAGCGGTTTCTAGATTGCTCACTCGATTGAACTCATCCGCGTTCAAAGCACCAAAAAGAGCATTCATAGCTTGAGCATTGAGATGAATGTTTCGCTCTACTTGTTCAATTGTAAGTGGGGGATTTGTTCCCGGAGCGATACCCTCATCTACAATTCTCCATATGCTTGGGCTCATGGCCTTAAAATAAACGGTCATGCGAATTTTCCAATATGCATAATTTGTGCCATCGAAAAATGGCGCCTTGCCTATTGACACCCCATCACTAGCCATCCTTACTCTTTAGGCGGTAAAGCCTAAATAAAGACTCCTTGCTCTGATACCACTTGTAGGATCAAGGATACCGACTAGAGGGGGTGAATATGAGGTTTTTAAATTTTCAATCACTAAAAATCAAATTAATGATTTCGAAGATCGGGTGACAATTTTAGCAATTTTAATATCTAGCAACTCTAGTGATCACTAAATAATTCCTCTACTCAATTAATTTAATTACTAAACAAATGTTTCACAAAGGTGATCAAATAGATAGAAGTAACGCAAAAGAGAGCAAAGCAAACCACAAAAGAAGAACACGTGAATTTTATCCCGTGGTCTCGGAGACTTGCCGGTCTCCCCTATTCCACGTTGAGGTGACTTGAACTTCTTCAAGCCGGCTCCACTTGCTTGAACCTTCCCCGATCACTCGTGGTAGCTCTTCCCCGCTCCGGGTAGGCGAGCTCCTTGCCTTCACAACCGTCCGGGCCTTCACACAAGCTTCTTTGTGAAGATCACCAGAACTTCACGCCTCCAAGCCGTCTAGGAGGTGGCAATCTTCAAGAGTAATAAACTTGATGTAGGCTTGAGACTTTAGAGTGCTTCAATATGGCTCAACTAATGCAAATGCACTCAAATTTCCTCTCCAAAACTCCAGAATCAAGAATTGAATGCACTAGAGAGTGGAGAGAGTTGCTAGGGCTTTAAATGAATTGAATGGAGTCACCAACCAGCCCCTAGCACAGGTAAGGGGGTATTTATAACCCCTTCACACTTAAACTAGCTGTTATTCCCTTTTTAATCCAGAAAAGTCGACATGGCCGGTACTACCGCCCTCTAGGGGTCGGTAGTACCGTCCCATGGGCCCAACGGCTATTTGGAGCATTTAATGCACTGACACGTAACCATTACAATGCTTTCCCTCCATGCCGGTACTATCATAGTGTGTAGGTCTTGATAATCGCACTAGGCCAGCTAGAAAAGAAATGCTTCTGTTAAATACCTACCGCAGGCATAGGTGCGGTAGTACCGCAAATGTGGCATTACCGCCCAAACAATCCGGTAGTGCCGGCCGAGGAAAAAACCGAAGAACTGCTCTCTGTTAAATAGCTACCGCCTTTATACGGCCGATAGTACCGCATTTGCGGTACTACCGCTCTACCACTTGCGGTAGTGCCGGCCTAGATATGAAATTCCAGAATGGAGCGCCTCTCGAATACATGAATGAACAAATAGACTTTTGAGTCACATTTGATGCACTTTTAAAGTTCAAGACCCAGATCAAGTCCCTCTTAATAGTACGTCATCTATCCTATTAACCCGATCTTTTCTCCAACACCAAGATCGGTAAAATGACAATAAAATTATCCTCAAAATTTTATTCCTTGATTTCTTTTGCTTGTTTGATGCATACTCTTCTCTTTTTGTACTTGTGACATTCCGACGTCCCTTAAGGAGTTGATTTTCCTGTTTTCAATTTTCTCATGCAAATAACGTCAGTCCTTTTAATCTTGATTGTCATTAATTACCAAAACCTTAATGACATGGGGCCTAGATGCTTTCACACTCGGATTGGGTTTTTTTGGGCGGTCTGAGGCACGGCAGGCACAGTTCGGTCTAAAATCCAATCCGACACGAAGTGGACCGTGATGTGCCGGCACGACACTGTAGCACAGACCGTGGTGGACCCGAGAACCGAGCACGATGGGTGGCATGGTCCGGTATGACATTGTAGTACAGGCCGTGCCGAGCCCGATGACCTAGAGCATGAGGGAGAAGCCCAGCACGAAGGTCGCTGACCCACAGAGCATGAGGGTCATAGACGCACCCAGCAGTATGGACACCACCCTTGCCGCAGACACCTGAGAAAGATGAGCAAGAGGGGAGAGAGCTGAGAGAGATTGCGTCTCTTGATCTCTCTCAACTCTCTGTTTCACCCGTCTCTCTCAATCTCTCCCTCACTCTCTTTTTAGCCCTTTGCTCTCTCTCTCGCCTCGTGTTCAGCACATCCCCATTGCTTTCTGTAACTATTCAAGAATAAATAAATTTTTGTTCTTTTTCTTATAATATATGTATCTATTGTCTTAACTCCATGCGTTTTCGGTTTTTTTCCTCTTGTCGCAACAGTGCAAATGGGCTGGTCTGAGCCGGCATGACATAAAGCAGTCACGAAGTGTAAAATGGACCATACTTGGACTCGTCGAAGAAGCCGTATGGGTCAACCAAAGACGATGGATTGCGACCGGCATAGTTTATACACGAAGCACGATGGGCCTGTGCCATACCGGCTCGGCACGGCATGATGCCCAGCTTTATGCAACGTGCAGTACTTCGACTGACCACAACAATTTTTTTTTAAAACTTCACAATTTGAAAACGAAAATATTTATCTTTATTAATTAGAGGTTCCTTAAACCTCTATGTTAATTCTAATAGTAAAAGGCTAAAAATTCTCAAAAAATTGCTAGAAATTCCCATATTAATCAAAAAAAATAAAAAAACTTAAATGTTCATCTATAATATCTATGGCTGAGATCTCGTGTACGTGTATGTATAATAAAAGTAAGACATATGATCAACTGGAATGGAATATAAATTGTATATTTTAGGATCCTACTATTACATACACATTCCTATGGAATTCCTTTACTCCATGATTTTCCCTTGAAATATGCAGGGTTTGAAAGAGAACAGTGGATTAAATACATAACAAAAATCTTTATCTTAACTACCTCTCGGGTCACTAGTATGCATCATTTTGGACATCGATACGGTCCCTAAATCATACTTTGACCACTACTTTATATTAGAATATACTTATAAAACTCGATAATCTATACATATGATTTTCATATATCCAATTTAAATATTTACAATAATATTTATAATTAAAATTTTAAAAGTTTAACTCCACACAGCTAGAAAACAACATGTATTTATAGCTGTCGGCGTATTCCACCTGACAGGCCCGGAGGATGCAGACCGGGTTTAGTTCGGAAGGAGGGCGTCTTGGCAGTGGCTAAACCTAGAGGGCGAAAACCCTAGGGACTCCTCTGTGAAGGATTCCGGCGTCCATGAACTGCGGATGACATCAAGATTTTACCCAGGTTCAGGTCCCCTTTGGCTCGGGTAATAGCCTTACTTCCTGCTAGATTGTTTTTTTGAGAAGGTGTGAAGCTAATACAAAACTCTTGAGTTATAAGTTCTTTCCTCTCGAATGCCCGCCCTTTTCCCATGCACTGAGGCCCTTATATAGGCCGGGCTAGCAGGAGTAGGTAAAGGGAGGTCATCATCTTGATCCTCATACATTTACTACTCCTTCTGTCTTTGTCCGTTCCTCCGGCCTCATTAAATGCTTCTGCGTGCCTTTGCGGTCCACGGATGGGACCCTTATGCATGTAGGTGAGAGGCGTCGAGGAATGGGCTTGTTGCGAAACCTTTGTGCGGTGATAAGCTGCTATGGCGAACTCGCTGTTCGACATGGTGCGGTAGTGGAAGGAGCCTTCGAGGCGGCCACCGCCTCCACCTCTTTGCCTGCGGCGGGCGTCTTCGCCAATCGCCACGTGGGATCGGGCGCCGGGCGGCGAGGCGTGCTTTCGCCACTGCCGCCCGGGCGCCACGTGGGCCGACGCCAGCCGGCGGCCGTGATCGCCGCCGGTTGCTGCCGCCACGTAGCCGGGCGCCGGCGGCAGGCGGCTTCGCCCACCTTTCGCCGGGCGCCCGTGGATCGACACTGCCGTGGCCGTGATCGCCGCCGTTGCCGTGCCGCCACGTAGCTGGCGCCGGCGGCGAGCGTCTTTCGCCCACCTGCCGCCGGGCGCCACGTGGGCCGCGCGCTGGCCGGGCCGTGATCGCTCGATGATTGCCGAGCCACCACGCGGATTATGCGTTATGTGGTGGAGAGGTACCTTAGCGTATAATACGCCGACAAGCCCTCGGGCTGTCTAGAGCGCAGCCTATGACTCCTTTTTAGAACCTTCATTTAATGCACTTAATGCTCGTGGCGCTCTTGGCGAGGCCACTACTCATGAGGGTACGACCGCCGGTTCCCAGCGTATCCTGCGATTTTCCTTAGGGCGAAACGGCGCATAATTACGCCTTTTCACGAACCGCCCGGCGGGGAATGCGCATATATAGATGCATCTGTGTCGGCGGTTTCACGCCTACATTTTCTTGCGACTTTTGCTTTCTTGTTCTTTCGCCTCTTTTTTCCCAAAGCTCTTCGTCTTCTTGATCCACCATGGTGAACCCCATTCCGGCCTCTCATTGTTGGCGCCACCGCCGTGAATCGGATGGGGATCATCGCGGCAGGAAGGCACCTTCCGATACCGTCGGGATCGCCACGCCGTGTGCCTCTCCGACAGATAAATCGCACACACTGGCCATGATGGCGGGCCTTCTTCCACCCTTTTCGAAGTTTTTCTCACCGTCCTCCACTTCTCTGAAATCCATCATCTTCATCTCACCCCCAACTCTATCATCTTCCTCGCTATCTTCGCACACCTCTCGTGAAATGTTCATGGGGTGATGCTGAACCTTCCTCTCTTCGCCATTTCTTCATTCTCGCGCCACCAATGACGCATTTAAGTAGTGGGAGTTGCTATTTCCGCCGGGACAGGATGGCCTCCGCTATATTCCCTTCGGCCTGAGTCCAATCGAGGACATGGCGCTAGCGATTGGTCAGACATCCAGGATGACAATGAATCGGCGCTGGGTGTGCCGCGAAGCGCGCATGCGCTCGGAGAATCGGAGCTCACGGTCGAAGAGACAGCGAGCTCGCGCAGAATCTTGACCAGCGTCAGATTGCGGACGCCGGATCAACGGAGGGTGGTAGCGGGACTACGGCGAAGGATCGGCCCTCTTCGCCCGCCGCGTCCGCCTTCATGGCGATACAGGCGATAACGACTGACGCAAGACGTGGCGGCGTAAGTCCTTGTCTTCTTCTAGTTTCCTTTAAGCACATGTTTTTTCTGCGGCTTCCTACCAACCGACCGCCATCTTTTTTCCCTTTCTTGCGGCAAAGCGAGGGCAACTTTGAGGAGCCAAACTCTGGGCGGTGGCTTGCCGCTACCGATCTTCGCCGGTCCCAAGCCGCACGCCTTTCGCCGGGACGCCTTGGCCGTCGCCGACCGAGCACGCGGAGCGCTGCGAGTCATCAGTCGCTCCCGCCGATGGACTCCACGGGCGGCCGTGATCCCGCCCGTGGCCGCCGGTGATCGAGGGCGTGCTCGCCGCCCGGCGATCGAACGCGAACAGCGGCCATTGCCGCCGACACCACGGGCTCAGACCTAAGAAGGCAACCCGAGACAAAGCACCGCCACCGCCCGGCCGCCGTGGCGGTACCTTTTCAAGGGCGGGCACAGGGACGCCCGCCGCGACTTCACCTCCGCGCGCCGCCGCCGCAAAGACCGGCTCCGGAGCCTTTACCAACCGTACCTTCTCCTCCGGCGCCGACGACTGCGGCGCCGACAACCTTGGCCGCGGGAGCCCAGGCCACCGCTCAACAGGGTGGCCTCACGCTCCCGACGGCCGGCTTGAGCTTGAGGGCGCCACCAAGGGCGGCCCCTCAGAACGCGCCAAGGGTGCCAACACCCCCGGCGCCCACCGAGACGGCGGAGGCCTCTGCGCAGGCGCCTCCCGCCGCCACCGCCGCCAGGGCCGGAGACACTCCCGGTACCAGCGCCGCCGGAGGTCTCGCCCCTCGCGCCGCCACTGCCGCCCCAGCCGCGCGCTTCGTCGAACTCTTCACTCGGTAAACGACATGCGCGGCACTAGGCCGTTCTGCTTGCCGCCTCCTGCATGGTGCCCAGACGGCCCAAAGCTTGCCTCGGTGAGCGGGCGAAAGCCGAGCGGGAGCGGAGAGGGCGGCAATGAGTGGCGCAGAGAGGGCCAACACGACCGCAATCAAAGCCGGGCGGAACGGGCCGAGACACGGGCGAGAGGGCCGAGGCGGCGCCAAGACCTCGGAACTTGAATCTTCCGCCGCGGCGCAACTCGTGATCATCTTTGAAGAAGGCGTTCCAGCGCACCAAGAGGTGCTCGAACCCTTGGTGTGACGTTGAACGTGCCTCGAGGACTCGGCGCTTCAATTTGCTCACGCGACCAACCAGCCGCGGAGGCGCTTACGAGACTCCCGCCGCCTTAGCCGCTCGCTCCGCCACGAAGGACGCCAGTCGCGATCATGGCGCGACCTACGGCACTTCTTGCGCCCGGCCAGCGACGCCGCTTTGATCCCATGGCGGTGGTGATGGCGGCGTCGAAGGAGACGCGAAAGCGGCTCGGCAAAGTGAGGCGCTGGTGCATGCACGCCGAACACGTGGCTGGATCTTTGCGGTGGAGCAGCCGGCCATGGATGTCTCCACCCCTCTGGCCGCCGAAGGTGGGGCCGACGATGAACTTGACTTTGGCAAGGACGAGGAGTGAAGGCGGGCAGCTTTCTTCTTTTTTTTTGTTGCTTCTGTCGATGAACCTGCGTCCAGAAAGACCTTGGACAACTTTTGGATGAATGTTAGATGTTTAATCGTTATTCATGTGTTTGCTTATTTTCGCATGATTGAATCCGTTACATTTGCTTGTTAGATGGCCGTCATTCGGCTTAGGCAAAACGCTTTTAAAGACGCCTAAATTAGGGTAGCGTTTCTAAGTCCTGCCAAATGATTTTATGTGCCCGTTGCGATCGCAAGCATAGATTACGCGGACCACATAAAACGTAGGCGAAAAATGGCCTTAGGTCGAATAAGGAACGCAGGACACAGCAAGGCCCTAGCGTCAAGTTTCTGCGCGAGATTATCGCAAGTTTCGGCCTTCCGGAACTTAGACCCGATGATCGCCTCGAGAATGCACTACGCAGAACGTGGCGGCGACAAACAAGTTTTCGGAAGTGCCCTTAGGCCGACAACACTCAACGGAGACGACCAGCGGTGCTTCGCAGAGCCAACCCGAGGCGTATGAGCCGTGCAGGAGCGCGGTGCCCAACTAACACTCCGATGACTCGGCCTCGCCAGACGTTAACACTTTAGCACATCTTCTTCTATCATACGGAGCCGCTGGTCTCCAACGCTATGCACAATCACGCGTAGCTCGACCCATCTTAGGATATGATCGTAAGAAAATGGCCAAAAATGGTATAGAGCGCTTATCTTGTTTTATATGTCGCGGGACAAGGAACCCGAGGGCGGCGGCGGGCGGGCGGGGCACCCCAAGCATGAGGCGGGCGACTATGGCCTCCAGGCCGGGCGACCAGCCAACGGGGCGCCGGGCGAAAGCACCTTGGAGCCCCCAAGCGAGCAGCTTGGGAGCGCGGGCAGCAAACCCCAAGCCACTGGGCGACCAGCGAAGATGCAGGGGCTTTTCGTGAAAGTAAGCCAACACTTTTATGCTTACCCTGCGCGCACAGATGACTACAGGAAAGGTGAGCAAACATCTGGAAGGGCATACGCAAGGTAAACCCAAAACATTCTAAGTTCCAGCATGAAGTGTCCTGGCCCGCCTTGTTTGGATTCTAAGTCCTTGTGAACTGCCAGGAAATCGAGCCGCGACGCCATGTGCCAAAGCGGCGAGTTTTCTGGGGGTGGCATCAGGCCGACGGTGCTCGCGGTGACGACCAGCGGTGCTTCAGAGAGCCATCCCGAGGTGTGCGAGCCGCGTCTGAGCACCGCATCAGCCCGATCGCCGGGCTAAGTGTAGGTACAGACGCCGAGGATCGCCATGGATTCCACGAAGGAATTAGCAAACGACGAGAACTAGCGACATATATGCGCATAATCGCCACTCAAAGCACAACAAAAAGGCGAGAATGGTGAAGCAAAAGCTTAGGCAACAACGACCTCGATCGCTCGCCAATGACCAGCACCGGTAGGAAGAGGGACGACCTCGAGGTCGACGGAGCAAGTCTGGTACTTAATTCCCTTAAGGATAGAACTTTCGCGATAGCTTAATGTTGTAGGAGTTCGCGACTCCTCGCCGTCTCGATGGCTAACCGGACCGCCTGGCCGAGATAATCGAGACCACCTTGAAGGGCCCTCCCATCGGGAGACGGCTTATGTAACCCGGCATGCGTCTGAATTTTGCGTGAAGATCAGTGCATACTCGCCGTGCTCTCTCAGAGACCCGGGTGGCGTGGTATCGCCTGAGGCTTTGCTGATAGCGGGCGGTGCGCAAGGCGGCCCGATCCCGCACTTCCTCCAGGAGGTTAACCTCTTCTCGCCGGAGATCTTCTTGGTCCTCTTCATTGAAAGCGGAGACTCGCGGAGAGCCGAGCGACAGTTCGGAGGGGAGAACGACCGGCGCCATACACCAAAAAGAAGGGTGTTCACGGCCGTGACGGCTAGGCGTGAAGCGGCGACTACAAGATGTATGGAGTTCTTCCGTCCATCTTGTACCCCGCTTGTGGAGTCGATCAAACGCCCTTGTCTTGAGGCCCTTTAGTACCAGCGCGTTGGCGCGCTCCGCTTGACCATTGCTCATGGGATGGGCCACCGAAGCAAAACATACCTTGGTGCCCATCTCTTCACAGAATTCCAGAAAAGCCGCGTTGGTGAACTGGGTGCCGTTGTCGGTGATGATGCGATTGGCGACTCCAAAGCGGGTGAAGATCCCGCGCATGAACTTAATGGCGGCGGCGCCGTGATGGCTCAGACCGCCTCGGCCTCGACCCACTTGGTGAACTTGTCGATAGCGACAAAGAGGTGGGTGAAGCCCCACGGTGGCGCTGAGCGGACCAGATATCCGGCCCCGCATCATGAACGGCCAGAGAGCGGAATGGTTTGCGAGCTTGGGCCGGTCGGTGGGTTTGCTGGCGAAGAACCGACAAGCCAGACGTCCTCACCATTTCGCAAGCAGCCCGGAGGGCGGTAGGCCAATAAAATCCTGGCGAAACGCCTTGCCGACTAGAGTTCGGCCGGACATATGGCTCCGCGACACGCCCCACGGATATCGAGAGCAGCTGCCCCTCTTCCCGAGTGATGCACTTCAAGAGAACTCCGTTTCGCTCTGGCGATATAGGTCCCCACCTACCGAGTATAGCACTTGGCCTTACGTGCAATCTTCTCGTTGAGGCATCATCGTCGGGATCACTTGGTCACGCAGAAGGCCGGATAGGGTCCATCCATCGATCTTCTCGCCCAAGGGTGGCGACCACTCGGTGCTCGCTGGGTACTCATGGGCGAAGCTTTCCCCTGGTCTTGCCTCGGAAGACCGGCGCCTTCCCTCCGGGACTGGGGCCGAGGCGGCTGTTGCCTTCCTTCCTGAATTGGAGGTCGTGGCAGCAGACCGCCTTCCCCACCGAGCCGGAGGTCGCGACAACTTTGCCGTCGTCCCCACGGACCGGGGCAGCGGCAATGACACCATCATCCCCACTGAATCGTGGGCTGCGATGGGCCGGTCGCGGTAGTCTTTCTTCAAGACCCGGACCGAAGCAGAGCCCTTGAGGATGCAAGCTGGGACAAACCGTCCGCAAGGTGATTGTCACGCCGAGGGACATGAGTATACCCTGACCTTCAAAATGACGCTCCATTCTTGGACCTCGCTGCACGCCGCCATGGTGGGGTCGGAACATTGGAACTCCTTTCGTGCTTGATTAATGACTAGCGAGAGTCTCCTTGACTTGAGACGCTCGATGCCCAACGCCGAAGCGTCAGTGACCGCCAGCAGACCTTCATATTCAAGAATGTTGTTGGTGGCCTTGAATTCGAGGCGACCACGCATTGGAGGGTATCACCGGTCGGGAGACCAGAGACAAACCCAGCGCCTTCGGCTGAAGGATCCATCAAAGAATAACATCCGGGGAAGGCACGGGTGCTTCTTCACCAGAGTGGCGAGTCCACTCGGCGCATTTAACTCCGCCAACTTTTGACTCTTGATAGCGGTAAGGGCACGAATTTGATGTTGAATTCCCCCAGCTCGACCATTTAGCAATGCGGCCTTCGGCTTCACGATTGTGGAGGATTTCCCGCAAGGGGTAGGCCGTGACGACGGTGATTTCTCGCCCCTGAAAATAGTGCCGCAGTTTTCTGGATGCAACCAGGACCGCATACAGCATCTTCTGAGCTTGAGGATACCGAGTTTACGCTTCATGCAATACCTTCATCGACGTAGTAAACCGCACGGACGCCTTCCTCTCGCGCGACCATCAAGGCTTACCACCTCGGGGTGGCGGCGATATCTGTACAAAGGCTCACTGCTGGGGAAACCAAAGACCGGGGAGAGGAGAAAATCTTGCTTCAGTCTTCAAATGCCTTCTGAGCTTCCTCTGTCCATTCAAAATGGTTAGTCTTCTTTAACAACTTGAATAGAGGCAGGCTTCGCTCTCCCAAGCGGGCAATGAATCGCCCTAGGGAGGCCAGGCGACCAGCCAGGCACTGAACTTGCTTGAGTCACACTGGCGGCTTCATGTGCTCGATGGCCGCTATCTTGTCAGGATTGGCCTCGATGCCCCTGGACACCGAAACCCAAGAACTTGCTTTGGAGGGCACACGAACACGCATTTTTCGGGTTGAGCTTGTGCAATTCTTAGGAGGTTAGCAAAGGTCTCCTCCGTGTCCTGGATCGTTCTTCACTCTTTTAATCTTCACAACTAAATCATCAACGTATACTTCTAGATTTCGCCCTATCCGGGGCGGAAGGTAATGTGCATGGCACGTTGGTAAGTGGAACCGAGATTCTTTAAACCAAAAGCCATCCTTACATAACAAGAGACTCCCATAGGGGTTACAAAGCGGTCTTCTCTTCATCTTCTAGTGCCATGCTAATCGATGGTATCCAGAGTACGCATCCAAAAAGCACGACAATTCACACCGTACCGTGGAGTCTATGATGAGGTCGACCGCGGCGAGGATAAGGATCCCAGGCGAGCCTTGTTGAGGTCGATGAAGTCGACACATGCGCCACCTCCGTTGGATTTCTTGCGAGCACGGGTTGGCGAGCCACTCAGATGAGACTTCACGATTATTCCCGCGCTCGCCAGCTTCTCTACCTCCTCTCGAATGGCGTCCTGCCGCTCCGGCTACCGCCTTCGGACCTTCTGCCGGATTAGGCGCCGTCGGAGGCGTTGCGGTCGGTGCTCGATCACCTCGGGGACCCCAATCATGTCGGACGGTTGCCGGCGAACACGCTACGTTTGGATCGAGGAAGGTGACGAGCGTCTTCCTATTTGGCGCCGAGGTTGGCGCCAATGTTGGCGGATCTTCGGGGTTCGCCCCACTCGTAGGCGACCACCTTTACCTCACCGGCGGAGCCAGGTGAAGCACGGGTCTGGGCCTGAGGGGCTCAGGAAGTGGCGTCGGTGCGGCCGACGCAAGTGGTACCGGCCAGATCCCAAGCCTGCTTGTGGCAGCGCAGGGCCTCCGACCTATCCACGTTGATGACAATAGGGCCGCCGGGCCCCGGCATCTTCACCATCATGTAAGCATAGTGGGTAACCGCCATGAATTTGACCAACGCCACGGCCAAGCAAGGCGTTATATGGGAGGTCGAAATCGGCGACTCGAAATCCACCATCTCGGTGCGATAGTTATCCTTTTCCCGAAAGTGACGGGAGGCAAACTTGACCCAAGGGGAACAAGCCCGCATGGGGCTACCCGAAGAACGGCAGGTCGGGCGCAGATCTCGTCGCGGGATCTGCGGCGCCATGAATGCCGACGCGACGGGGAGGTTGATGGAGCTGCCCGTCCATCAAGACACCGCCCGTACCAGACATTCCGGACCGTGGGTGCTACCACGACGGAGATGCCCTAGGTCGGGTGCCCTCGGTGGTCGGCCCGACCGAAGGTGATCGTTTGCTCGACCATTTCGGTGTCCGACCCGCCCACGAGCTCGACGTGGCGATACTTCCTTTTCGGCCGTTTATGGCGGCGTTGGAGGAATGGTGGATGAACCACCATGGATGTATGCCCGATGTGATCCGCTTTGAAAAAGCGGTGGCGGGATCTTCATCTTGATCATCATCGAGGCGGCGCTCCTTGAGCCGCTTCTCCACCATCTCGCCCCACGACCGGCAGTTGTCCGTGTCATGGGTATTGGTTTTATGTATTAGGCGATGAGCTCGCCCTCCTTTTGATCGGGCGGTCGTTCCCACGCTGCGGCGGTCGTCGACCGATCACGGTGATCGCACGCCGGCCACGACGTCGTCCGCGCGCTTTCGCGGCGATCATCTCGCCGTCGCGGCGGTGGCGCTCGAGGCGCTGGTCTCTTCGTCGTCACGCTTCGGCGGCCAAGAACTGCCTGGCCTCCCCGCCAAGCGCTCGCGCCTTCTTTCAAGACGGCCGAACCCTTCGAGGTCCTAGCCTCGTCCTTGCCTTAGCCACCCTTGGGGCAAGGCTGCCCCTCACCTCCGCGGCCGCGCACACTTATGTGCGAGGAAAAAGCTCGGAGGTTGAGTGATGGTACGGTGGCCATCTTCTCCTTCATCTTCTTGATCGCGTCGCCTCCTCTGGCGATGGCGGTGATTGCTCGGAGATGTGGGGATGGTATTGCGGCAATGATGAATCGCCGGATGAAGTCGTGGCGACTCCCCTTTTCTTGCTCCAGGCGTGGAGGTCATCCTCCACACCGGCCGCGCGAAGAGCCTCGAAAATTGGCGACAAAGATGTCGATAACATTCCCCACGAGTGCACCGACCCTGGGAGATTTAGCTGACCAGAGCGGGCGAACCCGTCAAGGCCGTTGGGAGGTAGTTGGCCATGACCCTTCAGATCCGCCACCGCCCGCACCATCGTCGTGTAGATTTGGAGGAACTCCTCCGGGTTGGTGGTGCCGTCATATTTTCTATGGTCACGGGCGAAACTGTCCGGCCAGAACCACGCTTGGCGCAACCGCAGGAGAAGGCCTGCACCCGACGCCAGTAGGGAGCCGAGCCACTCATCGAGGCCGGTCCGGAGACCGTGCATGGGAGCGCGAGAACCGGAGGAGTGGACCTCCTCGCCCCGAGGGTGAGAGCCATGAGGGGACTCTCATTGCCACCGCCACACGCTGCTATGGCGGCGCTCTTGGTCGGGTGTGGCGCGCGGCGACCACGGAGGTCATCACCGCGCTGCCGGCGGCTCTCATCAAGGTGAGAGCGGAGGTCCCCACGGTTCCTCGATGAACCGGGACCAAGATTGCGTGCGCCCCTTCTCGGACCTGGCCTGGCCGGGCCTTTGTCGTCGGGCGGCCGAGGCTCGAGAGCGCCTGCGGCGCCTTAGGCGTCAAATGCGGTTGGTACCGTTGGTCGGGAGCCCCACTCGGTTGGGCGCATCCACGAGGCGGCGATGCTCGCAGCCCACGGAGTGGCAAGGAATCTCTGCGAACTCCACCGGAGGGTGGTCGAGAGAGCACGGCGGCGGCAAGTTCACGGCGGTGGCCGCCTCCAAGGCCACTGCGACGACGGATCGCTCCCGGCTCTGCGGGAGCAGTGCGCCGCCTGCAGGGCGGGTGAGATTTGCCTCCCTCGGCCGTGGCCGAGGCGCCTTGGTCGTCGCTCGCCCCCGCGATATCCTGGTGTTGAGGATCCGCCATCTTCTAATGCACGAGCCTGCTTCTGAACCGCGAACACCGAAGTCCGCCGGGGAGTTAGCCGGAAAAGCCAACCACTAGCCCCCTACCTGGCGCGCCCCTGTCGGCGTATTCCACCTGACAGGCCCGGAGGATGCAGACCGGGTTTAGTTCGGAAGGAGGGCGTCTTCGCGGCTGGCTAAACCTAGAGGGCGAAAACCCTAGGGACTCCTTGTGAAGGATTCGGCGTCCATGAACTGCGGATGATACCAAGATTTTACCTGAGTTCAGCCCCTTTGGCTCGGGTAATAGCCTTACTTCTGCTAGATTGTTTTTTTGAGAAGGTGTGAAGCTAATACAAAGCTCTTGAGTTATAAGTTCTTTCCTCTCGAATGCCCGCCCCTTTTCCCATGCACCGGAGGCCCTTATATAGGCAAAGCTAGCGGGAGTAGGTAAAGGAGGTCATCATCTGCCGATCCTCATACATTTACTACTCCTTCTGTCTTTGTCCGTTCCTCCGGCCTCATTAAATGCTTACGCGTGCCTTTGCGGTCACGGATGGGACCCTTTGCGATAGGTAGGTGAGAGACGCCGAGGAATGGGCTTGTTGCGTAAACCTTGTACGGTGATAAGCTCGCTATGGCAGAACTCGCTGTTCGACATGGTGCGGTAGTGGAAGGAGCCTTGAGGCGGAAACCACCGCGCTCCACCTCTTTGCCTCTCGCGGCTGGGCGTCTTCGCCAATCGCCACGTGGGTCGGCGCCGGCGAGCGGCGTGTTTCGCCCACTGCTTTCGCCGGGCGCCACGTGGACCGACGCTGCCGGGCGTGCCGTGATCGCCGCCGGTTGCCGAAGCCGCCACGTAGCTAAGCGCGGGCGGCGGCGTCTTCGCCCACTCGCCGCCGGCGCCACGTGACCGACGCTGCCGGCGGTGCCGTGATCGGCCGCCCGTTGCAAAGCCGCCACGTAGCTGGCGCCGGGCGGCGGCGTCTTTCGCCCTTGCCGCCGAAGCGCCACGTGGACCGACGTCGCCGGGCGAGCCGTGATCGCCGTCGATGATTGCTAGGCCGCCACGCGGATTATGCGTTATGCGGTGGAGAGGGTACCCTAAGCGTATAGTACGCTGACAATAGCGGTGACGATGACAATGGTGATGATGAGTGATGACACATCACTTCTCCTTGCCCTGTCTCTCTCTCCCCTCTCTAACAAAAATAGAAAAAACGTTTTAGTGCGGAGGCGCAGTACAACCGAGCGCGGAGGGAGGTAACGATGATGATGATGTCAACTTGACAAAGTGAAAGTAATATGATATTTCTTTTATGAGAGAAACTAGCGCTCGGACGTTCGATTTCTGTTCATCTCATCGGACGCCTTTTGCAATATTTTTTTCTATGTTTGCAACATTTTCTGTCAACGCGTGAAATATTTTTTTGAACGCTTGCAACATCTATTTATTGTAGCAAATTTTACTGTTTGTCGAAGAAAAATATTACACGCGTTATAATAAAATGTTACATTTGAAAATTTCAAAGGTCTGAGTATAAGTCATTCCGTTCTTTTATCTGCATCAATACACAGACATTCAACTCGTCGTCGCAGAGTACTCAACTACGGTAACCAGAAAAACGAAGAGCCCAAGGAGCACTTTTGTCATCCAGAGACGTAATCCGTAATCACGTTTTCAGCAATGCGCAGCGCTTTCACTTTTCGGTGAGGGGACATTATTTTTTGTTGACTCCTCCCCCTCCCCCCTCGCACCCTCCTCTCCCGGGCGTTCGCGGATCGCGGGGGGCGGCGGCGGCAACGACGGTGGGCCGTGAGCTCGACCTCGTCCCGCGGGTGAGAGGGCGCCAGCAACGCCGCAGTCGTCGGGAGCGGCGGCACTAGCAACGGCGTCGGCGGCGGGCTCCTCCGGCGCCGGTGGCTTCTCGAGGCAGGCACGCTGGCGCCGCGATCTCCAAGGCGCCAACCCACGGCGCGATGCTTTTAACTGGTGATGAGGCTTTCTGTGTAGAGGAATGCAGGAAATTTTCCCATGGGTTTAGGCTAGTGTTTTGATTCCTGCGGATTGTCCTGATTGCTGCGAAATGTGTAGGCAACGGAGTGACTGGAATTTGGATCCTTTTTCCGATGTTCATAATGTACGCAACGAGAAATTTTCATTTTTTTTCCTCTCCTTTTCCACTAAATCTTTCAAATTTCTGCCAAGAAATCCCTCGCGGAGCAGCCACCCTCTAGCTTTTAGTGGAAAAGGAATGCGTATCCGTAATGTCCATCCTTTGGCCTAGTTGGTCGGTCCATACTGATTGGTTGTAGATGTCAGTGAGGAAAAGAAGTTTCTTTTGGAATTTAAATTGAAACTGCAATTTCGAAGAGAAGCTTTGAAGGGATCCGGTTCTAAATCTGGCTGTATTACTCCTAATTTCTTTCAATTTATGTGAAAATCTTGGAATGTTTTTGTTTAATTCATTTTGTATGGAGATCATCAATGTCAAAAGACTGTGTTTTCTTGTTTATTTTGTTTTTTTATCTTTTACTGTGAATTTAAATGTTAGGGTTTTCGAGTGACTTTTCTGAGTTTTCAACAGAGGACTTGGCTCAATCACCAAGCAATTGTCTTGAAAATCTGCTATTTTTGTAATACCTTTTTTAATACACTTGAAATTATTTAGCTGGATCCCGGAGGCTGTTACCATGCTCTTAATTCAAACCTTATGCTGTATTCCTGAGTATCTTCTTTAATGCAAGGCAGAGCTCCTGCCATTTCCTTTCAAAAAAAAATTATTTAGCTGGAGCATTTTTTTGGCAGCAGGAACGAGATGATTTAGTGTGCAATCTTTGTCCGAAAAGCAGGAATGTCTTAAGGATTCACTGAGGATTGATTGGTGGTTATGGAGAATGATCATCTAGATGTGGATGATCTGGGATCAGGGTGGCTTGAAGTGAAAAAGGTAAGGCTATTCTTGTACATGTCTAGCTCTGTTCAATTCTAATTCCATAGAATGATTGACGTTCTCTTCACTATATCTTCCTACACTCACCATGCCAATAAATGTACGGTTAAGGCCTTAAGTGGCGCAAGTTTGGTTCATGCAACTAGGTGGTCTTCTCACCCTAGCTTTTAATTCTGGACAAATCGATTGGAGGCCTTCCAGCATAGAATATTTCTAGTTTTCTACCTCGTGTGTGATCATGTCCAGACAGGCAGACACAAAAGCTGGACCAAGAGTGACAATAATTAATTTTTTCCCTGGTTAGCAATTAAAGTAGAGAAGTACACCAAGATTGGATCTAGCAGGTGTGCTTGTGTGGAGCTTCTGTGTTATATGCATAACACAAGGATGCATATCCATTGACAGATTTTTTTCCATATTCCCTTGTGGATAGGATGACAACGAAGTCAATTCTATTGTTTTGGATGTTTATCCGTGTAATTTTGTTAGCCAATACTATCTTGCAAGTACATAGTCTTCTATAACCAAGATAAACCCTGGAAGTAGCTTTAAACTATTTTAGGGTTATTGGCTCTTCCAAATGTATGTTTTTTTTATTGTGGATTATCAAGGTAGCACCACAATTTAGAACATTTTGTGCTTTTGTTTTTTCTTTTATTGTGTGTGTTAAGATCAATCCTGTTTCGGGGCTTTTAATTCCCTGCCCCTCAATTGGATGGCAAATTTTTTATATGGTTCTGTATTATGCCAGGAGAGCTCCTACTGCTGTTGTTCTTAACCTGCTATAATTTTATTGAACAGAAACACAGATCCAGCTCAAAATTCACATTGCAAAGATCTTCTGGAAGTCTCAATCATAAAACTCCAAACTTGTCACGGTCTCATACCAACTATAGCAGTGATAGTTCAAGATGGTGTGACAGGCTGCAATGCCCACCTCAGAGCACAAATGCTAATGTTGGTGTTGATGAATCAGGTGGTAGAGAAACAACCAAAGTTCAACGTGATGAATGTGTTGATATAGGTGCTAGTAACCTGAAGAGTGACTTCAGTGCTTCAGCCTCAGAACATGTAGTAAAAATACCTGAAGAACTGCTGTTGGCTGAAGAAACAAGTGAACCTCCCAAAACTGATAATATTGATTGCATAGATCCTTCAGGGCCTCGTGAATTCTCTAACTGTTCTAGTGGTCTGGCAAAATCCGCAGATCTTTTTGATCATGTCAAAGACCCTCTGAAGGCAGAGTCAGTAGGTGTTTTATCCAACACTTCAGTCAAGTTTGGAGATTTTGATGAAGTCCCAGGACTAGCATTACCCCCAGACATGTACAGAGAGAATAATTCTTCTAGAAAGTACACACATGATGAAGATGCAACACAATCCAAAAATGGATCAAAAGATGAAAGCAAACTTAAAGCTGAGATGAATTCTTGTAGAGCAATTGATGGGGCATCTATTATTATTCAACAAGCGGAGACACCCAGTGAAAATAAGAGAAAGCTACTGGATACATGTGAAATACAAGATGTTCCTTCGGATGTTAGTGGTTCAAGTGAACTTGAAGTTCCAGTTACATCTTCATCTGTTGCTTCCGCTGAAAGTCAAATGGTACTTCATGACCATGCACCTGCCTCTGCAGATTTTGGAGGTGAAAGTGCTGAGAGCAAAGAAAGATTCAGACAGAGGCTTTGGTGTTTTCTTTTTGAGAATCTGAATAGGTCTGTGGATGAACTGTACCTCCTCTGTGAATTAGAATGCGACATGGAGCAAATTAATGAATCCATTCTTGTTCTTGAAGAAGCTATATCAGATTTTCAAGAACTGAAATCCAGGGCAGAGCATTTTGATAACACCAAAAGTCTCCTGGTGTACCAAAGGAGGGGATGCCAATGACTGTGAAAGCCGACCATCGCAGACCTCATGCCTTGTCTTGGGAGGTCTGTGTTCTCGCCAGTCTGTCCACTGTCCAGATAACTTCTCGTGGTCCATTTTCATATTACACCTTTTAATTTGATCTGCAAAATTGTGAAATAACCTTAATGTGATTCCTGCCAAGCATTTATTTTCTGTATTTCGAAGTTCTTCCATGTCATTTTATAATTTATTGAATAGCTAGCTGCGTGGACATAGTATTCTCCCCTTGCGTCAACCTATATACATGAATAATTGAACAAGCACCTGCATGTGATGAATTACTGGATTGGGAACTCTTAAGGAATTAATAGCTGCTAAGATTTTTTTCCTTTTCTTCCTTCTGCGACACTTTTCTGGAATACATACAACTCAACTGTGTTTGAGTACTAAAAAAATCTTGTTCGGTATATCATATGTGCAGGTCAGACGGATGACAAGTTCACCACACAGGCAAGAGATATTATCTTCATCTCTAGAGGCTTTCCAGAGAATCCAATTGGAACTGGCACACAAACAGGCTGGTATAAATGCAGCTAGCTTTGCTTGAGCTCTTCTGGAGAAGTTTCAGGTGGCTTCTCAAAGTTGACTACAGCATCAGCAACTGTTGGGAATATTAGTTTGAAAGTGGAGAGTCAGGTGAAACTTTCTGATAGTAGTGAGAAAAAACTACTGGAGTGAGACCAAGCAAGGATGCATTAAAGTCAGGTAGATCACCTCCACAAAGTATGCCTTCATCTTCTGCAAAGAGTAGAAGAGGGACACTAGAACCAATATCTGAAATAGAGAAACACACTTTTAAGAAGGATAGGGAATTGCCAGAGAACAAATTTGACAGCCTCAAGCCAACAGACTTAGTGAAAAAGAGTACACCCCATCTTGAAAAGGAGAAGCAAGGTACAGCACCGTGGAAATCAATGGATGCCTGGAAGGAGAAAAGAAACTGGGAAGATATACTGAAATCTCCTGTTCGGAGTTCTCGTGTGTCTCATTCCCCTGGTGTTGGCAGAAAAGTTACAGAGCGTGCTCGTGTTCTACATGACAAGTTAATGTCTCCTGAAAAGAAGAAAAGAAGTGCTTTGGATATGAAAAGAGAAGCAGAAGAAAAGCATGCACGAGCTTTGCGAATCAGAAGTCAACTAGAAAGTGAGAGAGTTCAGAGGCTACAACGTACCTCTGAAAAGTTAAACCGTGTCAATGAATGGCAGGCTGTGCGCAGCTCAAAACTGCGAAGTAATGAATGCACGCCATCAACGTGGTGAATCTCGTCATGAAGCATATCTTGCTCAGGTCGCGAAAAGAGCTGGTGATGAGAGTACTAAGGTCAGTGAGGTTCGTTTTATTACATCACTGAATGAAGAAAATAAGAAATTCTTGCTGAGGCAGAAACTTCATGATTCTGAAATGCGGAGAGCTGAAAAGCTACAGGTGATCAAAATAAAGCAGAAGGAGGACACTGCAAGGGAAGAGGCCGTATTGGAACGAAGAAAGTTGCTTGAAGCTGAGAAGATGCAGCGCCTTGCTGAAATTCAGCGTAAGAAAGAAGAAGCTATAGTCAGAAGAGAAGAGGAGCGCAAAGCATCTAGTGCTGCACGGGAAGCGAGGGCTGCAGAGCAGCAACGAAGAAAAGAGATAAGAGCAAAAGCACAACAAGAGGAAGCTGAACTTTTAGCACAAAAATTAGCTGAAAAGCTCCGTGAAAGTGAGCAGCGGCGGAATTATTACC
Organism: Guadua angustifolia; assembly: GCA_036346375.1. NCBI lineage: Eukaryota > Viridiplantae > Streptophyta > Magnoliopsida > Poales > Poaceae > Guadua > Guadua angustifolia. The sequence goes on from CM070512.1 coordinate 7,007,215, forward strand.
TTGAACAAATACGTGAGAGAGCTTCAATGGATTTCAGGGATCAACCTTCACCTTTTCAGCGACGCTTTCCAAGTAAAGACAGTCAAAACCGTTCTGTTTCAGCTAATAGCGGTGAAGATTCACAAATAATAGGCAATGTCAGCACTGAAGAATCTATAGTTAAATCATCTAATGCCACACAGATGAAACGAAGGATTAAAAAGATTCGCCAGAGATTAATGGCTCTCAAGCATGAATTTGTTGAACCACTTATATGTGAAAACACAGGTATCGCACACAGGGCTGCTCTAGGAGCTGCCAAAGCTAAATTAAGTAGATGGCTTCAGGACCTGCAAAGACTTCGTCAAGCTAGAAAAGAAGGTGCTGCGAGTATTGGTCTGATTGTTGGTGACATGACAAAGGTACATCTTATTCATTACATATTGTACTATTTCAACAAAGATGATTACTAATAGCACTTCCTTTATTTTGGCACAGTATTTAGAAGGAAAGGATCTCGAACTACATGCTTCCAGACAAGTTGGTTTACTTGATTTCATTGCATCGGCTTTACCTGCCTCTCACACTTCAAGGCCAGGAGCTTGTCAAGTCACTGTCTACCTTCTGCGCCTGTTGAGTGTGTTGCTGTCACTTCCAGCTAATCGATCTTATTTTCTAGTACAAAATCTTTTACCTCCAATTATTCCCATGCTATCTGCATCACTAGAGAATTACATTAAGGTGGCAGCATCACACTCTGGAAGTTCAAATCTTCCGTCAAGTAAAACTTCAACTGAGAACATGGAGTCAGTAGGTGAAGTGTTAGATGGCTTTTTATGGACTGTGACTGTGATTGTTGGTCACGAATATCTCAATAACGAACAACTCCAAATGCAAGGGGTTTGATAGAACTGATTGTGGCTTATCAAATAATCCATCGATCTGCGAGATCTTTTTGCCCTTTATGATAGGCCGCAGGTGGAAGGATCCCCACTCCCATCATCCATACTATTTGGTCTCAACCTTTTGGCTGTCTTAACATGTAAACCTGGAAATTTCTCTGTCATTGATTGGGAGTCCTGCAAATGCAGAACTCTAGGTGGTAATCTAGTTCAAGAATACGAATATCTTAGTTCACAGGACATAGGAGTAGAGAACCAGTTGATGGCACTGGACCAGTCTGGAGACGTCAAATTGCCATCTACCAAGTTTGATCTTTCTAAATGTGATGACAGCGGTCTTATGAACTGATTGAAGAAAATAAGTCCTCTGAACAACATGAAATGAACATTCCAGGAGACAGAAGATCGGTTGATGAAGCTAGGCAAGACTTGCCGGGCCTCTCTGGTGGCCTTCATAATTCAAGGTCCATGTCAGAAATACAATCATCTGATTTCAGAGATACAATAGAGCAGCATTTGGAAATTCCAACTCAGAGAGATGAAAGCAGCACTATGGATGGTTTCCATGAAGGAAGAAAGGTGAATAATGTATGTACTGTTTTGAACGACAGTCCTGGAAAAGCCAATGAAATAAACCTAAAACAACCTGTTGTGCTTGTACTTTCTGCCATGGCTGAGACAGGCCTTGTTAGTCTGCCTTCACTTTTGACAGCAGTGTTGCTCCAGGCAATCAACAGGTCATCATCAGAACAGGTTTGTCTTTCTGCTTATATCAAGGTGCAACATTGCTGTTTGTTTGAGAAAAGTTTGTTATCTCCAAACTCAATTACTCTCTTGACCTTAAGAGTAACTTTTACGAGATTGAAGTTGAAATCTTTTTCGAATTCATATTCGTTTGGGTATATAGCATTGAAGATACATCAGTTTCGAAACAGTGTGCATTTGTGTTCTTGTATACAATAAATATGCCAAAAGGACATTGCACATGTAAATTTGCTATTCACTAGCATACTTTATTTCTTAAGATTTCAGTAGCATGTAAGGAGAAAAATTGACTTAACACGATAGAAATCTTTTTATTGTATCTAGCAGGGCAATTTAGATGCTTGCGTTGATTTCTGTGAATTTTTTCTTGCTAGAAAAATGACAACTAAATTTTCAGGCTTCAGCGATTCTTCCATCAAATTTTGAAGAAGTAGCCACTGGTGTATTGAAAGTTCTGAACAATATGGCATGTTTGGATATCACCCTTCTGCAGTGCATGCTGGTAAGCAGATGTATCCAAGGCTGTGCTTGCCTTTTCTTTTGCATGTATCATTTGACTGTGAGTTGATGAATTTCAGCACTGCAACAAATGTAGTCTAGGAAGGCACACCAGAATGCTTAAACTATCCGTGGTGTCAGTAGACAATTAGTCATCCATAAAGGTCTCATGCAGAATTTGCTGCCTGGCGAGCAGACAATATGGGAATACTGTATCTTCATAGTCTGTTTTTCACCTATGGAAGATTGTACTCTTACTTGTTATGAATTCTTTTCAGGCCAGATCAGATCTAAAGATGGAATTCTTCCATTTGATCAGTTTCCTTCTGAGTCATTGCATGAATAAATGGAGAGTACCAAACGATCAGGTAATGTACAAGCTGTTCCATTTACAAGCATGAGTTTGTGTGTTCTCAACATGGTATATCTATGGTGTTTTTAAGTATTGATTTTTGTTGAAGTAGAATGATTTCCTTAAGTACCATATTAGCTATTTTCAAGTTTCAACTATTTTTTCTTTTGTGTAAATCAATTCTTCCTTGGTTGATAGTAGCAAGTTGCATCTGGAGTTCCTTTTTTTTTAGAGTTTATTATTACTTGTACTGGGTTTATGGAGTTGACTTTAATTGGGTTTCTTTCCTAGCCTACTCTAATCTGTTTGGGACGAAAGGTTTGGTGGTTGTTGCTGTCGTTGTCATCATTATTACTTGTACTGACTAGGTTGTGGTTTTCTTTTTCATTGGAGGAATTAGAACAATAAAGTAGATACATCTAGTCATTGACAATAATTAATGTCAACTCTTGTCCTTGAACCTCAATCTTAATGGGTATTCACACACTCTTGTTACGGTCATTTCCAACCAGAACAGTTTTCATGCTACCAGGCATTTTAGAACACAGCTATGGGAACAGAGCAAATTTCGTGCACAGGCGTAATCAGGCTTTGAAATCTCGTTTTCGGTTGACATCTTGGGGGTAGGTGAAATTTGGAATTTCGTCGAGATCTTGGAATTTTGGACAAATTCCGGATGAAATACAAAAACCAAAATTCAGATCCAGTTTTTTTTCGACCGAGATTTCGGTAGAATTGAACCATGCGAAAAATAGTGCAAAACACGTTCAAATTTTTTGAAATTTTTTGTGGATGGTCCTGACACGTCACCAATGTTCCCCTAAAAATTTCAGGTGCTAACCAAGTTTGAGGAATTTTTAAAAATTCTAACAGTAGTACTGTCCTGATAAAAGGTTGACCGGCAAATTTGAACCAAATGAAAAATAGAACAAACCATGTTATAAAATTGTGAAACTTTTTTGGATGGTCCTGATGCATCAATAATGTTGCCATAAAATTTTCAGATGATGATCAAGCATCAGGAATTTAAAAAAAAATTGAAAATGCTACTTTCTTGATAAAAGTCTTACCGGCAAACTTCAACCGAATGAAAAATGATTCAAACCATGTTATAAAATTTTGAAAGTTTTGTTGATGGTTCTGATGAATCATCAATGTTTCTATAAAATTTTTAGATGATGATTAAGCTTCAATGATTTTCAAAAATTCTGACAGTGCTACATCCTGATAAAAGTCTGATGATCAATATATAGATTTGCTTGAGTAGCAAAAAAAAAAGATTTATAATTTTTGAAACTTTTATAGAAGGGTGCTAAGCCAATAATGCAATACTTAAGCTCTCATAAAAATTTTAGATCATGATCACACTCCAGTGAATTTATAAAATTCTTACAAGGGTACTGTACCATTTGTGTTCTTTCTATTTTTGATTTTTCAAATATAACAAATGAAGTTCAATACTTTCATAGATTTGATTGAGTAATTTTTTTTTTTTTTTTGAAAAATTTGGAGAAGGGTTCTGAGGCAATGCTTAAGCTCTCAAAAAAATTTTGGATCATGATCAGACTCGAGCAAATTTATAAAATTCGAACAAGGTTACTGTCTCAGTTATGTTCATTATGTTTTTGATTTTTTTTAAAGATAACAAATGAAGTTCAATTATTTTGAAAATTTTTCTGTATGATCCTACACTGCTAAAGATAGTACCATAAATTTTTCAGAGTATGATCAACCTTATACAATTTTATAAAAATCTGACAGTGTTTTTGCCGATATTATAAAACATCTCAAAAATTCGTTTTTTAAAACAAATTTTCATGGAAGATGATTTTCTTAAGGTAATTGGACCAAATCCGGTCAAAAAAGTCAAAACCCGGTGAAATTACCTGAGATTTAGGCCGAAATTTCTGAGATTATTGTTGCATTTTTTTTTTTTACCTGGCTGGGATTTTGAATCCCGTCCCCAGCCGAAATCCAAAACCTCAGGCGAGATTTCTGAAATTTCAGCAAATTTTGAAACCTTGGGTGTGGTTTTTTTTTTGAGGGTGCTTGACAGTCAGCTAGGACTCTGTCCTTTTTTTATATAGGAAAAAAAGGACCTTTATGTTTTTGTTTTACAATTTTTTTTGTCCTGTTCTGTCTACCCAGTGGGAGGTACCAGTGTACCACAACGGAGACAAACATATTAGGCAAACATTTGTGGATAATTCTACTTATAGAAGTGAGTGCTCCTTGTTTTTCCAGGTCGGTTTACTGCTTCTGGAATCTCTGCTACTTCTGAGCTACTTTTCTTTGTTTCATGCTGGGAATCAAGCAGTTCTTCGGTGGGGAAAGAGTCCCACCATACTTCACAAGGTAATTAATTGTTTGTGTAGCCATGTTTCTCTCTTAGTTTCAAAAGACAGTTGAACAAATCTGAAAGGTTGAAAAACAGGTGTGCGACCTGCCTTTTGTTTTCTTCAGCAACCCTGAGCTGATGCCCATCTTGGCTGCTGCTCTTATTGCCGTTTGTTATGGTTGTGATCAAAACAGAAGCGTGGTACAGCAAGAAATAAGCACAGATATGCTTCGTTCTTTGCTCAAGTCCTTTAGAACGTCAGGACTGACCGCCTCAGATTCCATTGCTGCGGATGGTTCCAGAACTAACAATTCCAGTGACAGCACACAGATCTCACTGGATACCAGAAACGCACAAGGTGACATCTCAATAAGGTCAAGCCGCAAAAGTGCACGGCCAGTTTTAGGAAAAGGTGTTTCAGGGGGCATCAAATTAATCAGATATAAGGGCCAAAGGGATGGTAGAGGAACGAGAACTGCTGATGATGGTCCTCTGAAGCAAAGGGCTGGAGAAGCTTCATCTACTTTTATGTTGCATAGAAAAATCCCAGCTTCTTTCTTGGACAGAGCCGAAGAGTTCTTCTGTAGTGGAACATAATACAGCACTGAATATAACAATCTGACCAGACCTTTAGAACAAGCTACTGAATTCCGGTTTTTGTGACGATGGTGCTTCAGACTACCACTAGGCAAACGACACATTAGTTGGATGGGAGGTGATGATTCTGGGATTTGAGACTATAGAATTGTAGAAAGGGACGGGCATTTTCACTAGGCTGGTTCGAGGCTACATGGCCTATTTTTTTTTTTTGGTCAAATCCTGGGGCTAGAGATACGACGAGATCAGAAGTTGTCATGTAGAGAATAAGATTGTGATGTGGTGTCACGTATTCCTCAAGGTAGCCTGAATGCCTGATCCTTCTCCAAAGAATTTGTACAGAAAAAACTGTCAGTTGTAAAATGAAAATCTGGCGACACCGCAGGGAAGAAATACCTGTCGTTAATTTACTCCAGTCAGTTGCAAGTTGCAAGTTGATATGTTCATTCCTAAATTGGTAGTTAACGTTTCTAAACAGATGGATTAGTGAAACACGTTGTAGAAGGCGCATGGCGTACGAGGTCATGTACGTGCTCATTTTAGTGTACTGCTGTTTGGGGAAAGATTTTTGTTGAAACCGTTGTTTGGGAAAGTTTACTACACAGTTCTTTGACTCACGATGTTTCCTTTTGGAGTAACTTTCGTAAATCTACACTGCCATTGTCAAACTATCTAAGCTATGATAGAACCAGGGGCGGATCTAGAAAAATAGATCATTGGGGTCATTACAGTAACTTATAGCTTATATATGCTTATATACTAATAAAATACAATTAGATTTATATGTGATTTTGGCAAAATCATTGGGGTCATTTGACCCCACTAATTACATACTGCATTCGCCCCGGATAGAACCACTTGGATTTTAGAGACTAGTTGAGTGTATGTGCTTTGCTAAGGATAAAAAAAACTATATTACACCAGCATGTCGTGCCATAAGTTGTATGAAAAGTGTGGTTTGCACCGTTGACATTCTACGTGGTGAACCCCAAAAGGACATATGGTGGCAGGAGACGGCAAAGACGACCGGGGTTGTTCTACTGACAGCTGCTCATCCTAGGTTGCCATCGTCGAATACTCAGTTGCCTCCTTCGCATCTCTTCCTTGCTTCTTTGCGTTGTACCAGCCATGCTAGAGAGGAAGGTTGAACTAATTTAGGGTCTGTTTGTTTTAGTTTTGAATTATCTAAAAGTTGATTTTGAGATGTGGTTGTAGAAAAGCTAAAATCCAAAAGTATATATGAAGTGAATTGTGGATTCTAGTGTATATAGATGGACTGGATTGTGAGAATCGAATTATAGAATTAGGTTGTTTGTTTTTTATTCTGCTTTTGGAGCTAGAATCCAGAATCAAAAGTAAAAACAAACAGACCCTTAGTTGAATCAAATCAATTCGCCGCATTAAAGGGTTAGGTTCATCCACTTCCTCACGCTAGAAGATTATCTCGCCCCACTATGTTATAAGACCACCTTGCCACATCATCAAAAATCATGTGGTGTGCTAGGGGGGGGGGGGGGGAAGCAACAACAAAAAAGTTGTAGAGTAGGGAAATGTCAAACTATGACATACTTTTATGTGGGTTTTTACAATTTCACTTATAATAAATTAGTTGAATATCCGTGCATTGCTACATATTAAAAATATTATTTTACCCCAGCACATCAAGTTGATATCATTGTGATGTTCCGCACGTTTGGCTCCGCCTTCATGGGCAACGTATCCAGTGCAATTAAATATTTGGTGAAACCACGGTGCAACCCTACTAAGAAAAATTTCAAAACATTTTGAAAAAAATCATGGATGTATATCTCGCTTACCCCATCTACATATAAAATTTCATGATCAAATTCGTCCTGTGCTAGAAGTTACAAAAAAAAAAATTGATCATGAATGTAAATCATGCTCATGCATGATCACGTTTGTCTTTTTTCTTACTCGTAGTACAGGACGAATTTGATCATGAAATTTTATATGTAGATGGGGTAAGCTAAGATGTACATCCATGATTTTTTTTCAGAATTTTTTGAAACTTTTCTTAGTAAGATTGCACTGTGGTTTCAACAAATATTTAATTGCACTGGATACGTTGCCGCCTTCATGCTCATTTGAGTTCTGACAGCTGGCGTCGCGTGTCCGCTGGCACACTCCCTACATTGTGTCCTCAGCTTTGTTGCAACCCATGTTACAATTTGTATCGATTTTATTTTTTTATGTTTTTTATTGTTAGAGATTTTTTAGATTGGTGAAATTTGTTTGTTGGGAGAAGATTTTTTTAGGGAGGCGAAGGAGGGGATGGAAGGGCATATCGTACCATGGTCACCACCCCGCCAACTTCTAATTAGTATAATACTAACCATGTATCCGTGCGTTGCAACAGAAACTCAATTTGTAATAAAAACTTTATTTGCAAAGAGCACCAACCTTATCTGAATAATAATATTCACTCTGAATGTGTAATGGTTAAATGTTTAAATCAATTCATCGAAGCATACAAATTTTAAGCACCTGTTTACAAACTCGAACTTAAAATTATTTTTAATTTCACAAAATTAAATAATAATATCACATCACTTGGTATTGTAAATTTGTAATGCTATAATTCGAGATCGATCGATTGACCAAGAGAGACATCACCTGCTGCCCCATAGGCGCAAAGGCCTTTAAGAGATAGGCGTCATCCATATGTGGTGCCGCATATGGCAAGTCAAAGGCATATGGCAAGTCAAAGGCATATAGTAACTCAGAAGCTGTATACGTGCAGTATATGAAAAAAAATCATCCATGCAATATTTGGAAATAGAATCGACTGATTGAGATAAGAGTCTGATATGCCGCAGATCATACATGTATGCATATCCAACTAAATTAAAACTTTCTCCATTTCATGGGTATGACCGGAGAGAGAACGGGCCATCACCACCAACTCGTAATTAGAAGTAGTATATATATATATATATAATCGTCGAGCACAAGAAAAACACAGCTAAGTAACATAATGATGCCAACATATAAACTGATACTTAAGCCCACGGTTCTAAAACGATGAACATCGCTCGAAAATCATGATTTTTGAATATATCGAGCCAGTTTGATATTTGAAATTGGTTGGTAAACTGATCCAACTCAAATTTAAATTCAAAAAATTGGAAAATTTTATCCAAAAAGTCCCTAAAATTAGCATTAATAGCCTTTTGACATCTAGGATGAACATTTTTTTTTTGAAAAACTGAATTTGGGAGACGTTTTTGAGCAAGTCCGAATATACATAATAGAAAACAAACAGGGCAAAGCAGTCATCAATTCCTAATTTAATTGAGCTATCAAATCATGTTATAAATTTTTGAAAATTTTTTGTGAGGTCCCGAGGCAATGCTAATGATGTTGTAAAATTTTTAGATAATCAGATCCGTATATTTTTGTAAAATTCTGACAGTGCTATTGGTTTTGTATATGCTCTTTTGTTTTTGATTTTTTAAGGGTACTAAATGAAGTCTAATATTTCTAGATATTTTTCTACATGATCCTTGGGCACTATTTATGATAGTATTAAAATCTCAAAGCATGATCAAGCTTGTAATTTTTTTAAAAAAAATCTGACAGTGTTTCTGTTCCTTTTCATTAACTGTTGTTTTTTTATTTTCTAGAAGCAATAAATGAATTAAAAAATTGTTGAAATTTCTCTAAGGTGTTTTATATATTAATTGGGATTTATTCAAAATTTTATAATATTTTCCAATCTTCCTTGATTCTGCCTATTTTTGATGTGAACCAATCAAAAATCGAGCAAAACCGATGAAAAATTGAAATCGAAAACCAGTCCTTGAGTGTGTCGAGCTAGGTCGTAAATCGAACAGAACTAGTAAAAAATCAAGCAAAATTGATCAAACTGATTGGTTTTCATTTTTTCGCTACTTTTTGACCGCCGAATTCTAAAAGTTTGACTTTGCAAGGTCAAAAAGTACCAAGGGGAGCTCTAATTTGCATCTATGTTCGATATTATTAACCCTGCTTAGGCCAATGACTTTCATTTTACTTATTTTTCAACATAGCAAACTAACTGATGCAACATAGTAACAAGATCGCAACCACCATTTTAAATAAATCCAAATTGCCTCCAAAAAGCCACAGTTAACAAGTTAGTTGCACTTGGGTTAAAAAAGAAGTCGTTTCCATTCCATTTTTTAAGAATCTTTACATAATTCTGGCAATCTTCTTCATTTGACAACAGAACCTGACTGAAGATGGTAGCAGATTGTAATCAAAAGATTATACATACAGAAGTACAACACATGACACTGGTCACTGGTTGAATAAGGCTCAAAAAAAGGGCGCCCTTTTGAAGAAGTTGAATGACTGTACAAAGTACATGATCTTGTAGCAGAACCACCTATTCTATGAGCATATCAGGAGCCTCAAATCCTCAGGAGTAAGCACTGCCAGGGACTGTAACCAGCAAAGAATTGTCATCAACCTCTGTTGCTTCACTTGCCTACAGTGAAAAGAAGATAATGGGAATTAACACACAGTCAAGCAAATCTGTCAGCATCGTAGAATAGCAGTGAAACACAACCGGTGTGTTTGAAAAAGCTAAAAGAATTATACGACTGTCCAAGTCAAGCTATTTACTACACCATGGACAGACTTCTAAAGGAGTCATCCACAAAAATATCGTTCTGTGTCATGTTCAAGCACTGGGGGAAACGCTATCTTTTAGCATTTCAATTAGACAATCATATTTCCATTAAAAATTGACAGATGATTCTCCAAAACAATGGTTCAATATTTTTTATTTCCTTTTGATTTTCCAAAAAAGGTTCAAAGATACTTGGAATCCAGAGAAACTCCTAACTTCATCCTTCTGCTGATTCATGGCATTTTTCAGATGCTCTTTAGCCTTCATTCTTAGTTCTTTTAGCTCCTTGTGCTGTACTCTGGTGACCTCATAATGACAAGCCACACATAGAGTCCTCATATTCTCAAGTGTGCATTCCCCTGCCAGAAATCAGATAAATTAGGACATGTTGTTAACAGTCAAGAACGCAAAACTTGTGCCTATACTGTACCTCCTCCTTTATATACAGGTATAATATGATCTGCATGCCAAGCATTTCCCTCGGTTGGTTCATGGACAAGTTTATGTAGCCTGTGGTAAAGTACAGTATTAAAAAATGCCATCCACATTAAACTAACAAATTAACAATGTATTAAAAAATGCCATCCACATTAAACTAACAAATTAACAATGCTAACTACTCCCATGTTCATTAACATTTGGTAAGTTCGAGCAACAGTACTCTGCCAACCCCCTAGATATGCAAAAGAGAAGCTAACAAAAGAACAAAACATTGGAAAAGCATGGTATCAGAGTGCAGAACTTACAGTTTCTTTCTACTTGCAATATTTGGAGCAACATTCTTGATGTATTCTTCTCTCTTTCCCTTGTGTAAGGGTTTAATATATTTGACAAGCTTGAAACAGTCAAGCTTGCACTGAGAGCATATACCACGTTCTATTTGAAACAGTGCCTAGAAATTATTTAACAAGCAGAAGCTTCATTATAGTTCACAATGTTTGTATGTATAGCTGGCAAATTAGCTTTATTTGTACAGCACTACAGCAGGGAAATTTCAAGGTTTGTTTATCTATGCTAATAGCAGAAGGAAAAAAAATCTGACACCTGCCGCAGGGCCCTGCCACTGGTTCTCAACCTGTATTCCTGGAAGCAAGTCAGACCACAGAATAGATCTTCAAAATATTCAGGTGACTTTGCAAGCCTTCCACTGAACACAAGTAAACGCCATTGTTATGAAAAAACACGATTGGCTCCTTGAAACAAGTACAGGAGTAAATCATCTTACTTGCAAAGTCCTTGACATAGTTTGCAGAGGGGCTCATCATCGACTGTCCAGCCTTGAGTGTACTCTCTCTCTTTAGTTGTGCCATTATGTAAAACCACCTTTCTCCATTCAGCATTTTCTGGCAAAGGATTACTAACATCATTCAATGGTGTTATCCGCCTCTTACTTCCCCCTTTAAGCAATCCCTAAGAAAGAAGATCACAACAGACAGAAAAAGAAACATGATCAAACCAACAAACACCAAGTACTCATTCGTTTCATCAGTTCTTAATTTGGCACATAATAAGGACTCAATGACTGGCATAAGTACCAACTTCTCAGATAAAGCTGTACTATGAATGAAATATTCAAACTTATACACACTTTGACAGGTACTGGGATACCTGAAATGTTCCAATGATCCAATCACAATGGTACCCATATTAATCGTGCTTTACATGACATGCTAATGAATATAAAAAATTATATCATTTGACCCTTCCATTGAATGAAGTGGGGAGTACAAAAAAATTATATCATTTGACCCTTCCATTGAATGAACTCATGAAGTGGCATGATCTATCATAAGGATCTCCAGTGATAGCAGTAATCCATGGTCCATATTCTAGTATGCTAAGGCACCAAAGCAGACTAGCAAGCTATACACCAGAATGGAATGGCAGCAGCAAGCAAATCCTAGCTACCAAGAGATTCTCAGGAATAGTTTGGCATTGTGGTGGCTTATAAGTTGCAGTTTTATTTTGCTTTTTTGGGTACATTAACTACTTAGCAAGTTCCATTTTAGAGCAAAAAAAATTACTAGTATTGGTAAAGATTCTACTGACAAGATTCTGCAGCTCAGTGCAGCACTGCAACTCTAAATTGCCCCTTAGTAACCTACTATTAATTCTTTTTTAGTCAACTTACAATTAATTTTGATTGTCTGAAGAATTCTTTACATTCACATCTGCTAGTAGCAGAAAGTAGAATTTCGGAGATCACAGCGAGATGGTTTTGAAAACATTGCAATATCCTTGACTAACAATTCTGATAGAAGTGGAGCATTTCTTTACTATCAACAACTCCTAGGACATTAGAGAAATTTGCATAAAGAATGATATGATCTAGACAGATAGGCTTGATTTAATGGAAACAAGGCATTGTTTTTGCACATTGTGCACTATTCATAACTAAAACCAAGTTGAGTCTGTAAAGAAAAGAAAGAATTTTTTTTTGAGAAAAAAGAAAGAACTATTTTAGTCAAAAGGTGCATACTGTTGTGCTGTGGTTGATGCTGTTTTTCAAATAGCACAACTCAAGGCTCAAGGGAAGTTGTAAGGGCTTTCCCAGCAGTTTCTTCTGATCAATTGGTCTTAGAGCCAACCATTCTTTTACAAATGCCTTGAACATATTACAAAATGCAGGGTTTCTCTTCAAGAACAGACTACTTCCTTTCTTGACATTACTAGAACATAAAGGTGACTCTACTTCTGGCAGAAAATTTTCAAAAAGTGGACGGGGTCTTGAATCATGCCCTGGAACACAAATATACAAGTGGATTCGGCCTGTGTGCTGGCTAACCTGTGAAAATTGTGACAAATTAGAGGAATTTAAGGAATGAGATGACAAAAAAAGAATGTTATAAGAAAATAACTTCAGAAGGTGAGAAAAGTCATAATAACAGCATATAAATAGAAGGTAAAAGAATAGAGCACAAACTAGTGGGTAGAAGAGTGTTTTAACCTCAAAACGCAGAAACTCCACTTCAATATGGCCATCTGAAATAGTTTCTGTAAAACCTAAAGTCTCAGAATCTGTAGAAAGCCTCCTACGAGCCTGTTATATTTGAGGCGATGCAGCATAAGATATCTTGTATAAAATGCCATATAATACAAGTAAGCATTTTTTTAATTACCTTTATTGATTTGCAACTTGAAATTGAAGAGCATAAGGCGGCACTTTGTGAAATAGAAAAACTATTCCAAGCTGCACCTTCATGTGCTATTGGAGCTGGATTATTTTGCATGCCTGCTGAATGAAGGTTTTCATCCTAAGAGGGTAAGGTGCACAAGCAGAATCAGTTGGCAATGCTGAATGATAAGTAGCAAGTAGTGAATAATTGTCAAATTTTGAAAGAAGCATATCTTTTGTACCTCGAATTGTAGAGGAATTGTCCTAATAGTGAAATCTGACTCAAATTCCATATCTTTGATGTCAGGCCGACATTCAATGGACATATCATGACTTTCTAAAAGCTCTTTCAATCCATGAGCAGAGTCTGTATGAGGCTCAAATAACTAAGACTACCTTTTCATTAATCAGCTAGTACTAATTATTGACATTTGTTTATCTATTCTCTGTTACTGATTTTCCAAATGATTTACCTTCATTATGGTTCTCCAAAGGAAGAAGCTCATGCTGTATTTTCTCCTCGGTTTTACTTATTTCCTCAAGGTGGTAAACTTGATCAACCTTACAAAGAAGATATCAACATTACAAAATATGGAACTGAAATTATCAGGGGCAGATGCAAATGATCCCATAAGTGTATTCCATGCACTTTTTCAAGATTACAGACACTACAGCTCGCATTTCTACAATTTATTAGCAGTATTAGATGTAGCACCTCAGTACAAAAAATGCAGTTGCTACATGCCTACACGTAGCACAGCCCCTCCCAACCTTCCAAATACATGGTATAACATAGAACATCCACGAATGGTGAAATTCAAAACTTTGTGATAAATAATTACTTCACCTTTCACCTACCTCAATCTCTCTTATAGCATCTTTCTTTCCATTCATCAAAGATGAGACACGGAACAGACTATGGTTCAAGCTAAGCCAATGTGACTCATCTGATGTGTTCTGCGAGACCAGAATAATTTAAGGTCATAATTTCCAAAATTACAAGATACAGTAATACATTACATGACTATGGAGAAAAGAAAAGGACCTAACCTTTGCACAGAATATATATATGTTGACCGCATTTGTTTGACCACGTCTATGAGCTCTATCCTCAGCCTACTATCAACAATTAAATTTAGCATACAGCTCAAAAACTAAAAACACATTCAAACAATAGTAACAGAATGATGCACCGTGCATGCGTACAAGAGTGCAATAAAAATTAGCATGTGAAAGCGTGAAAACACATATGGGCACAAATTGAAATGTTTTGCTTTTGCAGTAGTCTTGATTACACATGCACAAATACATCAACAGCCTGAATTGATTTGAAATTTCAATTTTAATTCTTTTTACCAGCATAGCTAACAAAATGAAAAAAAAAATCTACCTGGTTATTCCCCTACTTTCTGTAGGTTGAGAGGAAAATGTATGAGCAAGGGCAGAAAAGCTAAGGACCTGAAGCAACTCTGAAGCTGATTTTGGGAGCTCCAAGAAAACAACATTCTGAGCAGATGAGAAATCTAAACCAACACCACCAGCAGTAATTCCAATTATTGCAACCTTCACCTATTTAGCAGAAAGTAAAAACAAGTAAACGATGGATAAGCAGTTTGGGAGTTAAGAAACTTAGGGAGCATCATATTGAGTTATTGACTAGGCACGCATGAATCAGGAAGAGTGAAAAGGACAACCTCTGCATTAAAACGGAAAGAATCAACAGCTTCTTTCCTTTCCCTAGGAAGCGTGCTGCCATCAATACGAACAAACTTGATCCCATTCTCAGAGACAAACACCTATGTCAGGAAAATTTGATAATATAGTTTAATATGATCTATGACATATATAAAGCTAAAGCATGCGCCCAATTAATCCCAATTGATAGTGCAAAAGGATGTAACCATGGATCTTGTTTAAGTATTTAACTGATTACTGGACTATCTTGGTTGGGTTGTTTTGTGTGCATGTGAAGTGGGTTGCAGATCAAGACTTTCAATACCAGCACAAGACATAACTGTTATCAGCTAGCATGGGAACCTTAACACACTCACAGTAAGTATACTAGGTAACAGTAACTGCTGATATGATGTTGTCAGCTTGTATAAAATCTTGTCAAATCAAGCACATGGCTAGATCATTTTTATAGAAAATGGCAGTGTTACAATTTACGACTTATAAGTCCCCATAGGCCGTAGGTTTCCAGACTCATATCATTTGGTTTCTTGCAGTCACTTCTAGAATGTCAACTTTTTATTTTATTAGGTGGTAGTGAAGCTTACTGAGGTTCTTGTTCTTTTTTAAGATATTAAGCTATGATTGATCGAAATACAACTTACATGTTCAAAATTACATAAATAACCATAATAGTTGTAAATTGTAATTGTAAATCTTTATTCGCAGTTCAAGAAGCTATCATCAATTATGAGAACAATGCGGGTGCAAATAGCATTCATATATGGACACTCTGAAGCATGGTAACAGTATTAAACACAGAATATCATGATAACAGTTTAAATTGTATAGTTGCAAGAAATATCAAAGAATTTACCTGCACTCCATCTAAAACTTTTAAATGATGGGCAAAAATTATCGTTTTCTGGCAACTAGACTGGGAGTCCAGGTTATCATTAGCAGCCAATTCTTTCATGATGAAATGATTTGAGAACCACTCACTAAACCCAGGTAATTTCGCAATACCAATTTCTTGTGGCGTGAGATTTCTTGGAGTTTTCTTGCAACCATCAGCTGAGCAAATAAAAAAAATTAAAGTAACAAATAGTTTATGCAGAGCAGACAGACCAGTCTTGCTAGTCTTAAATGCTGAAGTAATGAAACACATATGCTTTATTTCAATAGCTAACAGTTATTTTACATTTATCAATGTAATAAAAAGAATTATATATGAGATGTGGAACATGATACATAAGATTCAAAACTGGTAGGTTATCAAAATAAGACATAATGTTGTGATCATGACAATTCATGTTCAACATATCAGAACAAGTGCAATAATTGGAAATAAACAAGTAATGTTCTACACCTGGAAAATAGTTGATATTAGAACAAATAGTTGCAATTTCCACCAACTTTTTCTACTTGTACGCATGGAGTACACATAGTCCTAATGCCAAAACTTGGCATTTCAAATCAGGAAAATGCTGGTGATCTTTGTCTTGTCGGTTTTGATGTTTCTTGTTAGTATAGATATTTATGGAGAAAGGCTCTTTTTGAACAATATTTTGTAAATATATAACCCAATTCTGATAGTGGCAATTGCAGTAATTTGTAAATATATAACCCAATTCTGATAGTGGCAATTGCAGTATCATACTATCCTATTGCATTGGCATCATGCCATGCGCAATAGCAACATGACGCAAACAGCCATATGCACAGCTGCAAGTCTGGCATGTTTGGTGTTGTATATATGGTGAATGCCATGAACATGCTTCAATGAAATTACTGGACAATACTTCGAAGTTGTGGCATTTGTGGTTAGTTTGATGTCTACAGCCAGTCCCCTCAATTTAGCCCAATAAAATTATACATTCAATATCACAACAGTCCGATGCAATGAGCTACGCATTACAGCTTGCAGCACAGTAAAGCCACATAATATTACAATTGATACAAGGTAATCATGTTATTAAGATTGACATATATGATTGATATGTGCTATTAGCACCATGAATGTTACCTTCTCCCACTTTCGCTTCTTCATAACCATTGCTTTTGTCAGGCAAGATAATTGCAGGAGTTTCATTACTGTATGTGCTAGTGTTCGTCCCTTTGATACAAGAAGATGTAGCAGTCCTAACATCTGATGACTTCAACTTCAACCTAATAATCTGTCGGCGCTTCGGAGGCAGTTCATTCAACAAATGCTCCTTCAAGCGCCTAATCTACAGCACAGAAGCAAACTCCAAGTATTAGATCTGACAATGATAAACCATCAAATATCAGCCTAAAACATCATGTGGTTACATGGCTTGTGACAAAAAAATGATCCAACAGTCTTTAATGTTAGCAGGCATATTACTACCTCCATTCTCTTTCATTTGTTGTTTCAGACTTCATGGTTTCCAATACACACCTTTGACCATTAGTTTTACTAATTATATGTCACTAAAAATTATAAAAATAGAATCATATGGCAGTACTTGAAAAAATCTAGTAACACCATTTCCATGTGAGATCCAATTTTTTTGTGCATTCATTAGTCCAACTTTTTAAAGTTTGACTGCAAACATTCTAAAACGACATCAAAAAGAGAGTGGAGGGAGTATGAGACACTGCAGGGTACGCTCTATCTTAAGCAGACTTACAGAAAGAAAACTATTTTCATTGGTTAGAGCAATATAGGCCAATTAAAGGACAGTAAAGGATTGTTTCTTTTCTGATGTGCTCCCATTGTACACATAAGTAATTTCATCATGCAGACTATGCTATTCCATGGTATAAAAATAAATCAAATGAACAAACTGTAAACGTGTAAAAAAAAAGGTACAGTGACATGTAGTTCAAAATCCATGGACAAATATCATCAAGCAGAACATAGCGCAAATTAGCATAAATAAGCCTACGAATAGTCTGGAAATCCTTATAAGATACAATATCATGAAGAAAATTAGCACAAAAGACTACGCATACGAGCCTTTGAAAGAGAAAGAACAGACCATGAGAGTCTGACTGAGCAAAACGTTCAACTCTGTCAACCGAGCACCCTTTGAAAAGTCCTGCATGGAAAACAATGATGACAGCCTTAAATATCAAAACATTATATACAGATACTAATACTTGCATAAATAGTTTGCAAGTACTAGTTTTTCCAAGGTTTTCAAGCATTATTTCATGATTTACTGAAATTGATTTGTGTGTGCACAGCGTAAATAGTACCTAACATAACAAAACAACCTAATAGAGCTTAGTAATAGCAATCTGGCAATCTGCGTTGACAAACTAGACAATCATAAGACACAAATACCTGATAAATTTTTCCCTGACAACCTCGAACAACATGTAGTAAACAATATTTGTTTGCAAAGTCAAATTTATCACTGCCAAGCAAATGGGGCCTGAAAAGCCAGGGAGGGGGTGATCAGACAAGCTTGATAAGATCAACACAGTAAGATGCCATTCCTTTTCTTACCACAACATATTTATCTGGTGATAGATGTCGAAAGGTCTATTGTCACCTAGGAGAAAACAAACTGTAAGTTACATTTGACAAGCAAAGAAATGTCTAAATCAACCAACATACTAGGAAATGATTTAACAAATTTTCTGGAATCCAAGGCTATCATAATAAAATCACACATGAGTGCCAAGCAGTCGGATAAATCATGATACAGAGTAGAAAGTATATAGGAATGAAAAAAGTGCACTTGAGCACTTCACAACATTCTCAAATCCTCAATACACATAAACACAGACACAGAGCTTACACATGGAAAAATGAAGATATTACAAAGCGGAAAGCACAATTATGACTGATCAATACAGATGGTAACAAAGGCCACAACAACCACTGAAATAATATAGTCACAACGATGAGTCAAAAAGGCACCTCTTCGATAGTTTATGCCCTATCATCTTTTTTACCAAGCATTGAACCAATACATCCTTCATGATGGACATTGTGGTAAACTACCACTAGATCTACTAACCTAGAATTCCGAAAGATTTTCATGATTTTTTTTCCTCGTGACCATCGCTTACCTCTAACTTTGTTCTCATGTACAGAAGAAAACAGTCAACAATCAATTTAACGTTTAGGTCCCTCATCAAAATAATTTGAACAGGAAATCCCTTGTACTGAAGAATGAAGTCAATGAACATATCAAAAAAAGTAAATTAAATACCTTTTAATGACTTTTCAAAATATTGGAACAAAATGACATTTAAAAGAACTTTCATTACCCCCCCTAATTCTTAATTACAAAGGAACATAGCTTTGAGATTGGTTCCCATTTCTTGAAATTTCAAATCGTTTAAATAATGTTCGCAAAACATGTCATATATCACAATAGCTATTTGCCTGTTTGGAGATTCAGATATAATAAGTAAAATAGTACAACAGCACAAGGAGCCCTATGAGGAATTCAATGGATATCTTTACAAGTTACAACCTTGACAAAGAGGGTGTCCCAGAGAGCAACACAATGTGATTGATATTTGGAGCTAGTTCCAGTACAGCTTTTGTCTGTCACAAGTCACATGATGGTATAAGTGATCATTAGTGGAAGCAAGTGGAATTTTGATATATCAGACCAGTAAGACTAGAAATTATAAATAAGAATCAGAGGTTCTAGCTTAAATTTATATAAGGTATGCTTAAGTAGTTGGAAATAAATTGTTCTACAGAATTTCTGCATTCTTATAATATTTTAAATTAAGAAAGAAGGAAAAATGGATGAAAAAGACAATAAGATCACTAGATCAACTGGAAGCATTATTTTTCATAAAAGAAAGCAACTAAACATGCCTCAACAATGTTATGATTTCTAGAACAATAAAATATGATCTGCCAAATACACAAAGAACTAAATCCCCTGATGGGTTGGGCATTTCAAGAGTTGAATACTTGTATTGATACATGAGATTGTTGCCTGATAGTATAAACACCTCATTTTTTTCTTGTTTCTTCTTTGTGCAGCGTATGTTGTGGGATTCATCAATAATCATCACTGCCCATCTCCTACTAACCATACTTCTCTGAAGGCGACTTAGCATCTTGTATGAAATAACCACTACCTTTGGAGAAGCATCTAAATATTCAAGATTGTCTTGCCGACCAAACACTGAAAATCAGGAAATAACAACAGATATAATTTGAACAGTCAAAATTGTGCTCCTTATAGAAAATTAAATATGCGATGAAACTTGCCAACGCAATAGGGTAGCATCAAGAATTGAAGAACCATTCATACACAGGACACACAATAGGATGTTAGCCATATTTTGTAAAACAGTTGTCTTCACTAACATAGCAGAACTCAAGTACAACCTCTGGTCACAAATACATGTCATTTAGGACATCAATGCGGTCTCCAAAATACAACTTTGACCACTAATTTCTATTGTAATATATTTATAAAACCAAATAAAATTACAATATTATGAAAGTACTTTTCAAGACAAATCTACACATATGATTTTCATGTGTCCAATTTAAATATTCAAAATGATATTGATAGTCAAAGTTTTGAGAGTTTGACTACACTTATGTCCAAAACGACATGTATTTGTGACTGGAGGGAGTATAAATTACACCAAAAAATATTTTTTGAAACCAAAAAATTACACAAAAATATGACTTGACCAAAAAAATGAAGGAATGCATGAATTTTAAAGCCGATTGAGAGCCTGATTTGCAACCACCCATTACTCCAGTACTAACAATATTGCTTTAGGATTTTTGCAGTGCAATTTTTTGGGAAAGCATAGAAGCATTACTCTTGATTTACACCTAAGAAGCAATGCATCCTGGTGAACTTGAATAATGACTAATGTTAGCTAAGGTCACATTTTTCAACTCAGGAGCCCAAACATATCAGATTTTCGTTAATGCTTAACAATTTATTTTCTACAGTTAGTGCAACATTTAAATTGAACTAGTGCAATTTTGTTACAACATCATCAAAATACTAGCTAATCATAGGAAATTCAAAGTTCAACAAAAGCTCAAAATAAGTCAACTAAAGAAAAAAAATTGGAGTAGAGATCAACCGAAAACTAGGCATATATCATCTGATCCATCTATGGTAGTTTATATGGAATTTTGCCATGCGTCAATGCAATTTTGTCCTGCTACTCCTTTTTACTGAAACATTTCAAATTGAACTGATGCAACAAATGTCAGATAGTTGGGGGAATAACTTTCCAATGTCCGATGTTCAGAATTTTCGATAGATGAAATATAAATAAGCAATTCAGTTATAAAGAAGTGCAGGGTTGAACAAAAAATCAGGTATATGCTACTACATTTTAAAACTGGAAAATTCATAATACATAATACAATGCAGAAAGTATAGTCAGAGATAAGATTGGTATTTCTCAATTATTCAAAGTCAAATGAAATCTATACACTAGAACAATTCAATGATTGTAATACAAGATTTCACATCAACAAAAACAACAAAGACATATTAACTCTTGAATAATGAACATCTGAATTAGTACCAAGATGAATATCTTTTGGCAGAAATGAAGGATCCCAGCGTTCCAATTCCTCTGCCCAAGTATAACGCAAAACAGCTGGACATACTATTAATAAGGGGCCCTCATCTTTGAAGCAACAAGCTATTGCAATTGCCTGCATTTAAATGTATAAGAACGTAGTGCTTCCACAAGGAAAGAAGGCATTCAAAAGCAAATATGCTGATTTATTCCTATGATCTAAAAAATAAGTGTTATTAACACTTACTTGATCATGGAACTAAAAACCGCAGTTTCAGTTCAATATTCATAAAGCTCCAATCTACTACCGTTCAAATATTACTGATGTCTGATACTCTGATGCAAGCTCAAAATATCATTGTGCTCCATATTACTATGCCAGGTTATATAATTATATATGCTGTGAAACCTTACTTGAAACAATTATACTCTATGCACACACACAAGTATCCCCACAATAATCATACACAGAACAGCAAAAATTGCATTATCCAAATCATCATGCAATATGCTCACCTGGAGTGTCTTACCAAGCCCCATCTCATCTGCAATAAGGCAGCGCCCATGCCTTCGAAGCCCAAATCTCACACCTTCAAGTTGAAAGGGTAGGAGTGCAGCTCGTAAGTGCCGCGGCATCTTTGTGAGAAGCTCATCAACTTCTTTATCAGAAGCCCAGTTTTTACCGAGATTCTGAACAACATTTCTTGTTGTATAAGGTATATCTTGCACAACAGTTCCAGGCAACTTCTTCAAGCATTTTAACACTAGCTCATAGTCCACGAGCTTAAAAACAGAAGAAAGATGACCACTTTGACTTTGTGTTGTAGAGAATGGTACAGCCTAACAGTACCAACATTAATTTAAAAAAAGATCAGTTTTGATTCTAGACCAAAAGGCTTATCATATAAGAAATAGGACTAAAAACTTAAGTTAAATACTACGAGAGAGATTTGTTTTTATGCTTGACCTTCAAACCATGTTGGTCTAAATTGTAATCCACAGTATAATGTTTTCCTCCTCTTTTCTTTTTTTTTGGGGGGGGGCGGGGGGCTTTACAGTCATCATGTGTGTCAAAGCACTATAGAATGTGACATGATCACCATCTATATTGTGACAAAAATAGTGGCATGGTCATTATTATTGATTAAAAAGTTGAAATAGAAATATAGACGTAATATTAGTTGCAGCACTTCATACTAAATAAATACTAAGTAGTCAGTAGGAACCAGTATTTGCCCATAAGCCTGATATTTGAAAGGCCAAGTTAAAAGTCAGTAACATGTAGATTCCTCGATGCTCAGCAGTTAGACAAAAAGGCAGAAGAACTTCAGGGTTCATCCTCCGATGCTATGTTTTGGAGTATATTTCCGATACAGATAGAACATTGGTTAAGCTAAGCATGTGGAGGGAGTAAGGTCGTTCATGGGCGAATCTCCATGTGACAGTCCGAATGAGTCAATTTGGCAATAGCATAAGGATTTACAGTTTAGGGGACTTAGATTAATGATCTAGGATTCATCCACCAAACCTTGAGACAAAAATTCAAAACAAAGAAGCTATACTGAAGCTCTTGCAGACATTATAAACCACTTAACGGCCTGGTTGGGTCTGGGAGTCTAAATCCCACCTCAATTTAGCAAGGAAATGCTCTAAATCCATATCAGCGAGTAACCGCCAAAGAATCCAAATCAAAGAACGTTCATTTATCAGACACTAAAAAGGACAAAGAACCGAAGATAATTGGGCCTGTTCAGACACGTCAAATCAAAGAACTAATATTTATCAAGAAACGCTCGCAAATATCAATGTTTTGACAAGAATCACGAAAATAAACCAAAACCTTGTGAAGAAACACTTAAAGGCACCCAAGAAAGCACCAAATTCCTCAAACAGCTCACCAAGAAAGAACCGAATTCCTACTAAGAGGCTAAACCGGTAAAAGACGCATAAATTGGACAAGAAATCAAGAATGGATGGACAGTACCGAAGCGATACAGTCCTGGACGGTGCGGAGGCAATCGGCCTCCCCGGGGAAGGTCGCGCCCTCCACGGGTCCCACAGCCACCGAGAACTCGTCCGGGCTGTACACCTCCAGCACCACCTGGAAGCCCACTGGAGGCGGCGGCGGCGGCGGGGGAGGAAGGGCATGAGGCGGCGGCGGGGGAGGAAGGGCATGAGGGGGCAGCGGCGGCGGTGGACAAGGCGTGGGTGGAGCAATTGCTGAGCACTTGGCGAGCCTCGTCTGAGGCGGCGGTGGTGGAGGAGGAAGCGTAGGCGGAGCAATTCTTGGGCACTTGGCGAGCCTCCACGCGGTGTCAGCGGCGGCCTCCGCGGCGCGCTTGCGCTTCTCGAGGGCGGCGAGGCGGTTGGCCTCGATGCGGCGGCGCTGCTCCTCCGTGAGCTCCATGGGCTACGCCTACGCTAGGGTTGTGGGACCGGCATGGGACTCCTGTGAGTCGCGTGCGGGCGGTTGCGAGGGGAGCTGAGGGCGGGAGGAGACGAGCCTCCGGAGCAGAGAGCAGCGAATATATTGGGCCAGGCCCATTTCATGGATATGTTGGATCGTGCCTTCTCTCCGTGCCCATTCATGTCTGTTTACACCAAAAGATGTGGGCATCATATCCTGTGTCCATTTATGAATTTTTTAAACTTTAGATTCAATATATAATGAATTTATATATTGAAACTTCATACATAGGTAGAGTAATCTATTCGACAAGTTTACATCTACAATAATTTTTCTAAAATTTTTCATAACCTAATTATTAGTTACAATTTTTTCAAAATTTTTCATAACCTTTATTAGTTGTGCACGGTATGTACGGAAAACCCTATGTGCATAGGATATGTTACCAAAAGATGTGCTCCATCTATTCAGATTTATACGGTGTATTTTGTAATAGTTTTATCTATAAATATAGAATGTATTTTATGTTTTAATACAAAAAATAGTATGATATTCCATTTATATCCCTAATAAATATCCGATTTATTTGATATTATATGTGCATGCATTGAATATAGTGCTTAGAGATAATAATTAGAGATAGTTTAGTTATTTTTAACATTTCATTGATCTATGTGCCAAGAGGAAATACACTGTAAACTTGGAGGGAGTTACATGGGAAAACCGAAGGAAGAAGGAGGTTTGGGGTACCGGGACCTTCATGCTTTTAATATGGCTATGCTAGGGAAACAAGGTTGGCGGCTGTTACAAGATCCAGAGTCCCTATGTGCAAAAATTCTCAAGGCATGTCCTCAAAGGCCTTGATCTGTTAAAAAAAGGGATTAATATGTAGAGTGGCAGATGGCCGCTCGATTAAGATCTGGGAAGATCCGTGGATCTCGAGGGGTTTGACGAGGACATATCTTGCTTATGTAAATGAACTGATCGATCCTATTTCTGGGCAATGGGACCCTCTGTTGGTCAGGCAGACTTTCAGTGCTGATGATGCATCTGTCATCCTGTCGATTCCATTGCGGGACGACATGGAGGATTTCTACGCTTGGCACTTTGTTCAGAAGGGTCTGTTCTCTGTCAAGTCTGCTTACCGGGACTTTGTTCATATTCTGGATAGAGAGTTGAACAGCAGAGGTCAGTGCAGAACTGTTTCAAATCTGGCAATGGGAGCTGTGTTCAAATGGAACGCTATTTGGCGTATGAGAATCCTCAATAAAGGACCTATTTGGTAGAGCTTCAGATCCCAATTCACCTGAGATCTGAAACTTGTGGTCTAAAATAAAGTGAATTAAGTTTATATTTTTGGTCTAAAATATAAATAAGATGATCCATCTAAACACTCTTAATGTACTCACAGCTCTAGCTTCACGAATCTGATGGAGCTGGAGCCCTACTAAACACACCCAAAGTCTTTTTTTTTTAAGAGAGTTTCACATAATAGCTTGCCCATGCGCAGGAACATTGGCCGTCGCGGCATTAAACCACACACCAGATGCCCATTATGCCATCGCTATGACGAAGACGGTGGCCATCTGTTCTTGAAATGCAAGTTTGTCCAAGAGTGCTGGCGGATGCTGCAGTGGGAAAGTATTAGACTTAATCTGCTGGAGATGACGGGTGTCCCTATACAGATGTTTGCCTCAAAGCTCACTTGCATACACAGGATGTCCTCGTTCACTTGAGAGTACAGACTTCACAGAACAAGAAACCGGTGGACAAGTGGAAACCAGCATCTTCCAATTTGTTGGAGATCAACATTGATGGTTCGTTCTCTGAATCAACCAAGTCAGGGGGCTGGGGCTTTATTGTCAGAGATGACAACGGACAAGTCCATGGTGCTGGAGCCGGAAATATCCCAGATGCTATAGATCCTCTCAGAACTGAAGCTGAAGCAAGTGTCCAAGCTCTCAGATATGCAGTTGACGTAGGGATGGGAAGGATCGAGTTCGAAACAGATGCGCGATCTGAAGCTTGCCTCGGAGAGCTCTGAGCCTCTGATTAAGACCTTTCCCCGATCGGTGTCTTGAGTAGGGAGGCTAAATTCGTGCCGTTTTGTAATTTTTCTGATCATGTACTGCTCACGCTATAGGAAAAGAGTGGCCCATGAACTAGCTAAATACGGTGGTAATCTGGGTCCCTCGGGGTAATGCTGTGGCCTGACTCGACTCCGGTCTGCGTAACCTCTGGTTGCGAGTGATTTGTCTTCGCCTTCAGTTTGGAATCTGTCATATTCCATCTCAAAAAAAAAAGACAACATCAACCACCACATACCTGATTCAGTATCCAAATTCCTAGAGCAGCAAAACACATCAAAATTCAGCAAACAAAAACAATGCAACTTAGGAACAGCACATGAATATCTAATGATTATGAGCGCCAATGTTACATCAGTCTCTCATCAAGCTAAACGCCATGGCACATGATGTGGACATGTTGGACAAGGCTTGGTGTCTCGATTACAATAACAAGTAATAAGATATCAATAAATATGGGTGAGACCATGTTAAAATAGCCTTTTTCATCTGATCCGATGCAAAGCAACAGGAAAAACGACGCTATGTGAAGCCAGTCGCGTATTCTTGTCGCCCTGCAGTTTTCCTGCCATGCCCATCTCACTGTGAGTCACAACCAAGGATTCAGCAACATACGGCCTGGGCTTCAATTTTGCCATCCTGTCACGAAAAAAAAGGCTATATTCAAAACATATTTCTTCACTTCACATAGACAGATTCTCATTCCAGATGGGCCGATTATGGTCCCTTGGGAAGAGAACTACTCTGGTGGAATTGCATTTTGCAACTCTGTTCATGCTCAAAAAAGAAATACATCCAAGATGCATATTCTGTTTATTGCTACATTGCATCACCACTCTGGTATATTGCATGTTGAGTTCTGTTGCCACATGTTTGTTCTATTAACTATGGTGCAAGTGGATAGAGCAAGAAAACTAGCACGTCACACATAAAACAAGACATCAGCAATGCAGTTCTTCCTAAGAATTTTCACAAATGAAGTAGAAGAAAAACAGGCTGGATAACATGACTGCTCTAAACTAAATCAATGGCTCTATATTTATGATAAGGTACTTTGCTTGTCTTGTGGATGATCCAGATTAATAGCAACACATTCGACCAAAGAAAATCCAAAAGATCAGCATCATCAATAGTTTGGCTTCTCTTCTGACCTTCGACGACCACAAACAAGAATTGGAATGCTGAGATTTGGAGATGTTCACAAGTGCTCTACCAGTCTACCTTCCTCCAAAAACTTATGTGCTGTCATTTCTGACATGGTCACATGAATAAAGTTATCACTCCTTGATGGATAACTACGAGTACCAAAGTAGTTTAAATTATGGTTGAACAAAATGTAGACAAGAAAATAAAACCTGAAAGAAGTATAATTCGATAAGCTGTTTCAACAAGTGTTTGGTGATTCTTTTGGAGCTTCAGGCAGTAAATACCACGTATTGGCCGAGCCACATGTATGCAAGATCTATTACAGCAGCACTAAGCATGTAACACCATGTCATACACAAGAGACATTGTACAGCAATCATTCTTTTCCTTTTTTTTTTCTTTTTTTGAGATAGCCACCAATCATTCTATGTACGTTCAGACATGTCTACCCATGAAAATCGATGTTTGCGAACAGATTGAAGAACTAATCTGCCAGCATGAAGAAATATGGGAAATACCTAGCTGCCATCTTAAAGAATTCTATCTATTTTTTCTTCACAAGTAATGAATAGAATATCAAACTTTAAAATTAAATTATCCAATAAAGATAACAGTAAGCTGTACTTTGCAATTTACTGAAGACAGCAACAAAGAATGTCATATAATCACCTGATTCAAGTTCCTGATCAATACTCCTCCGTTGCCTCCTCAGAATCCGAGAGAGGTAGCAGGGTACCAACTCCAATAACATGCCCATTCAGGCATACAAAATACTCCACAGAATCATCGTAAGCACCCAGCCTGGCAGAAGCACTCCTCGGCATCATATTCGCCTGCAGCATGCTCCATAGCTTAGCCTTACAATAGGGGCACACCTCCCTTGGATGGAACTCCGCCCGCTTCTCAATCAACATCTTCTTGACCCTTGAATTGGCGAATGACTTAAAGATGCCTCGGAAAAACCCAAGTCACCTTCTTCCCCCTTATCAAGATGTTCGCATGGATCCGACACATACAAGACATCCGTCCTACACTGCAGAGGCAGGAAACTCTTGCCCGCAGTCCTCGAAAAACGTGTCTTGAACACAAAATGACCTGGGACATGGATGTTGTTGAACAGGCCCCCTTTTGTGCAGCCATTGCAATGGATGAGCAGCTTCCCAAGCGCCTTCCAGTTTCCATCAACAATGTGGCTGCCACCTGAATGCAAATCCAGCATCATCTTCGGCGCCCTGGCATGGCAGAACTCCTTCCACAGCACCCTCTTGGCAATCTCTTCGAACCACTTGCACACGCACGAGAGGACGGCGATCAGCCTGGGGTTCCAGTTCATGTGGCGGAAGACGAGGAACAGTGCATCCTCGCTGAGGTGGCCCTTGACGCAAATGCAGCTCGCTGAATGCATGCAGCGGTGCTGCTTCACCACCAACACCATTTTCACTTTTCCAGCAATCAAATCACTCCAGCAACAATGCCCACCTCCTCATACCCCCTTCAATCCTGTTTCACATTAGTAGTTCAGTTCCATGCAGAGCAACTGATTACTACCACAACAATGACAAAACAACAAATACCCCGTTTGGCTCAAGAAATGAATTTGATTCATTGAAATGGATTCAAATTCATACTCTAGTACAAGTAGATTTTGATTCAAGCCAATAACAATTCCAATTTTTCTGTTTGGCCGTCTTTTGGAAATTGGGATCAGGAGGTTTTCTCCACTCCCAAGTCCCAAATCAGCACCAAAGATGCAACCCCAGATAAAATTTAACGTCACGAATTAATCTGTACAAAATCATAACGAACAATCCCCATTAAGAAACCAAGTCCAGGTATAAATGATCGCATCAAGCACCAAATTAAGCCTTTGGAAGCTAAATTACACAGTGACCTTACAACTAATCGTTTTGACACACGACAGTTCTAATAGACCGACGCTGTAATTATGCTGCTGCCAAAATG
This sequence comes from Guadua angustifolia, assembly GCA_036346375.1. Classification (NCBI taxonomy): domain Eukaryota; kingdom Viridiplantae; phylum Streptophyta; class Magnoliopsida; order Poales; family Poaceae; genus Guadua; species Guadua angustifolia. The sequence goes on from CM070512.1 coordinate 7,036,174, forward strand.
AGTAAACTTCACAGGGAAAAACACACAACTAAATCACCACGAAAAATAACCAAACCTGTTGCTAAATTTCAACCGAGCACGAAGTACCTCGTGGCCTTTTTGTTCAGACATGTCATAAACAAACACTAGTACTCTACCAGTACACGATACAAAAATAACTCCCAGAAATAAGCTCGAATCGACAGCGTGGAATGCTTCCTAGATCCTATCCCAAGAAGAAACACATCCAAAAACAGCAGGAAACAAAGGAACCAAACTTATCCCCCGTAGCTCCCCAATGCAGCAAAAGTAACCCAACCCGCAGCTAATCCAACAAATGGCAGTCCGAAGAGCGCCCAAGACCGAGAAAAATCCACCCCCCCCCCCCCCCACACACACACACCCAACAAAAAAAAATCCGCTTCTCAGCACCAAATTCGAACCGCGCAACCGGACCCGCCGCTCAAGATCGAATCTTTACCTCCTTCGAGCCCCCCAAATCCGCCCCGCCCCAGGCTGCGGGATCGAGCTGCCGAGCCGACACGGCAAGCAGAGGAACGGCCGGGCAGGCGAGCCGGAAGCGGAACGACGGGAGGAAGCGACCAGAAGAGGCGCGGAATGAATTTACGGGAGTGCCCCTCGGCCAGCCGGCGTCCGACCGGGTGATGAGGCCATTATTGGCGGCTTTCGACGGGGAAAGGGTATTTCGGGGAGGTTAACTCTGAGAGAGAGTTGAAAGCAAGAAAGAAAGGAAGCCGCGCATCGCCACTAATAATAACTCCAGGTGGGCCGCCTCGGGAAAGGAGCTAGAGGCAAGGGATTTTTTTTTTTGTATTATTAAATCGCGCGATAGTTCTTACGGCCTGATAGCGACGTGTACTATGCATTTTTGGCATGTATTAAGGTAAGAAGAGATCTATGATGTATTTAGCTGCTTTGATTTTATTTCTTTTCATTTTTAGCTCCGCTGATCGTGTATTTGCGGGAATAGTCCTATGCCGCGGCAAGGGAGCGCGAATTATGATAATACCGTGAATAGGTAGGGCGAAATTTAAATGCTGCAGTAGGGCAGCCAAAGGTAGGGCAACGCTGTACTGCCAATGCAACAACTGGGCAGCACGATAAAATGCCATGCAGCTACATTGTTTTTTTTTGTAATTCCTTTTTAAAAAAGATAGCCTGGAAATTTTTGGATAAAAATAACAACAGTGTAACTCGAGCGTTATTTTTATAATCGAATTTTGTTTATCACAACCAACAAATGGCATGAAAAATGGTTCAGAGAGAAATGAGAAAGCTAGTGACACCAACGCGTAAAATTACCAAAACGATAAACATACGAAACACTTAGCAATGAGTTTCGCTGATTACATGCCAATGTCAGTCAATACAAATGATCACATTGATAGATAATGGAAGTTTTAATGTATTTGGATCGTTTTATTTTGGTTTTTCTATGTTTAGGTCCCATCCATCTGTATTAGCAGAAATGGCCCCACTCCGCTCAGCCCAGGCACGTGGCAATAGGGTAGCGTGGAAAATCCCTACCACAGTGGCAATGGTTGAAAGCCACGACAGGGCAGCATGGCATTAAGCTTGCCACGGCGTAATTTTTATAGTTGTTGTTACAATTTTTTTAACAAAATATAGAAATTACCATGTGGTCAATTCACCCTACGATAGCTTGTTCGATGTAGTAAACCAGGTGGGACTGTGATGCCACGTACATTGAAATGATGCATAACTGAACATATTTTGTTACAAGATACCGTATTGACAGGGCATTACAATTTGTTTTAACGAACTTTTTTGCAGCTCAGTTTTTTTATTGAAACCTACTGATGACGACATACAAAATTACTGAAATTAGAGGAGTGTGATCTTAATCCAAATTTGTGGCCTCTTTTTAGGAGCCATTCTGACAGCAAGCAATCCTCGTACATTTCACATTAAAAGCATGAGCATTGAGCTAGTGCTTCAACTCCACTTAATGTTAGTCCCCAAGATTCTGGGGCTCCAACTTCATTTAATAGTATTCCGAAGGTGATGGCGCTACAGCTCCAGTTAACGTTTGTTTCCAAAGTGCTATATCCAATGGTTGGCCAATCTACAAGTGTAATACTGAGAAGTATAGAAAATTGACAATCAAAAGAGAAGGTTTGTACATATACTATGTAACAACTTTATAGAAGTATACCCCTTTTATTGTTAATTTTTTGCACTTCCTAGCAGTACACTTGTAGATCGGCTAACTATTGGATATAGCACCTTGGGAATAAACGTTAACTAGAGTTGTAGCGCCATCACCTTCGGGACTACTATTAAATGGAATTGGAGCACTAGAATCTTGGAGACTAACATTAACTGAAGTTCGAGCACCAGCCCTATGGTCAAGCTTTGAGTGTAAAATGTACAATGATTGCTTACTGTCAAGATGGCTCCTAAAAGGAGGCTGTGAATTTGGATTAAAAACAGATTCCTCGTGCAATGCAAAAGGGTGTAAGTCTAAAGACATATAGTAATTACACATATGAAGTACGATACACCCATACAACTGCTCGCTCCTTAAAACCTCAATCCTAATCCGGTCGCCACTTTTGCGAACGGTGTTGGTCCTGTGGGTATGTGAACCGGTCAAGTGCGTGCGTATCGCTCCGCAAGTCATACTGGTAACTATCGATTTGCCTCGATCTTTCGATGAGAGGAGGGTAATTATCAATTTGGTAAGAATCAACGTTGACGGTCCGACTACAACCGTCCAGGACGTTGCGCCTTAGCGATCGATATACCAACTCCAGATGGTTATTGATCTCACCGAGCCGCGATCAACCTGACCACGAAGGTCCTTGTTCCTGCAAGCAATCGAAGAACATAGCAAGAACAAGAAGAACAACCAACTAAATTGGCAAATATGTATTAAGATAAGATCTGAAAGTATTACAAACGGTGGGTTTCTGTAACGATAAAGCAGGTGGTCTGTCCGACACGCGTGATTACCGGTATGTAGCAAAGGCTAGACATAACTAAACAAAACCCAAGTCCTAGATGAGGGTTTGGCCGTTTGGGTGGTTATTTATACTATAGGAGTAAGAGGGGATCGGCCATAACATAGGAGATCTAATACAACTCAAATTCAAAGCACAAAGTCTACTTTGACTAGAGTTTAACTCGACCTGAAAAAGCAACGTGTGGTTTTTGGCAGTTTTCGGATGGATCTGAAGGAGTTTTGAGGTGAGGCTAGATCCCTTGAGAATTAGACTCTGAGATCTTTCCAACGAATACTCGTGGGCCTCTAGAAACCTCCGAATCGAAAGTTAGCCTTTTAAAGTCAGCGCTGTTAGTGAGGCCGAACTAGACTCGAACTTGAACTTCTCTTTCCAATCCGACTTGAACTTGATCTTTGGCCCAATTTTGGTCCACGAGAGTCCTTCTCCATGGTTCCTAAGCATTAAATAGCATCCCATTCAGATTATCACTTATGTGGAGGCTTAGGAACGCATTCACCTGATGATTAAGCTGTCGTGCACGAGCTCGAGTCATTGGTCCTTGGACTATTGTAGGATTGGCTCATTGGTGAGCTGTAGTAGACGTGGTTATATCAAGAGAGGTGATGTCCTCAACAGGAGACGGCCAAGGTGGTGGCCTAACTGCTGGAGGTGAAGGTGCCATGCCTAGAAGCCTAGGCGGCGGCCAAGGCGGCAACTGAACTAATGTAGATGATGACGCCAAATCCAAAGGCCAAGAAGGCAAAATACATGATCGTCCTGGCCAAGGTGGAGGTCGATGAAGCCATGTAGATGAAAGCAGCGTAGTAGGAATAGCCTTGGTCATATCCATGCCGAACATAGTCTCATCACTAGGTGTCCTGTGTTGTGGGAGGGGCCTTGTTAAGTTGATTGGGTCCTAGCTATTGTTCGCGGAACATATCTTACACCCACCTAGGAGGTTGCATTGGAATATATTGTTAGTGATGTGGACAAAAGAGAGTGCAACAAGTAACTTAACTTACATGAAGCACTTACTGATGCCGGTTGTGAGGTCGTGGAGTGTTGTTCTCACTGGCTAAACTCGTCCCTAGAAACCTACAGGCACGTAGTGTTATCTCAGTTCCACCTTAGAAATCACTTCAACTGGACAAAACATACCTGTCGTAGCACCTGCATAGATGACGACCCTACACCATAATCATGCATAGTGTACAGGGTGCAGGTCTGGCTGAACCAAGTATCCCAAGGTGGGTACTACGATAAGCGTGCCGACGTAAACTTACCTTAAGTTGAACTTTCTGGTGGCAAGTCCTGATCGAGGGTGTCCACATTGGAGTCTGTGTCGACCTCTGGAGCTGTACGTGTTGGTGACGGAGCAGGTGCTTTATGTCCATGCCTGGACGATGATGACGGAAGGAGAGTTTGACCCCTACACGCATGTTGTAAAGGGACATAATAGGGCTGTTTGGTTGCCTGCATGCACAGAGATTTGCATCTACAAATGCATAATCTTGTTTTTTTCTTATGTTTGGTTGCCTGCATCTAGTTTTAAGTCTGGCTCTCTGGATGCAAGATTCTCCATGCAGCCTGGCTCTGGAGATACGAAGAAAATGGGCGTATCTCTGGATGCAGCGCATGGCAGTCTCGTGTTTTGCGCAAGGGGCCACTGTCAGCCACAATAACAAACCATGCATGCAGTGCCACATGGGTATGTAAATTTTCCTTTTTTCTTTTTGTTTATATCTTTTGATTAACATCTCCGATTATCGAACCAATTTCAAAAATGGGTTCCTGACCTTTTTTTGAACAAAATTAGACCACACCTGCTATATAAATTTCAAAATATTTAAATTTCAAAATACCTGCCTACTAAACACTCAACCAAACACCGTCTTTGCATCTGTGTATTCTGTATCCCATCAGTCTGGCTGAGTCGAACGGGCCAGGCTCGTGAGAGAAGACAACCAAACAGCCGCAATATGTACGAAAATGTTAAGTACCTCCAATGTTAAGAAGTTCTACAAATGAAGGTATGTTCAATAATAGTTAATAACTTCAATTGAAGAGAACGTACCTGATATGGCGTCTGCATAGATGATGTGCGTACACCGAAGTTGTGTATGCTGTAAGGGATGTAGGTCTGGCCAAACTCAAACTCTTGCGGTAAGCATGCTGGCACGAACGTACCCCAACCGAAATTTATAGGCGGCAAGTCCCGATCAGACGAGTCCATCTCCGATTTTGTGTTGACCTCAGGAGCTGTAAGTGCTAGTGACAGAACAGGTGCTTCATGCTGGTGCCTAGATAATGATGAAAGGAGAGAGCAATCCCTGTGCGCGTGCTGTGAAAGGATATGGCATGACAAAAAAGGTTGCATTGCGTATAAGCTTACGAAAGGATATGGCACGACAAAAAAGCATTTTGGTTATACTGGATAAAAACAACTTATTGCCTTGGTTATCATATCTTAGTCAACAGTGACAATTATTAGTGCATAGAGCGCAGTAGCGGACCCAGGATTTTTTAAGAGTCTGGGCGGACTCATCATTAATACACTAAAATTAATTGTGCCTAACTATTGAGTTGCATACACCAGCTAGTTCACCCAAAAGCTTAAGCTGATGAGGAAAAGTGGGCATTTCACTTATACTTCAACACTCCCCCTCACGTGCAGGCTCCCTTAGACCTAGGACGTGGAATAGAAGTGGGTTGTAATTATTTTTTTTAAATTGCGCCAACCGGATCTTGAACTCGAGACCTCTTGACTCTGATACCATATTGAGTTGCATGCACCAGCTAGTTCACCCAAAAGCTTAAGCTGATGAGGAAAAGTGGGCAATTCACTTATACTTCAACACTAACAATTTTCTATCAAAAGTCCTATCTCCAAAGGAGAAACCTATTTAAGCTTCCGAGGACGAGGCAACTGCATTTTTCGAGTCTTGATATTCTAAAATCGTCGAAGAACAGTAGATGGCCCAGTGCTCCAAGCTGTTGTGTCGCCTGAACATATATGCATATCTCATCTTTTCTTGGCAGAGGAGCCCGGGCAGACGCCCAGGCTTGCCCAGCTGTGGATCCGCCCCTGATAGAGCGAGTGCTAGATCACGGACAGTTTTTTTTCCTTTCTAACAGCTATCTAGAGATCGCATGCATTTTGACAAAAGAAAGTCACTCGGCTTTCATTTGCACCGGAGGAATTTGACATGTGTTTTCCGGAGTCTGTACTTGTTCATGTAAAGTTTTCATTAAATTTAGGGAGATACTAGCGCTCGGACGTCCGGTCACTGTTTATCTCATCAGATGCCTCTTGCAATATTTTATTTCTACGTGTGCAACATTTTTTTCTGACAAGTGCAACATTTTTTTTAACACTTGCAACATTAGTTTACTGTAGAGAATTTCACTGTTTGTCGAAGGAAAATATTGCACGCGTTAGTAGGAAATATTGCACGTGTATAAAAAAAATATTACAATGTATCCGAAAATTTTAGACGTCGAGACACAAGCCATTAGGTTAAATTTATCCAAAATTTTCACATTCTAAACAGTTATCAAGCGAGCGTTTTGTGCTAAGTTAAAAACGAACCCTCCTCACTTTTTTTTGGCACTAGCTACCTCCTTACCCTGCCACACCCCCACGGGCCAGCAAGGTGATGCACTGATGCGTTAGAAATGGCTGGCTGGCTGCCCTCCGGTTGGCTTTTCTAGACCCGTGTCTCTTTTATTTTTATGTAAATTTGGTGTCTTTCTGAACGTAATTATAAAAATAGATTTATTCTTGATTGTGAAAACACTAGAAGGTCACACTTGCCACCTTTTGCAGGCGACCCTAGCTCCGGGACCATGACACCACGCCTTCCGCGCTCGCTCGCCCTCCTCTTGCGTTCCCCGGGTGCGGCAAGGATAGGTGTCGCCTGCCATATCTTCTGCAGTGGAAAAGGGGGCCAAATCTGCAAATATATTCATAAGAGGCTATATTTGCAAAAAAAAACCGAAGGAGATGGGCTAGACAAGTGATGACTTTGCGTGTATCAGGACATGTATAATGGGATGACGCCAGTTATTTATATGTTTTTGTTGCGTATGATTTTTACTAACATAAGAGGGAGAGAAGGAGGAAAAAAGTGTAGTTGGTTCTTCATGAAGAGGTGACCTAAGATCATGAATTTAGGGCATATAGATAGCACAAAACACCTTTATATGAGTTATTGTTTATAACAAATATTTTTCTATGATATAATTAAAAGATTATGGAGCTACATAGTACAAACTTAACATACAAACCATTATAGAAATGGTCTTTAATTTTGTCTCTTTAGCCTTAGCATCTCTCTTTTTTTTTACAAATCTAGCCCCCTCTTTGTGTGTGGATTTGCAAATTTGCCCCCTACCACCCGCCCCCTCCGTGGAAGGCACAACCAGTGACACGTTTCCTATATCGCACTCGGGGAACATGAAAACTGGCTTGCCGCACCTAAGGAGCATGGAAGTGGGTAGAGCTCAGCCGACCATGGAAGCAACGTGGTCCGCCATAGTAAGGTAGCTTCCGTGTTACCCAGACATGGTAGCGAGTTCTTGTTGCACTCGCCCATGCACTACCGCGCTCCCCTATGCCTACACTAACACCATCGGTCGACCTGCAACAGCACCGGCTAGCTTTCGCACTCCCTACAAATTGTTGCGTCTTTCACAATAAAGGAGAGAGTCAAATTTTCAAATTCACGCACAAAGCACAAGAATTGAAAAAAAGAGCTGCCACAGTTTAGAAAAGTAATGGTTTTTGTGTCTCAGGTTGTTTGGTTGCTTGCACCTAGGGATGAAAACGGATATCCAATTTCGAACAAATTCGACATTTTAAATAGATATATAACGATTTGGTTTTCATTTTTAACACTTTAGCAAGCTCATTATAAAAATAAGATTATAAAATTAGATAAAAAATTACACATTATTTGCTTCCCATAAATAAAAGGTGAAAAATATCCGAATCCGTATCCGATTGATATCCAATGTTTCTATCATTTAAATAAATATATAATGAATTTGAGGTTCATTTTTATGAATTTGAATAAGCTCAACACCACAAACAAGAATATGAATTGATAGAAAATTCTATATCTTATTTGTTTCCCATTGAAGAACAAAGACAAAAAAATTGATATCCGAATTACTATCCGTTTTCATCCTGCACCGCCGCCCTGACCCAGCACATGCAAAACTCCCACCGCATCCGATAGGGGTGCACGCGCTCGTTCGCGCAATGTACACGCATTTGCTTCCGCTCACCATTTATGCCATTTGTTCTTTACTCTCGCTCGATTCCTCTCCCCGCTCCTCTTGTTGCCCCTCGATGCCGCCGCTCGATCTACAGCCAAAGACGACAGAACTCGCTGCCGTTCACCACCAAACGACGAACTATGCTGCTATGCTACCCTCACTTGATCTCACCTCTTGTTGTCCCGTTTGGAACCCTAACCATGTCTTGGCGTCGGGACGAGCACGACGAAGATGGAGCTTATCGAGGGAACTGTTGATGCTGTCTTCAAGGCTGTGATGCTTGGAACCCAGAGCCGCCGTCGTCCTGGCTGTTGGAGATATGCTATAGAGACGATCATAGAGATTATTATATTTTCTTATGTTCATAATTTATTATCTTGTTCCTTAAATAATATCATTATTATTTATTAACAAATATGTGACTTATTTGTAAACTCTATATATGACTTTATGATGATTATTCTAAAAATGATCTCTAGTCAATAAATATATGAGGATACATATGAATAGACTAACATATGTATTGGTTGAGATGACATTGGTTGATGACCATGTTTCACAGGGCATGAATATGGAGATATCAAACCAATAATATGGACTATGTTAGATAACATGAAGTTGGATCAACCAACCTTGACACACTGTGAAAGTGTTGTAGTCTTACTTGTCATTAGTTGATCTCATATATAATGTGTATCTATATCCTTACACTTGAGGTTGACACATGTACTCGAGATGTGTAATGACTTACTTAGGGGTTGTTAAATACTACTTCATAACTGGGTAGTTATAAAGGTGGCTTTCGGATTTATCGTGAAGCATGCTGCATCGATCAAGATGAGATTTGTCCCTCCATACAAGTGAGATATCTCTAGGCTTCTCGAGTGGTAGGATTCTGGAAATAAATGGTCATACTACTTGCGGTTAAAGAGTTAACCATAGTCGAGGGTTTTGAGTCGTGTAATCGAGAAAGAGTGATCGAGCGCCAAATAAGGATGTGACATACTCGTCTTAAGTTTGACCGATATCATGAGGCAAAGTAAAATGAATATAACTAAGCATTGTTAAGATTCGTCCATTGTTATCTTTACTCAGGAGTCAACATGTCTTACTAGGGACCGCTATCGATTAATGGTTGAGTAAGAGTATTCGGACCATGTTCAAGTGTATGTAAACCTATAGGGTTGTACATTTAAAGGGTTAGGATTTAATTCAGATGATAATCCAAATTCTGATGGCATTTGAGTTCCTAATGGGCCTTTAATGTATAGACCCATTGTGATGCGTTTATATAAAAGGATGGGGCAGTGGCTTTAGGGTTAAGAGACGCCATAGAAATTCAGAATTTTCAAAACCCTAGCCGCCACATATCCTTTACCCAAAACCGCACAGCTGACGGTAGCACTCCGGCACGTGGCATCCTTACCCAGTATTGTGGATACCTTGAAGGCATTACTGCGAAGCTTCAAAACTAGGATAAACCATAGCATATGATGGTGATATGGACAATCCGCAACCTGCGATGGTCACGACAAGTTGTTGGAGGAGGTGCAAGAAAAGTACGACTATAACTACACCAACGCACTACATCCACTCTACTTTTGCTACAGATCTACACATTCAGTGATAGTTTCGTGATTTATAACTTATAGTGATTTTTTATTTACACGGTAGAAAATTTTAAATCTATACTAAAGTAGTCTACCTGTTCCTTTCACTGGCCGCCGCCACCCGGAAGGTACGTGGATTCGTTGGATCTGAGCTCCCTGCAGCAAATCACTTGGTGCTTTTACTTTCCTGGATTTAGTGTTGTGTGTGCATTGTCGATTGGGGAGTCAGATCTGGCGCACCTAGCCGGCCTCCGTCCACCTGAAATTTCCATACCGGACTCCTGTCGAAGGTGCGTCTTTTTTCTTTACATTATCATCATTCCTTTTTGTATATGGTACATCTGATGATGAAGAACACGGCCCAGACATTTCTCCGAAGGAGACAGAGCCGAGCACCTCCAAATAATCAGAGAATCAGCATTTTGTGAAGACCAATCTTCAGATGAGGGCTCTGGCAGCAGGCACTTGAAATGTCCAAGGACTCCACACTTGTTCCGAACATGTTATATAATATGAGGTCAATAGTTGTTGGCAAAGTTATTTAGTTGATTTGTTGTTCAAGTTTCTAGGGCCAAGTTTACTGATCCTGTTCTCATGTTGATAAAGACATGAAATTGTTGATTTTGATCTGGTACTAACACATACTCAATTGCTTTTTACTGTGTCTCTGGCCAATGATAAGATGAAAAATATCTGATTGCCATATAATCTGATGCAACATTCAGTTTTCAGACAACTTAAACAATTTTTTTGAATTCGATGGTCAGGCCAGTGATGAGTTGATATAATCTGGAACCATTCATCTTTCAGCTCAGTTCTTTTTTTTTTGGCTGCAAGGAAGTGTTGCTCAGTGGTTTTTCCATCTTGTCCTACTGATCGATTCCATACTAGTTAAGTTGTACTCTTGGGCTGCTGAGAACTCGTACTCACTTCATTTTTTGCAAATTCTACACGTCGACAAGGTATGTAGAGCAATAATCATCGTATGATGCATGGGAGGAAGCCATCATCTTTAGTTCTAGCTGTTGTAAAACTTCTCATGTACCACCTCATGTAACTGACCGTGATCGAAATTAATTATTCGTTGTAACATTAATGTACCAGTATTTCCATAAGTTGTTTCCATGTATTAGTTCAAGTAATTGCGAAATGGATAATGTAAAAAGTTGTTCGATTTTCAGTGGTTTTTGTCAACAGAAATGTTCATGTCGCGTGGTTGTCCCGCTGTCCCGCATGGAGGTGTTCGAGGTGGACCTCGCGGGGAGTCGGCTGATCCCGCTAAGCGGCACCGGCGACCGCGCGCCGTTCGTCGGCGAGACTCACACCGTCATGGTCTCCACCGAAAAGTTCCCCAAGATTACTATTTTCTCCAGCGCGGTCGTCGTGTTGGCATCTACTATTTGGAGACTAGCAAGGCTACACCGCCGAGAGAGCTCCGCCCGGATGGAGATGGGAGGTTCTTCCCCTGCGCCGGCCACTGGGAGCTTGATGATTATCTAATCTTCATCGTCCAAGAGGGCTACAATCTCGATAATATTATTGATCTCATGATCTGTGAGTCTTAAGGTTCTGTCTCAGACTGTCTGTGCTTCCATTACGCTAGTGTTGGTCTTTCGAGACTAAGGATCGTTAATGGGTGAATGCGTGCAAAGTTGCTTTCACCTGTCTTTGGTTAATGGGCCTAATTGTTTGTTGTTAACTTATAATTACGTTTTGAGAGGTGTTTCTATATCTTTCTTTTTAAAAGTTGTATACATATTAAAACATAAATAAAGAGTAATTACTGGCCTCTTATGCCTTTTGTTAGCCTGTTTCCCGTGTCTATTTTTCAAGCTTTTGGTAATTAGCTTGTTTCTGAGAACTTCTCCGTCTCCTTGGTCAGCTCGTTAATTTATCTGTCTGGTGAAGTGATTATGAACTTAGGGCCTGTTTATTTTAACTTTGGATTGTAGAGAAGCTGATTCTTCAAAAACTGGAATCCAAAAACACATATGAAGTGGATTATGGATTCTAGTGTACATAGATGGGTTAGATTGTGAAAATCGAATTCTAGAATTGGATTGTTTGTTTTTATTCTACTTTTGAGATCAGAATTCAGAATCAAAAGTAAAAACAAACATGCCCTTAAACTATACAGCGACTATGTACACAACTAATAGTTGTGGTACTTCACCAAGCTGCTTGTGGAAGATGATGCATCATTCAAATTTAGAAGCTGGGAAGGAGGTGTTTGGAGTTTGGATGTATACTACTATTTGCCACATTGCTTGGCCAAAGTGTGACAAGTCACTGTTTCTGTGGCTTCTGATTTTTTTTTTTTTTTGGATATTACAAAGTAGACGCACACCGTAGCTACTGCATTGTACCGAACCAACCATGAGCCAAATTTATTTCTGAATTTTAATAAAACCAAAACCCCAAAATCTATCATCAATTCAATTTAAACATTCACCACCAATCTACTCCAATTTATAGACTGCATAACCTACCATTCCAACTTGGACCACGTATTACAAATTCAAGGCTTTTACAATATATGCACAATACAAAGTTTGACAAGAAATGTTTCTACAATAAATGCATCTTGTTTATGCAAGGCACCGAAAATGTTCTTTTCTCTTTTATGTGGAAATTAGCATGAATGCTATGCAGTTTATATATTTCATAAAGTGTATTCATGCTGTAAGGAAACTGAAAAGATAAGATGCACATGAGTGAACGACTACTGAAACAGTTACTAAAGAAGTAATTAGTTGCAATGCAACAACCACGATTTTTCAGCACGAAAACATTTTGCAGGCAAGTTACATAGCTCAATATAGAAAGGGGCCATATGCAGTAGGGAATGGAGACTGCAACTTAAACGATCCCCGGTCCTCAGTGCCGTCGATCGAGGGTATTCCTAGCATAGTTATAAAATCGGTACAATGATTTTGAACAGTATCTTCAAAAGATCTGGACTGTAGCATTTTGATCTAACAGCCCACTTTGATCTAACAGCCCACTACAACCCCTTAAATCTCAATTCCTTCATTTGATAATGCTACCTTTTTCATGAGAGATATCCACAATCTCCAAAGGATGTGAAACATATGCAGTTTCATACAGATGATGAATGCATCTAGCAGATAAAATCGTCCGCGCTCCCACCAACTTTCCCCTCCCAAAATTCTCGAAAATTTTCACCAGTACACTGGCACAGGGGCTATACTCTGACATAGGACCGTCACGCACAATTTCATGGCTATTCCACCATGCCAGCATTTGTACATCATGGGCAGAGGCAGCAAATCGTGTAGTCACTTTTAACCAACTAGGGGACTTGTGCATATTTCTCCTTCAGTAGTCAACAAGATGTTCTCAATGTTTGGCAATGAAGATATCTGCCTTCCTTTTGGCATATTCATGAACTATGCTAGCTGTGCTCTCTCTATGGCGTAAATAAAACTCTGCAAGCAATATTCTACTTTCTTCAGGTAAGAGGTCACCATGCTGACCCTGTAATTAAAACTGAAGATAAGATGCTGTCTGTTTACAAAGAACTTACAACAGGTTCCTAGTCAGCATTTCCCTCATTTAAAGGTATACTTAGCAGCATTAACAGAGAACAAAGGCATGAAAGCACAAATACAAGTTTCTATATTTTCCAAAGAAGAATGAGAGTTCAGATGATCATTTCAAAATCTGTCAGTGAGTTGAAACTAAAAGTAATGCTGGTGATAATTCAAACCATTCAGATACATTAACCGTAAATCGACCTGATTGACAAGTTGGCCACATTCTGCACTGGTTGTTACAAGTTCGTAGGTGAGCTTGGAGGTCAGGTGAAACCAAAAGTACAAACTGAATTTGGTGATTGTGCTTCGTGCTAATACATTTAGTAGCAATACTTGAGACTTGCTAAGTCTAGCTAGCGGCAAGTGGCTTACAAGACAGCTTATTTATTTATGTATTTGAGCAAAAGAAGCCAGCTTATTCAGTTTATAGTCTATAAGCCCATTAAGACGGTTTATGAGATAAGATACACATAATCTATCATGGATCTGATAAACTCTAGAGGCTGCTCTCTGCTGCCTTCAGTTTATCCTAAATGAGCGAATCAAATTTCAGAACTAAACTCAAAAGTAACCAACTGTTTGGCCATAGTTTAAGTTTATGATGGTGATAAAAATAAACTTAAGATAAGTAAAACAGGCCCTTGTTAATGGGCTAATGGCTCTGTGTGCACTATGATTCATAAGCATCAATGGCGAAAGTGGAAAACCAAAATAATAGCTGCTTTCTCCTCAGAATGTGGCTGAAATTCTGAAGCAGCAGTACAATATGATGACAGATGGAATTTTAATATTTGGGGGTATCATGTTTTCTATTGAGAAAGAATGATATCAGGATGGGAAAAGGTGCACTTACAAGGCGGGAAACTCTATCACAAACAGCATGGTGCATAAGGATTCCAGATGCAACAGATACATTAAAAGAATCCACCATGCCTTTCATTGGAACACTACAGTGCAAGTCTGACAACTCCAGAGCGTCATCACTAATACCCCTGCCACAGAAGGATTATTTAATATCCAACCATCATTGTAGAATGAAACATTAGTGTACCAATAGCCATGCAGATATCATGCCGGGGAAAAAAATACCTAAACTAGTATGACAGTTTGTGTATTTGTGTGAACTTTTCGAGGCATAATGCCGCAGTATTCTTTACATGATGAAGTATTTCACTTGGTAATAATAAAAAATATGGAATTTCTAGTTTGTAACCTGAAAGCATCAAAATAAGCTATCCGTAGAACACACAACAAATTGTGATAATATTTTATTTATGGCATTACAGCTAGTCTATTCACCAAGGAACATTTGCAAATTCTCTTGCAAGAGAGATTCAAATATCTCACCACAAAGTTGTAAGTATATCTAAAAGTTGCAAACATTTCTTGCTTTAGTTAAAAAAAGGAATAATAAAAATACAACAGAAAGCAAATAAAAAACAGGAGTGGACAACTGACTGCATCATTTAAATAGTTACAAGACTTGTTGAAGTATAAGTGAATTGTCCACCTTTCCTCATCAGCTTAAGCTTTTGGGTGAACTGGTTGGTGCATACAACTCAATATGGTATCAGAGCCAAGAGGTCTTAAGTTCAAGACTCGGTTGACGCAATTAAAAAAAATAATTGCAGTCCACTTCTATTCCACGTCCTAAGCCTGAGGGAGCCTGCACGTGAGGGGGAGTGTTGAAGTATAAGTGAATTGTCCACCTTTCCTCATCAGCTTAAGCTTTTGGGTGAACTGGTTGGTGCATACAACTCAATAAGACTCATTATAGCCAGGGCCGTTCCTGGGCCGGTGCAACAGGTGCCGTCCCTGGGCCGGTGCAACAGGTGCCGTCGCCTAGGGCCCACGATGGGGAGGG
This sequence comes from Guadua angustifolia, assembly GCA_036346375.1. NCBI lineage: Eukaryota > Viridiplantae > Streptophyta > Magnoliopsida > Poales > Poaceae > Guadua > Guadua angustifolia. Next base: position 7,051,451 of record CM070512.1, read on the forward strand.
GCCCCGACCCATGTCAGGATATGTCCCCCCTCTCTTTCTCTCTTCTATCATTGATATCAGGATATGTCCTGTGCGAGACATTCTCTCCCCCCTCTCTTTTTCTCTTCTATTATTAGTTTTTTGAGAGGATATATCATGTATATTTGCAACCAGATCGCTTATTTTGATTATATATCATGTATGCGTCATCTTTGTAACTGAAGAAATATTTTGATTATATACTTAACATATGCCTTTACAATTAATAGATAAAAACATTTTTATGTTGCTGAAATCAAGGGCCCTATTTCTTGACTTGCACTAGGGCTCCCGAAATATGAGGAACGGCCCTGATTATAGCATAACTGTAACAGAAGATGCATATCTGGAGACGAGGAAGAGCCCCTACTTATGCTCATTGCCCACAACAATAGCCGTCGGAAGAGACCAATCCATGTCATACACAGAAACCTACAAATCCATTCAAAACATATTATTTCTTTAGTCTTATTACTTAGAGAATAATAGAGCATCTTTTGATGAGAAATGCAATCCTGATGAATTATGAAAAACAATAAAAGAAATAAAGAACATGAACAATGTAATATCACATATTCTTATTTCACAAAACTACAAAAGGCAGAAGTTAGTCTTCTAGAATGTTTAGTTGAGCAGTAAAATATATCCTCACTTTCAATTTAAACGTTCACCAACAATCTACTCCAGTTTATATACTGCATAACCTTAAATAGATGATGACCAGAACCATTCCACAATTGACTGTTAACAAAATTGGTTGCTATGGATGGTTGGACTGCTCACCAAGGATCACTTACAAATTCAAGGCTTTTACAATATATCTACAACAAATGCATCTTGTCTATGTAAGTCATTGAAAATGTTCTTTTCGTAAAAAGAAAAATTAAAAACCTTCTTTTGACTGCAGACAACAAATGGCAATGCATTAGATGATATGGAAAACAAGAATCAGTCCCCAAACAAGTGTATTCATGTTGCATGAAAACTGAAAGGATAAGATTCACAAGAGTGAAAGACTACCGAATCAGTTCCCAAACAAGTAGTTGCAATGCGGTAACCACGCATTTTCAAAGCCTGAAGGCATTCTGCAGGCGAGTTCCATAGCTCAATATCCAGCCATTTCTCAGCACCCATGCTTACATGCCTGTTGTCTCTATACCTGCAACAGTCAAGAAGCATCTTCATTTGATTATGAACTAGGTTTTTGTTGAGTCATATCTACAATCTTCAAAGGATGTGAAACCTAGGAAGTTTCATACATATGATGAATACATAACTTCTAAGGAGTTATCAACACATATCCTAAAAAAATCTAATCGGGGCACAAAACCATGTAACAACGCTAGAAACTAATAAGTAGCAACAAGATACTTAGTCTTGAGCAATTTTCTTCACATTCATCTGAGTCAACAGCTAATTAGTGAAAGTACCAATCCAGTTGCCAATTTGGAAACCTTTGGTATGGTAATTGTTCTCTTTATGTTGGCTTTTTCTTCCACGGTTCTAAAGTGCAATAGAAACACCATTTTCTTCCAACCAGTTTCCCAAGAATTTATGTGGTTCAAGCTAATGGACCGAATAAAATAGAATACACAGAGCCAAAGACTGTTTCTCAACTATTTGGCACCACAAAGGAGAATAGACGTATACCATTTTATATAACCTATTCATTTGGAGGGTAAAGGAGCAAATTAGGGGGCAATAGATGCAAACTATGTGCGAGAAATAGGATGATTGAGCGTTTCATGAGGATTGAGCCAAAGCTGCCAAACCCATCCCATCCAAAATAGTCTCTGAAGTCACATTAATTATCTTCATCCATTCACATTTCACAATTTGCTCAACTAGCTAATTCAACAACTCCAGAGCTAACAATTTGGGTTCTCATCTTCACCTCAGCACCTTTTGTTGCCGTCGCAGGAGATGACGTGCACGGACTGCACGCCCAGAGCGTCCGCGGACCGGAACGCCGCGGAGACGTTGCCGAAGTCGGAAAGCCCCTCTACGACGAGGCACACGGCGTAGCTTCTGTTCTCGACGGCGCGGCGGATCCGCTCCCGCCGCGCCTCGAGGATGTGCGGCTCCAGCACCTCCACCACCTCCCGGCTCGTCAGCTCCACGCCCCCAGCCGCCCGGAACGCGTCTAGGTAAGGGAACCACCTCCCCCGCCCCGCCGCCGCGTCGTCGTCGGCGCGGCGCTGCAGCTTCATGAGGCGGTCGATCCGGCCGCGGCCGGGGGAGGCGAGTTTCGGGACGAGGAGCTGCTCGACGGTGTCGACACCGTCGTAGGGGTCAGCGTCCGCGTCCGCATCAGGGGCGGCGGCGGCTGAGAGAGCGCAGGCGCGGAGCCGAGACCCGGAGCTCAGGTGGTGCCCGAGGAGGCGGAAGGGACGAGGCGGGGGCAACGGGGAAAAGGCAGAGGCGAGGGAGGAGAAGGATAGCGTTCTGGAGGCCATTGCTGCGCGTTCGTCAGGGTTTGGCTAGGTGTCCCGCAACACGAACGGCAAGAAAGCACTGAACTCAACTCACTCTCGGTGCAAGAAGCTCGAGCTCTTCAAGCCATTTTTGTCTGTTTTTTTTCTTTTTTCTTTTCCTAACATCTTCGCGTGTGTATATATATATATATATATCTTCTTATTGTAGGAGACGCTCCCGCACTTGAGGAGCGTGAGTGCAGGCGAGCTGCGGCAACGGGCACATGAGCGTGGAAATAGCCGCTTCCGAGCTGGGGCAGCGCGAGAGGAGAGTCGGTGTCGTGGCCAAAAAGCACGGGAGGTGAGCTGCCATGGTTAGGGAGTGCGAGAGATGTGTTGCCATGATCTCGAAAGATCTGGTGATACGTGTTATCTTCGAATATTTTTATGATTAAGGATAAGATTAATACTGTAAATGCGTTCGTGGGGCTAAATTTATAAAAAAAAAATGAGGTGGAAGAGACTTAAAAAAGGATGATTTCTCAATGCAGGAGCAGGAGAGGATGTGCGGCCGTGTCGAGATTTTCAGAAGGCCTGTGCGTCCATCACTTGCGTGCTGCGTGCTCCAGCGTCAGAATTTCTTGTGCGGTCTGCTCTGCGTATTCTCCTTTGCCCTTTTCTTGCAAGTCAAGAAGCTCATGTGAAATCATTTGCCCTTCTCTTACAAATCAGACAGGGAGATTGCAGGTGCTATGCCTGTCTGGGAAGCATGCAGGTCTCTTAAACTCGGAAACGAGGTGCTACTGCAAACTGATGACTTCATTAAAGTACAAAACTGTAAATGATCGATCGTGAGAATGCCACTGCAAAATTTAGGTCTCTTAAACTCGAAAACGAGGTGCTCCTGCAAACTGATGACTTCATTAAAATACGAAACAGTAAATTGATCGATCGTCAAAATGCTACTTTAAAATTTAGGTCATATTTAGGTGGCCTTTCATAGAACTCAGGGCATTGCAGCGGCACACTTGGCCTCTAGTATGTGCGGTTTGGTCTCACATGGATCCATTTTGCTTTGTCTTTGATGTGGTTTGACCTAGTAGTGGCAGTTAGAGATGATAATCTTACCCGATTATCTACGAATTCATAGGTAAAAATTCTAATAGAGGTGGATATATTCCTTCTTTATTGTCTGCGGGTATGTTCGTGGGGCAAATCTTTGCCCGATGGACAAACGAGTATGGGCATGGAGGAGCTTTACCGATGACCGTTCTACCCGATTACCCGACAATAAGCACTGAAAAGTTATCCATGTTTGAAAAAATCCTAGAGGCATTCCACGAACCCCTCCCAGCCCATGATTTCCCTCGACCAAGTATGTGAGTTATATTACATGCTTCTCAAATGTCGATACTGGAAAGTAGTAGCCAACCTAGATTGAACTACTCCTTATCTTTTAATATATTCATTGACTTTATGATGAGATATTGGTTGTCTAAAGTGGTAGTGGGTACACGGGTATGCCCAGGGTATTAGGTACCCGGGAACGACGGGTATAGGTGTAAGTTCAAGAACCATTAAATTAGCGTTGGTGGTTAATGACAAATCTAAATATAAGACAAACTCCTTTGTTGAATATAATATTGATTAGTCTCATTTGGATGGAAAAATGGAAATCTCAAAGGTATGCATCTGATTTTATATTATTATATTTTGTTGCATTCTTTGGATTCAAAATATTTAATGAACTCCACAAATATTTCAATTTGGATATATGCATATTGTTTCTAATTCATATATATGTATGCACAAATTTAGAGAGTTCATTCTATATCTTGAGGTTTCACTAGTATTGACCCCTTTCTTTTTTTCACATATATCGAGAATCTTTACTTTAAAATATATCCTTTGAGTGTATGAAGCATTTGTAGTTGTAATATACTCATGTTGATTTAAATTCAATTATTTGCAAATTGGGTTGTCATCAATCATAAAAGAAGTAGATTAAAGGATCTAGACTCTCCATTGAGTTAATAGTGTACTTTAATGATTAGTGATAATCAGATGTGTTGGACTAATATTTTTCATAAGTTGGTGTTAGGTTAAGTCCAGTGATGATGTCATGTATTGATGGTTATCAAGTTAAGATTCAGGATGAAAGATGTCTCATGTGTTGGTGAGTATCAAGATAAGATTTGAAGTGAAGATAGAACATTATGTGTCGATGAGTAAAACAAGGACCTGGACCTGGAGAGAAGATAATCACCATCAAGTGAAAGCTCCAAGTATATGCACATGGTAAAGGTATAACTTACATAGACTAAAGATTTCTAGTCTTTTATCAATCTCGATGTTTGGTTAGGAGACTGGATTACTAGTGTAGGTTGTCGTACTATTAAGACGGTCACATCTAGTAGTTTGAGTCTTATCATATGTTGATACCTCAATCACGCTTACTCTAGCTTTCCATTGTATGATGCTATTATTTGTGAATGTATTTTATAAATAGTTGAAGCTCATGCACATACTCTTCTTAACGTGTGACTAAAGTGAAGGAGAACGCGTATGCTACACTAGCCGAAAACAAAATTTTCTACGCATTCAACCAGGATACATGCAAGTCAAAGATCATGGAGCATTACCCTTGGAGCACGTTAGCAGCGGAAGTAGAGTGGGTGAAGTCTCCCCACGTGCTCGGGAATGTATGTAGTCGAACGATACTCGATCGCTTTCGGTAAAGTGCTTGCGAGATCACCCGAGTGCTTTCGCCGAGTGGTCTCCGGACCGCCCGAAAGTGCTCACCAAGTGATCGCTTGAGTCCTTGACGTCTCCTCGCTTGGTGCACGATCACGGCGGATGAAGATGTGCACGCCGTTGAGTTGGAGAGGTGAAACCAATCGCCGATCATGCCGAGGGCAGATCAACGGCGCCTCTACGGTATCCACACGTCCGAGGGTGGAACGCCAGTCGCCGGTGTGCTAGCACCACGCACGCGACGGCTAGGGTTTCGGCGGGGTGAGGGTCGACGGCTAGGGTTTCGTGGTGGAGAGAACCTCATGGTCGCACACCCCCGCGCCTTTATATAGAGTGCACTTTCACGATAGAAGCCCACTAGGACTCACTAATGGATCTTCTATAATAGAAATCCATTAAGACGCCAGAGGATCCAAATCCGTGTAAACCCACTAATGGATCCAATCCATCAGACATGATCCAACCCGTTAAGTGTGTGACCCGTTAGGTTCATGCGCAAATGGCCATGGCCCTCGAAACCTCTTTTCCAGACCATCGACAACAAGATGGTTCCTAGCGAGGACATGTTGTCCCCGAATGCATGAGAATGATCGTGTCGGTGAACCTTGATATACTCATATACCAATCCTTTTGCCCGCGATACCGGTCAAGCTCAAGGCAAGATGCGTGCCATCCTTGTGATAGCTCGACCCATTCACTCGCCAATGTAATGGATATAATTCATGATTAACACTTTAATCACTTTGGCATGGCCATGCACTTTTCCTTATCCATCCGCACCGAGGGGCCCAGAGATATCTCTCCCGTTATCAAGGAGGGGCAAATTCCATCTTGATCTCTTATATCTCACGTCATGTTTCATGGCATACTCGTAAGCTACCTTTATAACTCCCTGTTACGGAGAAGCGTTTGATAGCCCCAAAGTATACAATTACACATCTTTGAGAATCAATAAGAATCTCGGTCAAAGGATCGTATAGGTATACCACTCAAGACTACACTCGATGACACTTCTAAGATAACAATCTCATCGATTGTCTCTGGGCGGGTCTATCCAACCCCATGTTCTCTAACATGTGCCCACATTATTGATTTGATATCTCCATACATGGTATGTGAAACATTACCATCAATCAATACATGTCTTTGGTCGGATCACTATTGTCCCACATAATGATATGTGACCAGGATCCTTTAGAATAATATCATATAACCAATGTGTTTCACAATTAAGTCATACTCAATAAACAAAGGAGTGACATTTATTCATGGAACTGATAAGTACATGAACATAGACGTATGATACAATCATCTCACATGATCGCCTCTAGGGCATATCACTAACATAAAGTTTGTAAATATGTTTTGTAAATTATTGAAGTTCATATATTGATCATTTCTAAACTTTTGCTAGCTTGTAGTCACGCTCTTGATCAAGTCTATATTAGAGATTTTGGGAAATAGTTTTTGACTTATGTGGCTACATTGAAATTTTAGTGTTCTATCGAAATATCTATAGTTTCTTAGAATTTGAAAATGGATGAAAATTGTAACCCTTTAGATAGGCTTTCCATAGAGTTTAACATTACTTAAATCAGACTTCAGAGTAAAAAGTTATGATCCTTTTTAGATTCTACTGTGAATTTGTTTGAATTTGGTGTTAAGAATGTCCGAATTTGATTTTAGGACATTTTCATAGAATATGTGTTTTGGAGCCAACTTGGATTATTGGATTTAGCATGTTTGAATTTTGCAATTAGGAATATCCGAATTGGATAATTAGGAATGTGTGAATTAGGGAATTCAAAATATCTTAATTTTCCTTCTACAACGGACAGATGGCACGTGGATTTGTGACTATTGAGAATGTCCAATTTTCCAATTAGGAATGCCCAAATTGGGTGATTAGGAATGTCTGAATTTGCAATTTCAGATAATTTTGTTTCAAACGGCTAGTTTCTTTGAGGGGCTATAAGAGAAGTCGAGTATGGAGGCTTCAGCTGCTACTCCCACACTCCTTTGAGACATATAATTGAGAGCAAAGCCTTGAGAGGTTATAGAGCAATACTTGAGAGATTTGAGAAGTATTTGAGCTAGAGTTTCTTATGTGTGAGTTTTATTTATGTTTTGTAGCACATGATGAATTTTTATTTTTTAATAAAAAATTGTAGAAATAATTGAAGAATTTACTGTAGTAGCTTGATACTGACCTGAACATGTTTCAACTTTGCCACTATCAATTCATCACTTAAAGAAATAATTCTGCAAGGTAGAAAGCTAAATTACTAGTCTGATACTCGAAGCAATTTACTAGTTTGATACTCGAAGCAATCGTTGACATGAACAATAACAATGAATGCAGCAACATAATTAGTGAAGAAAGAATAGAGTTCAGTTGCCTCCCTCGCGTGCAGCGTCTCCTAGGCGCTGCTTCCCTCTGCGTGTGTGGGCTGGCCGAGGCAGCGGTTTAGAGGCATGGCTTCGGGCGCAGGTGGTGGGACCGGCTGACGCAGCGCTTGGCAGGCGCTGCTTCGTGTGGGGCCGGGCGAGTGCAGTGCTCTGGAGGCGCGGTCTTTGTGGCGACGGGGCCAAAAGTACAATTCTTCCGCAACAGTGCCTATTTTTGTAAAAACGTATTTCAAAAGAGCTAGAACGGTAAAAAAATCGAATGACTATACATATAACTATGCCTATTGTAGCATGCATATAAGTCTCGTAAACCTGTTAGCACCATAATTTAACAAGATATGTGAACGATTTGTCAAGTTATGTTAAATAAGGATATCTACGTGCATATGTGTAAGCCAGGAATTTTTTATGTAAGAGATAGAGGCTGATACAATTCGTAATTTGTGATGAATCAGAATTCGGAAATGATATGATGGGACTACATGTTATAAAAAGAGACATGAGTCAAGCTGGAAGAACAACTAACCCTGTAATCTCCACAGCCTACGATAGGCTAGCCCTGCAATCTCGAAAAGGCTTCTCTCACAGGAGGCTAAGCTGGCAGATTTTTTTGCTCAAGTGCTCAACTGCCTCTCTTCTTGATCCCAATTTCCAACCCAAACCCTCCGCGAGCGATTGGTTCCTTCCTTGCAAGCAACAAACTCTCACGAACCGCCCCGGTCGAAACAGTTCTGGCGCCCGGCCAGCCACGCGTGCAAGTGGTAGAAGTTGCTAACAGGTCCATTTACAAGATCACCGAAGCAATTTGTATCACATGAGAGAAACACAAAACCGTCGAGATTTGGCCTTTGTGGGGATCAGACAGATAGCCAACATCCGTATATCCTACCATGGTCAAGTTTTAGTTCTTCTGGAAAAACAACCCAAGATCTTGAGTACCTTGGAGATATCTGAGTATAGTCTTTACACCAGCCCAATGTCTTCTGGTTGGAGCTGAATTATATCTTGCTAGCAAATTTACTGCGAATGCAATATCAGGCCTTGTGCAGTTCGCAAGGTACATGAGTGCTCCAATAGCACTTAAATATGGGACTTCAGGTTCTAAGACTTCCTCATTTTCCATCTTCAGTCTGAATGGGTCTTTATCCACTTCAAGGGATCTTACAACCATGGGGATTTTCAAGGGATGTGATTTACTCATATTAAACCTTTCCAATACCTTCCGGGTATAGGATGACTAGTGAACAAGAATTCCTTCTGGGAGATGCTCTAGCTGCAGGCCTAAGCAAAATTTGATTTTACCCAAATCTTTCATCTCAAACTCCATCGTGAGGTAAGTACTCGCTTCCTTTATCTCCTCTGTGGTTCCGATGATATTCAGATCATCAACATACACTGAGATGATACAGAATCCGTTCTAGGATTTCTTTATGAACACACAGGGACAATCATCATTATTGGAGTATCCTTTCTTCAGAAGGAACTCACTAAACCGGTTATACCACATTCTTCCCGACTGTTTTAACCCGTATAGTGATCTCTGCAATTTGACGCTATACATGTTGCGATTATTAGGATCTGGGACTTTTATTCCTTCAGGGACTTTCATATAAATGTCCGAATCCAGTGACCCATATAAATATGCGGTCACCACATCCATCAACTGCATTTCTAAATTTAACCCAGCTGCCATTGATATTAGATATCAAAACGTTATTCCACTCAACACAGGAGAATAGGTTCCATCGTAATCGATGTCGGTCTCTGCGAACCCTTGTGCTACAAGACTCGCTTTTATATCTCACCACAGGTATTTTTATTTCTCTTCGGATGAAAACCCATTTGATCCTGCAGGGAATCATTTTAGGAAATATTCAATCAACAGGACCAGAAATTTTCCTCTTGTTAAGCGAGCGCTATCTCAATTGCTTCTTTTGTTTGACCCTATCTGAGCGCTTCTGGCACTTTGCCATGGACTTCGGATCTGGATCCAGTTTTTAGTAATTTTAGAGGCAAATATATGTCGACAATTGTAGTCTTTTCTTTTATTTATTTCTCCTGCATCACTTCGGGGATATATCTATATAAATTTCTTCCAGCTCCTCATGATTTCCCACAACGACGGAGTCTGGGTGTTCCGACTTCCCAGCGTGGAATTGTGCGCTCAAATATACGCTGGGTTACCATCTCCAGGATGGCTCACTTCAGGGATTTTCTCAACATCAGGTTGAGCTTCTTCCACTGTTATGGGTAGTGTTCTCATTTGTTCGGTTCTCTACTTCTGCAGACGTCTCCGCGAAATTGAGTCCCATACACCTGGAGGCCTCCCCCTCTTCTTATCATGAGGGTCAAGAGTAGGTTCAATATCCTTCTAGGGTATCTCCACTCTTTCAGGTGCATATACTTCAGATATATGAGATCTTTCACTCCCTTATGACAAGTGAAGGTATTTTGCAGATTATTAGCTTATTTATTGCAGATTTATTATCCTTGAACTTCAAGTTTGGTCTTTCTAGTGCGTGGGTCTAAGGACTAGGCATTCTGAAATGTGGTACTTATCTCCCCCTAATGCCGAAAAAAGTCCTTAGTATAATCGAGCTTACCGAGCCATGTACAGATCCCCTGTCATAGGCTCTAGGTATTTTAATACATGTGAGATTCATAACCTACATGGATCCTCAAGCTGCTGGTGAGATCCTATGGTTGTATCTGTTGTGGTGGAGAGATTGGCATGTATACAACATAGCCAGATTTTACATGAGATGGGAAATACTTAAATCTTTTCCACGCACTATCTCGCAGCGGAAATTTCGTAATATGCGGTTAGTGCGAGTTGAATTATTACATGATGTATGTATGACAGACCTGCGTGGCCCCAACAAGCGGTGGAAGCCAATTATTCTGTAAGCGGCCAAGCAATAAGTTTTTATTCTCTTAATTAATGACTCTGCAAGGCCATGTTTTTATATTATGGTCAGCAGAATTATTTATTATTCTTCTCATCATATTCAACTCAGGATGACCCAGACGATCATGCCAGATCTTAAATATTTCTGGGTTTTAACTATGGTTTTCATCGCAACATAAACTTCTGGTTTGTATTGCAACATAAACTTCTGGTTTTCATTGCAACATAAATATCATAGCATTATTAAATAAATTTCCTGGAAAAATCACACTTTATTAAATTTGACTGATAATCGCTCAAAAGGAGCGTAGACCATTGTTCATCCAGGAACATAAAGACTAAGCTGATAAATGAGGTTCTTAAGGAGTCTCTAAAGGATAATACGACATCGACTCTAAAAGAAAACTGGGAGACTACTCCATGTCTTCATATAAATCATTTATATCGTCCTCCTAGGACTTGTCTTTATTCTTTTGTTTTCCATTGGGATTTACCTCTTCTTTTTATGATTTTGTCATTCTTCCATTTATACCCCTTTGTCTTTGACCCTTCTGCGACCTCGGCTATTGCTAGCTTGGCGATCATTTTGCGTGTGTTTGGGCAATGCATGACTCCACTAGGTAGGACTTGATGATTCTTCAATAGAAGTTCATCATGCTTTTACCTTCTAGCGAATGCATATCAGCTCAGAGTATTTCTGGTACTTTGCATGACGATATTGTTGCTGCAGTATCCTCATGTTGGGGTGGAATGTGCACAAAGTCTTATCAATCTTTTTAAACCGTGATCTTACGGTCACAAAATGCTAGTTTTGCAACAATCTTGTGCATGGCGAGTTGTCGCTGCCTTTGACTTAAAATCTTGGAAGCGTAGGAGTGTCCATTCACGTTATGCTTACGGCGTGAACGGATCTTTCTTTGGTTATATCGTTCCTTTAGGGAATTCCATAGAGCGCCGGGTCCGGTCCTCCTCCATCATATATTCGGCCTTGAGTCCACATGGAGATGGTGCCTTAGGAAGTGCAAAAGTGCACTTAGCGCTTTAGGGAGGCGGAGCACCACCGGTGTGAAATTGTGGCTCCAAGAGATTGGGTGTCAAGTTAATCTTGGCATCCATTGCCCAAGTGAGATAATTCTTTGCCATTAAGGCAAGCTCAATAAATTCTTTCTTTGCGATGTCGGACATATCCTATATGCAAACAAGCAGGGATTTTACTTGGGTAAAATATTGTTTTGCATGATTAATATTGAATCAGCAAAGTATGGTCTATATCTATTCAATAGATAATTATCACGGATTTTCCAGGATATTCCTAGTATTTTTCATAATTTCCTACTAATTATTGAGCAATTTCTAGAATTACCAATTATCAGAGGGATAAATTTCAACGTGAAATAATCCTTGCATGATGCTAATTACATCTTATGTGGCTCTTATTGGTTGGGTATAAAATCATGTAATGAATGCCTCCATTAACATAACTCTTGGTCAGGTCAACCCGCCCAGAGGGCTCACATGAGGGAGGGAGCACTTCCCGATTTCGGGCGCCAATTAAGAAACCTAGCCTTATGTGTGTTTTTCTTAGACACTAATTGTCATGTATCCGTTCCTTCAAAACTGAAATCAAAGACCCAACCACTTATGCCTTCAAGCTCAAAACCGTTTTGATAGCTCGATTATTTTCATAATTTTCTAGTATTTTTATTAATTACTAAGTAATTTTCAGAATTACTTAATATTATGCACACCTTAAATTATGGCATTAAGCTAGAAAATAAAACCCAGAGCTTGAAACTTTTGAATGTGGACTCATAATCAAATTTACCAAAGTTTACAGATGTTCATGATCTGGAAATACTAATTTTCTTAGGATTTGATGCCAACATTTTTTTTTATTATTATCAAGCAGATCGATGTACGTGACACGTCGGTCGAACACGCTGTGCGTGCACGCGCGCACGTACGTAGCGATCGATCGATATCGCATCGCATAATTAGTATTCACGTGCGCAGGGTACACAAAATAGACCGAAAATTGCGAAAATAGATCTTATCGAACCAGTTCGAAACCCTGAACCAATCGGTAAACCGGTCAAAAAAATTCAGAAAAATGCATATTACGTAAACCGGTCGAAAATCGGTAAAATTGAGCAATTTTTGATAAAAATCGCTCACAAAATCAGCCGCAAGAAAATTTCAATTTGCCAGTACATTTTCATTGAGAATCAACCATTTTTGAGAAAACCGATCGATTTTTGATTTTTTTTCATTTTTTCAAACCGATTGATTTCGATATCCTTCGGTTTTTGGCTATTTTCACGATAAATCGGTGCCGCTGAACCTTTGGTTTTCAACCTCTATTCGGTTTTGTAAACCCTATTCACATGTGTATGCATGCTCGATGGTGATCTCACCGTCCTGCATCCAGCTTGCCCATGCTTGTAATTAAGCTACTGCATACACAATAGAAGTGCCTTTACATCCCATCTAATATATTTTGTAAAAATATGTTGGAAACAATTCTCGAACTGGCGACCTTATACGTAAACAAGTAGTCTAACCATCTCAATCGATCTCACATCATAAATTGTATATACTCATACTGTAATTCTTATATGTAGCATACAATATGTTTTAAACATCTAAAAGAATGCTCTTTGATAATCAAAATTGCCTCAAATAATGTCTTTACGATGTAGGGTCGATTTAATAAGTGTTTTAAAAATATATCTATATAAATTTTGTTTAGGCATTATGCCTCAAATATGCCTCTACAGTTCATATTCCATGTCCTTTTATCCAAAATATTTTGAAATAATATCTCTACATTTAAGACATATTTTAAAATACTGTAAAATATATCTTTACAATATATTATAGCAATGTGTAGAGGCTATATACATATATATACACTATTCTACAGCTGCGTGTAGAATAGGCCATTATACTCTCGAGCCAGCTAACGCATACCAACCGAGCCACATATCCCAGTATTTAGCGCAATTGAACTATCCCAATTGACTATTAGTTATGTGATAAATCAATTAGTAAATGTGTTTTCTTATTTGTATAAGAATCTTTTTATTTATTTTAGCCATAACTTTTTATTGATAGGTCCCATTTACAAAAAGATTTTCACCAGCAACTTACTGACGATGAGAGAAATAGAATGATATAAGTCTCACCATAAATAGTCATTTTGCTATTCAGTATTAGATTTACTATCCGTATATATAGATTGTACTATCATACAGAGGGTTCGACAGCTTGTGTCTATGCTTATTGTCAAAATGAACATCAATTTACTATTGTATGATAGTAAAATCTATATGTGATAGATTTTACTATATATATATATATGTATTGTAAGTTTTATACTGATAAAGGAGTATGAAGCATTTATTTAACGGACTACATATACTCGTCGAGTCTGAAAAGGCTTCATATTTTACTACATGCGGACTACATATCTTCTTGAACCCTCTGCATGATAGTAAAATATATAAATACGGATAGTAAAATTTATCATGTCATATAGTAGTAAATTGATGTTAATTTTGACAGTAAAATCTGATTTATGCGGTGTTTATTAGCGAGACTTATATTATTATGTTTCTCTCGTTGTTAGTAAGCTACCGGTGAAAGCCATTCATAAATCAGAGCTGCAAATAAAAAGTTATAGCTGAAACAAAGAAAAAATCATATACAAACAAGGAAACACATTTATTAGTTTGTTAACCACACTACTAATTAGTTTAGTCAACACACAAAACGGGCAAACATAGATGGTTTGGACGCACTTCTCTCGGATTATGACATGAATGCAGAATAGCGCTATCGTGTGTGTGTATACATATATATACATGTACATATGTGTATACATACTTGTACCCCTATACGTGTGTATATATAGGCAACATATCAAGTGAAAACTCTTTTTACCATGGAAACCCCATGTGTATAAGTTTGAAAAAAATCTCAACAAATTATTGTATGTAGGGGAGGTGAGGTTCTATAATCTTGCAAAAATTTGAAAACCAAATTCAATCACATTTGAAAGATATGTGTATTTTTCATATCTTTCAAATGTGATTAAGTTTGGTCTTCAAATTTTGCCGGATTGTAGAAACTCACCCTCCTATGTATGGTAATATTTTGAGTTTTTTTTTCAAAACTTGTGCACATAAGTTTCATATAGTTTTTATGGTAAGAGGGGTTTTCACTTGATATGTTGGCGTGTGTGTATCTCTACTACTTTTAATTACGACTTGGAGACCATATCAAATCAAATCAAATCACACCTTCCATTTTTGCATGGAGGAGCATCATCTTGTCATCACACTTTCCCAGAAAATGCGAGCAATTAAACTGCATCTAATTTTGGGAAGTACAAATCCATTGCGCGATTGATTTGTGCCGTGTAATAGTTACCATATTGATCGCATCAAGCCTAGACCCCATGTGTATATATAACCTGCCTTACATACATAGCGTTGAAACATAGTCACATCGTTAAGCTAAGGTAGCTACAATCAATGGCCAGACACACGATCGTTGTTGCGGCGGCGCTGCTTTTCGCTCTCGATGATGCTCCCCTCCACGGCATCGGCGTGACAGCTGGCTATCGACCAGCCGCCCTTCTTCGACCCACCCATCGTCTAGTCCCCACTGCCTACGTTAGAACATCCTACTGGGGGTGATACTGTCCACCCTACCCTAGGGTCGCTGCCGAACTTCGAAGTTCCTTTCGGAAACCCTTACGACAGGGTGCCGTCTGCCGTCACAGAATTTTCAGTGCTGAGGTCAGTCCCGACTGGGCCCGATCCCAACCCCAACATCTCGCCGCCGTCAGCGCCGTCAGCGCTGTCACTTCATCATAGAATGGCATGGGTGCGTGTCGGTAGTATATAGGAATAATTTTGCATATTCCTTTTAATCTTTTGTTTCCTAAAGAAAGAATGTGGATTAAGGATTTTCAAAGAAAAAATATGTGGATTAAGGAAGTGAATGATCCTAGCATAATCTTTTTTTTCACCGATTAGCGTAGTGGACATGGTGACTTCTTTTACTTTATTAGATAGAAGATACGATATATATAATGTTTTTTTCTTAATCATGGTCCTTGATTAATTGGTGCAGTTTGGAAATTCTACCAAGTTGTGTGAGGCAAATGCTATATTGGTCCTTGATTAATTTCACGCCCAGGTATCCTCTTGCTTGCAGATGAGTAAGACCACGTGGTGCCTAGCCACCAGCCCACTTCAGCGAGCGCCTGACGTGTGCGGCAAGCGGGTGATTCACGGGCGTCGGCCCGTGGCGGCTTCGGGCTTGCCGACTGACGGCGGCCCATCCTCGGCGCCACACCTAACCCGTCGCGCAGAATGTCACATCCGGCGGACAGGCGGCCATACTACGACATTTAATGGGGTTTGAAGGACAAGACTACAGTGATGTGTGTAATAAATGTATCATAGATCAGTGTGTGATGTCACCTTCTCACCTGCCCGAGCCAGCCCAGTCTATATAAGGGAGCTCTGGTGCATGGAGCTAGAGAGGGGATCGAATCCAAGCCCAAGCGAACTAAGACTTAGAGAGAAAAAAGAGAAGGAGAATAAACTGAAAAAAGTATTGTAACTCGCTCGATACATATCAACAAAGATCTAGCAGGACGTAGGGCTGTTACCCACACTGGGGGCCTGAACCTGGGTACATCGGTGTGTTTCTTGGTCTGTTGACCACCGGAATCCCTCGCGCGAGAGTCATTGGGGTTTCCGACCGCAAAGACGCCCTCTACCGAACCTTAATCTCCATTCTAGGAGAAACCTCGTCTGTTGACAGGGTCCTACACCGACAGCTGCCAAATCGAAGTACATACAAGTAAATAAACCTTGTAGTATATGGATGTTAACACACAACATGGTCACAGTACATACAAGTAAAAAAAAGCTGGAGATGTCTTCTATTCTATGCATTTTTTAAGCTACACAGATATTAAAATATGAACGATAAATAATGATTACTTACTCTATTCGTTTGGTTCAAAAATTATATAATTTGTATTAAAAGAAGATGTATAAAGTACCTCTCAAATATATATGAGTTGACATAGACGAGCTACTAATTCAAAAAATATTGACAAAGTCGTTTCCAAATTCCAACGCAACGGTGTATGTACATATGCTTCCACTTTTTTCGCACAAAGCATATATGTGTTAGCGCGCATACGTAACTTTCATCATAGTCTCAGAAAGAAAACAAATCGATGCACAATTGCATCCAATTTATTTGTAGTAGACGAGGTTGAAATCTGATTGGAGTTAGCCAAATCCAGAAAGTGTTTGGCCCAGCCCAATGGCATCTTGTATGTTAGCTTGCCATGCCATGGCCACGTCTTTTTTTTTAGCTGCCATCCTATATACCCCTCCCATTTAACCTCGGGCCTGTTTAGAACATAGAAATTTTCCTTTTTCTTACGGAAATTAAATTGTTTTATGTAAAATTTCTGTAAAATTTAGATGTTCCAAATGAGGTCTAATACTTTGCTAGCACATTGATTTGCACTCCGCATGAACCGAATGAGATCTTTTTAGAAAGAATGCCAAGTTTCAAAGGCGATGCTTCAGTCAACCAGTCGGATATCGATGTTCATGTGTAGAGTAGCTTGCATTTTTCAACCATTAGATAAATCTAGAATCCAACACATACGTCTTGAAGCTGATCCAAAGGCCAAAAAAATGACTTCGAATTAATAAAAAAAATCAGGCAACATATGTAATAACAAACCCACTTTTCTATCACATGGTTGGACCATTCAAAAGCCAAAAGTATGTATATGTATATATTTGATATACGCATATCTCTACTACTTCTAATTATAAGTTGGTGATGGAGGTTAGTGCTCTTTGCAAATAAATTTTTTGTCGCAAATTAAGTTTCCGTTGCATCGCCCGAGCACATATCAGTATATATAAAAGTGACTCTACGTGGTATCATTGTTGTACTTATGCGCCGTTCCTACCATCCCTTGACCTCTACCTTGTCTCGTATTGCCCGTACGCCCGCCCGGCGGGCCATGCATGCACGCCATGCCGTCTTTTGCGTTTTAACACCGAAGCGTATGCATCAGCCGCAGTACCAAACGCATGTGCCGCTGATCGCGACGACGGGGAGGGAACAGACAGACAGACAGACAGAATAGGAGGTAGATCACTGCGGCGGCGTGCATCCCTCTGTCGTCATATACCGACCACGGCAGTACTGCACATGATCATCCATCCACTCCCAACGGCGCCGTATATATATATATATATATATATATATATATATGCATGCACGTATTCACCTACAGACATATTTATATACTCCACATGCTCGATCGCTCGTTGCTAATCATTGGTGTCTCCTTAAAAGGCCTAAACACAGTACTACATTATTGGTTCTGCTTGCTTGTTATGCGCTGTGCTTGCAACCAACTGCGTGAATCGATCCAACAATCATTCCATCTCGATTTTCCCGAATCTAAATGGACCCAATATCATTAGGCCAATGCCGACACACACACACACATATATATATATGACGAAATATTCAGTGAAAACCACCCATTCCATGAACACTCCATTAGAAACCACCCGTAGAAGTTTTGAAAAATTCTGATATGAAAAGACAAACAGCAAAAATGTGCTAAAACAGTAAAAATTACTATTCTACTGAATTTGTCTTTTTCATATCTTTCAAATGTGATTGAGTTGCATCTTCAAATTTTGCAGGATTGTAGAACTTCAGACATATGGTAAAAAGAATTTTTCAAAACTTCTACGGGTGGTTTCCACGGAATTCATATGGGTGTTTGTCACAGAATATTTCTATATATCGCTATAAATATGAAAATGATTCCATACCTCCATACCCGACGTCTCCCACCTTCAGATACCATTTAAATGATGTTGTTATATCTCTTTATCCTTTTGAGTATACTCTAATACTAATTATTTATATATATACTGTACAAGTATATGCTTACATAGAACATGGGTATAGTTTATAGAAGATACCGTCTTTACGACTCTGTGCCAGGCAAAGTGACGAGGAAAAAGACGTACTGCACGTGCTGATGGCACGCGTCGCCGCGCGGGTGTAATTTCTCACCGAATTTTGTCTGTGCTTGATCTAAGGGGGGGAATATTACAATCTGTTCATGGCGACCTTTAGCCTAATTTAATTTTGCGTCGCGTACGTACGTCGTCTCACCAAACCTGAAAGAAAACTGGCCGGTGGGAGCGAGTCAAAGCACGGAGTTGATTTTGAGCCCCAAGCAACTGCCGGATCGATGATAAAAAATATACTTGCGGGTTTCTTCGATCGGCTGATGGGGATTGAGATCGAGCAACTGCATGCATGCTGCAGTACGTGCGCATGTAAAATGTGCTAGCTGTACAACAGGGAAACCCACGTAAATCAATGTGGAAATACAGTGCTATATATGTTTACATGCTGTCCTATGGTTTTTATTTTGAAAGCGAATGGAGACTTGAAGTCACTACAGGAATCGTGGAAAATTAGCGTCGCCGCCACAAGAATTATCGCCGGCAGAAAAGCCGACGCATCACCTAATTAACGCCGGTGACCACGGGCCGACGTTAATTAGCTAATTAACGTCGGCTTTTTCCCTGGACGCGTTAATTAACTAACGCGTCGGCGAATGCCCAGCCGACGATAATTATGGAGATAAGGCTGCGTTCCGCGCCGCGCCATTCCCGCATGAAAAAATTTCGTCAGCGCCACCCAGCTCGCCGCGCCCGCCACGCCCACGCCACGCACGCTCCCGCCGCGCCCGCCGCACACGCGCCAACGCCCACGCCGCCACGCCGCCTGCCCGCCTCACGCCAAGGCCCACACCATCCGCCACGCCACCTGCATGACCTCCTCTCCACCACGGCCGCGGCGACTGCCACCTCGACCTCGTGGGCGCGTCCTCCTCCTCTCCCGGGAGGCGACCTCGTCGACCTCGTCCCCGCGGCGTCCTCCTCCTCTCCCGGGCGGCCACAAGATTGAAGGTTAGAATCGCTGCGTCCTCCTCCTCTCGTGCATGGCTCTATGGAATGCTGTGGGGGTAATTAGTTAATTAATGGGTAATTAGTTAGATTAACGTCGGTAAAACCCTGGCCGACGTTAATTAAGCGTTGGTGTTGATTTAGTGAACCGATTGAGAAACTTGAGGGACTAGCCATCGAGCTAGAGGTCAGATTTCTTGATCAGAGGCACTATTTTGTTCTCTTATCTTTGCTCAATGATGATTAAGTTGAATGAGGTAATATTAATCTGATTAGTTAGTGATTATTCTTTGTGATTCAGACTGTTTAGATAATTGTGTTTAAAATTCAATTAGTCTTTTGTTGTCTGCTTGTACAAGTGATATGCTAACTAGAGAATAGTTCCTTTCATGTGGTTTGATTAACTTGTGACATCTGGTCTAATCTGGAGCTCTATTCTCACCGATTTGGGCATCACTGTTGTAGGCAAAATTATTGTAATTCTATGGTTCAAGAGAATTCATGATGTTCTCTTATGTTCTGGCATTATGGATAATTTGTTCATAGTTATATCGTATTATGTTCATGTTTCATTTTGCTCAAACTGCTATTATTTCATTTTGCTCAAACCACCTTCTAATTGGAGTCCATTCGTGCTTATAAATATATATTTGAGTAATGGATTATCGTCGGATTTTTATTTTTGATTTGAAATCACATAGTGTCACGAAACCTATGCGCCACCCGCTTCGATCGGCATGTCTCACATGTGTCACATGTGAGATGTGCCGTCCGAATTGTCCTTTTTGGACTTACCTCGGAGTGGATGACAAAGTCACGGTATTTATAGCGAGCCAATAGTGCGAATGAAATTTCGGCGTCATAACCTGTTGTTCTCCCCGCACCATATCCGGGCGTGCGGTGGAGAAGTTAGGCCGAAATTTATTCTGACTCGCAGGCTCGCTATAAATCCGCTTTGTCGACCACTCTTGGGTGGGTTTAGGACATATCCTTTCCTATAGATGTAGGGTCGTGATATATAGAAACAAAATAAACCTTATAACTGTTGATTTAACCTATATAGCCTCAAGTATGGGTGACGCATCACGATGGATGTATGAAGGTTGGGAGAAAAGTGGGGCTCACTCGACCGAGTGGACGGTCAAGGCTACCGCTTTTGTCGCATCGTGCCTTCTCTATGTCTAGTATCTAAGGTGAAGTGCCCATGCAGCAAGTGCCGTAATTTCCACCCCCCAGACAAGAAATCGATGTCTCTGCACCTATGTCGGTTCGCTTTCATGCCAAGCTTTGAGTTGTGGGTACATCATGGTGAGTCACGTGCTCAAGGACTGAAGTGGCGGTTGAAGAGGAAGATGATAGGGCGGACGATGATAGGATGGATGAGATGCTAGAAGCTTTGCGCCCAGAGATTAACGAGACTCGGAGGATCCGCCAACACGTGAGGTTCGGGAGTTCTTTGAGCTACTTAAAGCTTCAAGAGTCATGCACTAACACACGAAAGTGACCCAAATTTTGCTTTTGTGACGCTGCTCATGGCCATTAAGTCCAAGTATTTCTTTTCCAATAATTGTTACAATGATCTCGTGGAATTGATCTCGATATACCGCTTAATCATAAGATGCCTAGAGACATGTACCATCTAAGAAGTTGTTGTCCGGTCTCGGTATGAAGTATGAGAAGATTGATGTGTGCAAGGATAATCGCATGCTTTTCGAAGGAGCATGAGAAAGAGAAGCATTGCTTAGTGTGTAAAAACCAAGATTTGTCGAGGTGTTGAACGAAGAAGGTGAAAGGGTAACGACCGATGTCGCACACAAGCAACTTCGTACATGCCTCTCACACCTAGGTCAAGCGGTTGTTTATCTTAAAACGAAGTGCGGGCACATGAGGTGGCACAAAGAAGGTGTGCGTGAGAACGACGGAGTAATGGTGCACCCGCCGATAGTGAGGCATGGAAGGCTCTAGATAGCTTTGACGAGGACTTCGCGAGGATGCGAGAAATGTTCGCATTGGGTTGGCGATCGATGGTTTCACGCCTTTCAACACAACCGCCAGATCATACTCGTGATGGCCGTCTTTGCTATTCCATACAACCTTCCACCTTCCTTTGCATGAAATATGAGTTTATGTTCCTGTGCCTCATCATACCAGCCCCAACATCCCGGAAAGCGCCTCAATGTGATGCTCAAACCCTTGATCAAGAGCTGAAAAAATTATAGACAGGGGTAGAGGCATATGATCGCTATAAGAAATGTAAATTCAACCTTCGTGTTGCATATTTGTGGTCTGGCCCATGATTTCATGGCCTATGGTATTTTTGTTGGCCGGAGCTGCATGGAAATTTGACATGTCCGATCGTGGTTCGCATAACCGATTGTTTTCGCTTTGTAAATGGTGGAAAGATCTCATTGCCGATTGACACACAGCGCTTCTGCGCCTCGAGACACGCCTTTAGGTTCCAGAGGAATGCCTTCCGTAAGGACACAGCTTGTCGAAAGGGTCCGCCAAACGCCTAATCGGGCCGTAAATTGCCGATATGCCGAGTAAATTGGTGGAGAAAGAAGATGGGTTTGAAGGGTTTGGAGAGGAGCACAACCGACTCACATTTGTGGATTATGGAGCTCCCATATGCGAAGGCCTTGATTCTCGATGCACAACATTGACGCTATGCATCGTAGAACGTAACGCTGGTGAAAGCATTATAAGCACGGTCATGGATATGACGGACAAGACAAAAGACAACCTAAAGGCCGAAGAGACTTAGCAGAGATCTGAATCGCCAACACTTGAGCTCACCGGCAGGGGTAAGCCACGCGCTCCATTTTGCCTTAAACCTAAAGAAAAGAAAGAAGTGTTGAGGTGGATGAAGAAATTGAAATTTCCCGATGGTTACGCAGCGGGATTGAGACGAGCTGTGAATGTGAATACAGGGAAGCTAAATGGGTTGAAGAGCCACGATTACCACATAATCATGGAAAGACTCCTGCCTGTAATGTTTCGTGGATATCTTAATGATAATGTGTGGAAGGTGCTAGCTGAGCTAAGTTATTTCTATAGACAATTATGTGCTAAAGAAATATCGAAAGACATGATGGAGAGGTTGGAGAAAGAGATACCAAAGGCTTGTATGCAAGATGGAAAAATATTCCTCCGGGTTTCTTCAATCCAATGCAACATCTACTTGTTCATCTACCTTACGAAGCTAAGGTAGG
Organism: Guadua angustifolia; assembly: GCA_036346375.1. Classification (NCBI taxonomy): domain Eukaryota; kingdom Viridiplantae; phylum Streptophyta; class Magnoliopsida; order Poales; family Poaceae; genus Guadua; species Guadua angustifolia. The sequence goes on from CM070512.1 coordinate 7,074,219, forward strand.
TGGCCCTGTTCAGTATAGGTGGATGTATCACATTGAAAGAGCTCTAAAGAAACTTCGAGCTATGGTTGGCAATAAGGCAAGAGTTGAAGGGTGCATTGCAGGAGCATTTTCTTTGAAAGAGATATCATACTTCTCGAGTGTATACTTTGCAGAGGAACACAAAGTCAATGCTCCCACGATGCGGTACCATGTAGATGAAGAGACACCTTGTAGTGACCTCTGATTTTCCAATGGAGAGGTACTACCGCTGGTAGTTGCATCGCTTACTATTACACTTCGGAAGAAAAGAAGTCCTTTCTGGTCTGTACATGTACTCCAATATGGAAGAGATGGAACAATATTTCACGTAGTTGCCATTTTGTACATGAATCAAGCTATCTTGCCAAGACATCATTCATTTATGTATCCATTTACGCTTTTCATCTGATGAATTCGATAAGCGTAATCGACGCCTATTCGCCAACCAACCGCCAAGTAACTTAATACGACGCGTCGGGATGGAATAAATGGGGCCCTAATTTCATCACTTGGTTCCGAGATCATGTAACACCTTCACATCCTATAATATTCGTAATGTTACGCTTCAATATATTATAAATCTTATACAACTTCAATCATATTTTGTTGGCAGTCGTGAAATATGGGAACGCCCATGAGGACTTGCTTCACTATCCTATGCCCGCAGAATCGTTAAAAGCTATGGGCGATACGACGTGAACGGGTTTCGGTTCCTGCTCAACCAAATTTGAAGTCGGTCGCCCTTGCGGCCACAACAAATACCGAGTTGTAACTAGGGCAATCGATGCACAAGGGATCGAAACAAATTTCTATGGAATCATTCAAAACATCCTCGAGTTCAAGTTTGCAGGAATAAGGAGCTCAAAGTAGTATTTTTCGATTGCGTTTGGTTTGATAGCAAACATGGGACTCATCAAAACCAAGATGGGATGGTAGAAGTCAAACACAACGAATAAACTACATGGCTATGACAATTTTATCCTTGCTCACCAAGTTGAGCGGTGTATTATATGCCATATCCATGCACAAGACCGAAAGTGCTTGGTGGATTGTGTACAAAGTGAATCCTCGAGAACGGTTACATACTCCCGGTGATCTTTGGTTATCTTGATAGCCACCTAGAGGCCATGGAGGATGTTGAGGTTTTCAAGATGAAGAATTGCCAAGCACTTTTGATATAGAGACTAGTCCGGTCTCGATTCTTTAGTCGGAGACCGTGGAGATATAACGATTCTCGAGAAACGGAAAAGACAACCAATCAAGAAAAAAGTAACAAGTCGTCCTTAGAAAGAACGAGACTACATCATCGCGACATTGATGAATTTTGACAAGTAATTTTGTGTGTTTATTATCTTGTTCATTCGCTCATTATTATTGTTGTTGTACTAACTTGATATTTTTCTTTCAACAGATGCTCCGACGATCAAGCGGTGGCGAAGGATTCCTCGATGGTAGGAGGAAGTCCGAGAGTTCGCGCGACGAGGAGGCCTTGTTTGAGTAGCGCTTCAAGCGCAAGTAGACGGCGTGCTTTGTTGAGTCCAATGGAGCCTCGAGTTGCAGAGTCGTAGTGTTCCTTTGCAGAGTGGAGAGGTAACTAAGCTTCATGTGAAAACATAAATATGACATAAATATAATCTGTCTTTGTATTATTTCGCAGGATGAGACAGACGGAGGAAGAAGTGGTCACGCCATGGATGTTGATGAGTAAACTAGAATGTTATATTCTCTTAATTTATTTGATTATTATCTTCTTTATTCATTCATTATTATTGTTGTTGTAGGTGGGATCGATGAGGATCGGAGGTTGATGTTGACGCAGTAAACTAGAATGTTATATTCTCATAATTTATTTGATTATTATCTTCTTTATTCATTCATTATTATTGTTGTTGTAGCTGGGATCGATGAGGATCGGGGAGGCCGATGTGGGCCAAGGGATGAGGACCCAATGGGTGGGGATCTGACCGAGGGTTCTCGGAGCCCGCTTTGAGGTTTAGGAGGAGCCATACTCGCCCCCCTCCAGCGCCAGACGGGAGGAGGACAAGGTTGTGATCACACTGTTGGTGATAGGTTTGTATTTTTTAAACCATGTCTTATTTCATTTCTTTCCTAACTGGAACTATATCATTTATATGTCTTGCAGTTCATGGGATGACTCGGGGTTTGTTTGCAGAGGGCACCATAGGCGGAGTTAACTACGTGCTAGGTAACCTCTGCCGCTTGCACTACCCCGGGTTGGTCACAATGACCAATGGCGAGCAATTTGTTGCTACTAGTTGGGATCATTACCGCTTGTTCCTAATGCCGAGCACTTGAATGCTCGAGGGGCTGTTTGGAGTGACTTTTGGGTAAGATTCTCTGTGCGCTTGGTATTGGTCCAACTGTCGATTCTTTACTATTCTAACTATTCTTTGTGATGAACAATTGCGAAGCGTTACTGTTTGGACGGTGCAAACATCGAGCATGCTCGTAGAGTTTTCCATGTAAATGCACGTCGGGTAACCAAAGATGCATTGTCTAATGCTCGGATTCAAGCAACAAATCTTTACTTGAGGTCCTGCATTCAAGCAACGAATTAACAGGACTCGCGGGTCTTCGAAAGTTACTTGACCGAGGAGCAAGTACATGCAGTAAAACAACAAATATTGGAGCTATTTGAGTTTAACGTTTCTTGGTAATGTTGTTTTAATGTATTAATATATTTGTGCAGGTCATGATTCCATGGTTGGGGACCGTCGAAGCTTACGGGCTCTTTGCTTGGTGTTGGGCTTCACCTGAGTTCATCGCCAAGTCAAGAAAGAACCGAGATCGCCGAGGCAGGAATCAAAGCACACGTATGGCGCCGATGGACATATGCGTAAAGCTAAGTGCATGGTAAGTCCGGCGTAGCAATCTTTTGCAAAATACATGTTACCAAGTGTATGTATGCACCTAACTTATGTTCACAGGAGGCTCGGACGGTGTTCACCGAGTGATATTGAAGTGTCGTGGAAGGTCATAAAGGTCGAGATCGACACGGCTGGCGGTTGTGCGGTCAGTAAAATGCATACTCTTGATCGGTTTGGTTAGTGGTCACAATTTTCATCCAATTCAAATTAAGTTGTTTGATTTGCGTTCCCATTTCAATTGTCGATTTGGTTATGTAGGAGAAATATGGCGAGGAAATTGTCAAGCGCCATGGTGAAGACTATGATTGGAGGAAGGAACCGCTGATTGGCGAGGCTGTGCATGCTAGTGGAGGCGGTAAGGCCCATGGACGGTGAGATGTCATACCTTCTAAAATTCATGAAGTCATAATTTCAAGTGCTCAAGCCTTTGTGGTCACGCATTTTGAAGGTACTCCATGTTCCTTTGGAGTGATCGACTCGTCGGTGGTCTTGGTGAGAGGATCTTCTTCGTCCCCGAGCTCGGGGTTGGTAGCCGTCGCTCCTCGTAACAGCAGGTTGGAGGTTACTAGGTCTGGAGGAGCTGCGCCAACGTGATGAGTATGCAAGGGCGCAGACAAGAGTACTACGCTTCATACCGAACAACTGACAATCGGCGATTCAAGTAAATCCAGTCTTCAATCTATTGCATTTAGAGAATATATTAATTCAAAATACTTATACATTGTATTTGTAGGCAATGTTCGGCGATGGGGCAAAACATTGTCTTTCCAACGTTCAGTAGCCGCCACCACCGCCACAATGGGGATGTATCCTCCGGCACCTCCTCGCACTCGGGTATTCTTGCTAAACTGTGTGAATCGAGTTGAACTTAGTCAATTTAGATAATATTAGTTTGTTGTACCTAATCTTGTTCAAACTAGCTACATTTAGTCAATCTAGCTAAACTTAGTCATTTCTAGCGAGACATAGCGAATCTAGCAAGACTAAGTATCTCTAGAGTTAAGTTTGATGAATTTAACGATATTTAGTTCATTTTGCTAAATTTGGTCCGTTCTAGTTAAACTTTGTAAACGTAGTTAAATTTACTCAATATAGCTACACTTATAACATTTCTAGCTTCACTTTGTCAAAACTTGTAAATCTAGTAAAATTTGATCAATCTAGCTATAATTGTTGCCTTATGTAGGGACCAACGGCACATGGGTCCTCGTCTTCCAAGACTCACTTTGCAACACTTGCAAAGACCTCGCAGAATCCATGGTTCGTTTCTTACTTGCTTTCTTATGGTACATTCATTCTTATATTATTGTCTAATCTTGCATTTTCTTGTGTAGGGAACCGACGGTGCAACTGACTTTGTCAACGCGCTCTTTGCTTCGGGATCAAGCGGCCAGAACTCCAATCAACCAGATGGCGGCCAGCAGTTGTAGATTGTTTGATAGTTGTGTCACTTTGGATGGATGTGTATGATTCGAGTTGAACTTTGGATGTGTTTGTAGCTATGTCACTTTGGTCTTTTTTGGATGTAATGACAATTTGGACATTATGATGGATCGATAACTTGATTATATGCATATTCTGTGTTGGATTGTTTATATTCGTGAATTATATGTGTTGATGTGTGAATTGCTGTCAATGTTGATTATATTATATATTGAATTGTGTGGCGAAACATGAAAATAGGGAAAAAGTCGTCCCTGGTATTACTAATTAACGTCGCCAACAGCTTCACCGATGTTAATTAGCGCTAATTAACGGCGGGCCGTCACCGACAGTTAATTAGCGCTAATTAACGTCGGCGAACGTAGCCGATGTTAATTACCTCTAATTAACGCGGCACCGTAGGTTGAGCCGATGTTAATTAGCGTTAATTAACATCGGCGAGAACATAGCCGATGTTAATTAGTAACCCCGGGTCAGATTTTTATCCGACAAAACTCGGCAAAATCACTAATTTACGTCGGCCAAATCTAAGCCGACGTTAATTATCGGCGTGAGCTAATTAACGCCGCCGGCCCAAGCCGACGTTAATTAGTAATTATCATCGACCAACCGGGGCCGACGTTAATTATGGGGTCACGGCAGAATTATCGCGGCCTAATTAGGCCGACGTTAATTGCTAATTAACGCCGGCAGCCGATGTTAATTATCTAATTAACGTCGATTAACTATCGTGGGCCAAAAGCCGACGTTAATTAGCGATTTGCCGACGTTAATTACGATTAACGTCGGCAAATCGCTAATTAACGTCGGCTTTTGGCCGACGTTAATTTGCGGGTTTACTGTAGTGAGTCCCCTATACCAAGCAACTTGTGAAAGGGAAATTGCGTGCGTGTTTGAAGAGATCAGCGAAAGAATCACAATTGCAAGTGTGGAATTCACTTGCTTGCGCTTCAGCATCTGAGGAAAGATCTGCAGTGATCGAGGACCCCACGCTTTTGACGCTTCCATAATCCATACCAACAAATTAACTTGGCGCTTAAGCCACGGACCTACAATTTCTCACATGACACAACCCCAGACCTGTCAACCTTTTTCCAGAACACAACAAAGCTGCATACAATTCAGCAATCCAATACTATATCACTAAAATAAAAACTCATGCATAACATAGAGCTCTCAGCCGTAGCTTCGAAACTAACGAATCACCAATAGCGAAAGAGTGCACTGCAGCAGTCTACTGTAACTGCACACTGATCTACAATCCAGACCATTGGTTGCTTCGATCAAACAATGCTTATGGCCAGTGATCGCTTAAGTTGTAGTCCCGTTACAACCATAAGGGAACCCTATCCGATCCATATATATTGTAACCGCACACTGTTCCACAATCCGAACTATTGATTGCTTTGATCGAACAGTGCTCACAGCCTATGATCGCTTAAGTTGCAGTCCCATTACAACCATAAAGGAACCCTATTCATATCTCAAGGAGCCGAATGTTACTTATATAAAGCTCGTGGGAATGGAGAGCAACCGGCACGTCACCACGCTCGCAAGGAGGACCTTCAAAAAAAATGAAATTATGTATAGGTCCTTCTATAGATTATTTTGCAAAAAGGCCTCATAGTTCCGTAGATTTGCGAACGAGTCCTCCAATAGTTCTAGAAATTTATGAATAGGTCCTGCACCCTATAGCAATTTTACATGAGATGCTTCGTGATTTTATGCGGAGACCCCAGAGTTCTGGAAATCCGACGTATCCCGCTCGGCGCGGCGTAACGCGCAAACCCATCTAGGAATATAATTAAACAGGTTCTGAGAAACAAGTCACGAGCAAAGCTAGCCTTTGTACTGAAATTTCACTTCAACTATTCAAGCTTTATCAGGAATCGTCAGTCTAGCTCAGTGGTCAATTCTAAAGCGTGCAAAAGGAGGTCGGTCTTAGCGCTTGCTTTGACTCCTAAACGTGTAGGCCGATTAGGACTTCCCAAAATGCAGAACACATGGTGCATGTCGAAGCAGAGCCCACCAAATAAGACGCACACGTCTCCTACATAGCTAGGCATCTTCAAAGTAAACATGCTCCCGTTTATACTCATCTACTTAGGTTGTTACAACTTACAACTAGTATAAGATGATGCAAGCCGAACTAATTACGAGAACTAAAATTTGCACACGTTTTAAAAGCAGCATGAAGTATCCACACTAACCCTTGATGTCGGGAGGGCGCAAGCAGTATTCTGTACAAACAACGTCACTGTCTTGGATCCAGATTCCAATTTTCAGCCATCGGTTCGAAAAATGGAAGGCACCGATTAACTACTACCTTTTCACGGTGATCGCAGATTCCCTGCCGTAACTGTCCTTTATCATTGAGCCACTGTCGCGTGGACCCTGCGCAGCAGTTACGACAGACGATACGTTTCCTTTCATGGCACATGAATTGTACGGCTAAAGCCGTTCGAACATGAGCATCCGCACCGATCGAACTTAAAACCGAAGACCTGGGAGAGGGGTCGACATGAGCATCCGTACTGTTGATCCCTGGTGCGTATATCCGCATTGCTGATCCTTGTTGCGTTACGGTTGTAATCATCCCCGTAATTAATTTCAACTACTTCTTACAATCGTGATGTCATATTCTCTACAAATTCCTTTCTTTTAATGCAAAGCAGGACTTCTGCTATCCGTTAAAAAAAACTTCGAACTGAAAATTTGAAATTCTTTTTTTTTTAAAAAAAATAAAGTGCGTTGTCTCACACTGGTCGTCTCCGATAAGTAAAACCATCGTCCTGACCAAGGATACTAGTTGGGACAATTATCTCTGTACATGTGTAGCATGCGAAGGGTTTTTTCTGATAGGTATAAATTACTATTCGGAAGTTATCTTCAAAAGGCATCCTTTAGCGCGAAGACATCTTTCAGCCATATGACACCATTTTTAAGTACAATTGCCATCTCTTCATTGGTATAAGTAGGAGACCTTTGTGTCATTAAAAGCAATCTGATTCAGAATACCGAATTTGTAATACTTTGTATTTTGTTAAGCCGCTTGGCTAAGAAGAAGTGGTATTTTATTTCCTCTTTTCATAATCTTGTTTCCGCGAAAGCCTGCAATCATTTTTCGTAAGCTCGATTTAGAGACTTTAGGTCTTAAACATCGACACAATGCCAGTCCTAACAGACATTAGGGAGCTGAGTAGTTTCTTTCTTCAGTTTAAGTTTTGTTTTGTCAGTAGACGTTGGAATAATGCTACGTATGTGATTGCGAAACAGGTTTCTCGTACTCTAAAGTGTTGTTCATGGCATCTTAAGGCATCAAACTTCATATGAGAAATTTTGTTTGGGGATTGTAACTCTGCTCGAAGCTAATAAAGCGCTCCCTTGGTCTTTTTTTCTAAAAAAACTTTCAAATAGCTATGTACAGCAGCATCTCCCTCGCAATTTTCTCAGAGTGAACACCACAAGCGGGCTGAGAATAGGGGTGGAACTGTAGCCGGGGCGTGGGTGGGCTGAAGCCCCACTCACCGCCCAACATGCCTCTTATACCCCCTCTCAAATAGGCCTAATAAAACAGTCCAATACCAGTCTGGCAGTCTTTCAATTATCTTATCATTTGTATTGTTACACACTTACATTATATGTGACTGTTAAACAAATGTTTACAAATTTATTTGAACATAATTGACTTTTTTTTGAACGAAAAGGCAGGAGCACTGCTGCCAGATGCATTAAAGAAAGGGAAAACCGAAAAAGGTTACAGAAGTTTGGAGAGATTGAGTTCTTCTAACGAAGAACCACAGGAAACACAAAAAAAATAGAATACCAACTCAATGACAACATCAAAAGAGCGACAGACTTGATTGAACTTTTGATGCAAACAACGAAAAGATCTGGAAGTTAGAAATCATAGCATCTGGTAAGCCGCCGCTCGGTTCTGCACATTCCTAGCCATTGCGTCAACTACCTGCTGCACCGTGCTATAGGTATTTTGGAAGATCCTACCATTCCTTTCTTTTCACAGGTTCCATAGGCAATATGTGACGACTCCATAGACAATATGTGAACATGATTGACTTGTTAAGCTTTTGATGTCTTAATCTTAGCCCCTTCGTTCCAATTTTTTTGGATACGGCTCTGGCTGAGAACCATTGCACCGGCCACCGCCCTTTTCTGCTTTGCAGCCAGCACAGACATTCCCCGCCATTCAACTTTGTCGGAGCACAGCGCGGCCCACTGGTAGCTGTACTCTCTTCACACACGTTGCTACGTCTAGAATCTTGACGCGCTCGTGTGCACGCACGCGCACGCCACGCACGCGCACGCTCGCTCACGTAGAACCGTGCGTGCCTGAGCGAGCGTGCCCTTTCTCCCCGTCTTTATCTCCGACCAAAGCGAAGGGCTTTTGTTCCTCAGCGCAGCACGGCCGGCTCCCTTCCCTGACCCAACATGCAAGAAGAAATAACACCACGCCAAGCTAACAACAAATTAACGGACTTGCACGAGCACACTACGCGCCACCGAAACCTAATCCATATATAGTTACGACTTACGAGGATCTTGCAGAGAAGGAAACAAGAGGTTTCGTACGGAATTTCTGTGGAGACCCTACCTGCCAAACGGGGTCATTGGTAATTTCTACCCGAGACGGTAGGTACATCAAGCTAGCAATTTTGCGATTGAATACCCCCATCTTAAGATTTAGCAAGCGTTGGAATTGTCTGAACTGGTTGCACTAGTCTTCTTTTCTGAGTTCTCTTTATGTACGATACGGTGACAAATCCAGGCCTTAAACAGGGGCGGCACTAGGAAGTGCCGGGTATGCCTCGGCACCCTAAAAAATCTGCGAAACACTGCAACATTATCTTTTAAATAGGCTAAATTTATTGATTGAGTTAGTTCTAACTACAGTGGTTTTGGGATTTTTAAGACATTCGAACTATTTGTATTGTACTTTTAGCAAATTTTAAATATATATGTTAGATTTATGATATTACAAAATCATCATACAAAACTGTAGAGTTATACGTGTGAAATATACACCACTAGATTTTTTTTTTTAGTTCCGCCGCTAACCTTAAATGGAAAGCGCGGAGGAAAATTCAAAAGCCACAGCCAAGAAAGCCAGCCTATCCTGCCCCCGTGCAGTCAGCACGACCAATTAACAATGTTTGAAACCCTAATTAACGAACAGTACTAATAGGGGCAGGAATTCAAAGGAACGGACGGAAAACAGCGACGGCCATTAGTCGGTTGAATTCACCGCCCACATGTGGCTTAAGTTCTTAAATAACCTGTGGTTTTATTATCAAAGCCTTTATCTTTCTTTGCTTCATCTGTGAAGGTGAAGAGGGCGAGACAAGCAGACAGGGTAGCCAAGAAACAGAGTCGGAAACGCAGCTCGCTCGCCCTCACAAGAGGCGGCATCCCAACCCGTTGTCCCCGTCGTCGTCGTTGTAGCTTCCCTTGTCTTGTAGGATTCTTCCATGATTCAGGAAGACAGGCCATGTCTCCCCTTCTCCTCGGATTCCTCTGTCTACTCCTCGTCGCAGGTGGGACTCGCTGGTCCATGTCTTGTTCTTGTTCAGTTCTGTACTTGATTTGCTGTGTTCTTTGGAACGTGAGTTGAATTGCGCATAGAGTTTGACGGAATTATGCCGTCTTGCAGGTGAGGTGGTGCTGATAGGTGCGAAGAGCGGCGGCGGCGACAAGGAGGTGCTCATCGACCTCAAGCGGTTCCTGCAGGCGAACAACAGGTTCAACCGCGGCGACTATGACGCGTGGCCGGAGTCCGACCCGTCGCCGTGCTGGTGGCGCGGCGTGGAGTGCGACAGGGCCGGCCGCGTCACGTCGCTGAACTTGTCCAGCTCGAGCATCTCCGGCCCGGCGTTCGGCAACTTCTCGCGCCTCCCGGCGCTCGCCCATCTCGACCTCTCCGACAACTCCATCGCCGGCGAGCTCCCCGCCGGCGACCTCAACCAATGCCGCGGCCTCGTGTACCTCAACCTGTCCCACAACCTCATCTGCGGGTCGCTGGAACTCTCCGGCCTGACCAGGCTGCAGAAGCTCGACGTGTCAGGGAACCGGCTCGAGGGCCGCGTCTCGACCAACTTCCCGGCCATATGCGCCGACCTCGCCGTGTTCAACGTGTCAACCAACAAGTTTACCGGGAACATCACTGGCCTGTTTGACGGCTGCGCCAAGCTCGAGTACGTCGACCTTAGCTCGAACAAATTCACCGGCGAGCTATGGCCTGGCGTCGCAAGGTTCAGGCAGTTCAGCGCCGCCGAAAACAACCTGACGGGCAGCGTCCAGTCGAGCACGTTTCCGGACGACGGCTGCAAGCTTCAGTCTTTGGATCTCTCCGCAAACCAGCTGCTTGGAAACTTCACGGATTCCGTCGCGAAGTGTGCGAATTTGACGTACTTGTCACTGTGGGGGAATAATTTCTCCGGGACAATTCCTGCCGGAATCGGGGAGCTCGCCGTCCTCGAGACGCTGATTCTTGGGAATAACCGGTTCGACCGGCAGATACCGCCGGAGCTTACGAACTGCACGAGGCTTCAGTTCTTGGACATCAGCAACAACGCATTTGGAGGGGATATGCAACAGATTATTGGCAAGTTTGTGAGCTTGAAGTACCTTGTGCTGCATCACAACAGCTATACCGGCGGCATCGTCGCCTCTGGCGTGCTCCGGCTGCCGCAGCTCTCCAGGCTCGACCTCAGCTTCAACGAGTTCTCCGGGAGCTCCCTCCAGAGATAGCCGACATGAAGAGCCTCAAGTACCTGATGCTCGCCGAGAACAACTTCTCCGGAAGGATACCGCCGGCGTACGGCCGGCTCGCCGATCTCCAGGCGCTGGACCTGTCTAATAACAAGCTCTCAGGCGGGATCCCGGCGAGTATCGGGAACCTCACGTCGCTGCTCTGGCTGATGCTGGCCGGGAACCAGCTCTCGGGCGAGATACCACCGGAGATCGGCAACTGCACCAGCTTGCTCTGGCTGAACCTGGCCGACAACCTGTTGACCGGGAATATCCCACCGGAGATGGCAAAGATAGGAAGTAACCCCGGTCCAACCTTCTTCAAGAACCGGGACGATTCGAGCGTGCTCGCCGGCTCCGGCGAGTGCCTGGCTATGAAACGGTGGATACCGGCGAGCTATCCGCCGTTCAGCTTTGTCTACTCGGTGATGACTCGCGAGAACTGCCGCAGCATATGGGACCGCATCCTCAAGGGCTACGGAATCGTTCCGATTTGCACTAACTCGTCATCGCCGGTGCGGTCCAACACGATCTCCGGGTACGTGCAGCTGTCCCGGAACTTGCTGTCCGGAGAGATACCGTCGCAAATTGGCTCAATGCGGAACCTCAGCTTGCTCCACCTCGACGGCAACCGGCTCACGGGCCGCCTGCCGCCAGAGATCGGCCAGCTCCCGCTCGTCGTGCTGAACGTCTCAAGAAACAACATTTCGGGTACGATTCCGTCGGAGATCGGTCACATTTTGTGCCTCGAGAGGATGGACCTGTCCTTCAACAACTTATCCGGCGAGCTCCCGCTGAGCCTGAGCCAGCTCACTGACCTCGCCAAGTTCAACGTGTCATACAACCCGCTTCTCTCTGGCGATGTCCCCACCACCGGCCAATTCGGCACCTTCGACGAGCAGTCCTTCCTCGGCGACCCGCATATAAAGTTGCATCAGAGTCAAGCCGCCGGTAAGCAGCCACCACCGGAAGCTGCAGATGTTCCTCCGGTTAGAAGTCGTGGGATGTCGCCAAGAACGATCTCGATGTGGTTCTTGTTCTCTCTCATCATCGCCTTCATCTTCGGCACCGTCGTGTTCATCACGGCCAACCTTCGCGCCCGGTACCCGGTGGACCAGGACCCGGACCCCGAGTCATTCTCCTGTGAGAACCCGAAGTGCAGTGGCGGCAGCGAGTGCGCGTTCCAAATGTCGAGGTCGTCTCCACCATCCGGCTCATCGTCGGCGACCGGGTGCTCCTCCTCGACGGAGGGAGTGAAGGTGTTCCGGCTTGACAAGACGGCGTTCACGTACCGCGACATCGTGGCAGCCACCGGCAACTTCTCCGACGATCGGGTGATCGGGCGCGGCGGCTACGGCCTGGTGTACCGCGGCATGCTCCCCGACGGCCGCGCCGTGGCGGTCAAGAAGCTTTGCAGGCTGCGCGACGGCAGGGATGGCGACGCCGACAGCAGCGGCGAGCGCGAGTTCCGCGCCGAGATGGAGGTGCTCGCCGACCGGATGGGGTTCACGTGGCCGCACCCGAACCTCGTCACGCTCTACGGGTGGTGCCTCTCCGGCTCGGCCAAGATACTGGTGTACGAGTACCTCGAGGGCGGCAACCTGGAGGCGCTCATTGGCGACAGCACCGCGTTCAGGTGGGGGTGGCGGCTGGACACTGCCATTGACGTGGCGCGGGCGCTCGTGTTCCTGCACCACGAGTGCCGCCCCGCCGTCGTGCACCGCGACGTGAAGGCCAGCAACGTGCTCCTCGACCGCGACGGCCGTGCCAAGGTGACGGACTTCGGGCTTGCCAGGGTGGTGTGCCCCGGAGACACCCACGTGAGCACGATGGTGGCCGGCACGGTGGGGTACGTGGCGCCGGAGTACGGGCAGACGTGGCGGGCGACGACCAAGGGCGACGTGTACAGCTACGGCGTGCTCCTGATGGAGCTCGCCACGGGCCGGCGCGCCGTGGACGGAGGCGAGGAGTGCCTGGTCGAGTGGGGCCGGAGGATGGCAAAGGAGGGCTGGAAGGTGAGGCAAGAACCGGAGCAGAGCACGGTGTTCTGGGAGCTGCTCATGCTCGGCATGCGGTGCACGGCCGACGCGCCGCAGGAGCGACCGGACATGCCGGACGTGCTGGCCGCGCTGCTCGACATCTCCGCGAACGGCGACGCGAGCTGTAGATACTACAAGATTAGCTCAGGGCACAGCGACGGTGAGTGAACCCAAATTAAACTCACATAGGTTTAAGGTTACGAAACACCCATCAACAGATTGGTTCTTTCTTTACAAAATTTTGTTTGCTCGATCGGTCTAGTTAGTTAGCCATTGATTCTTGATGTGAATAGCACAACACAAGTAGGAGGAAGGCAAGAAAGAAGACAGTTTTGGTTGCCCACAGTACACTTGTACAGGCGAAGCGATATCATTGTACGCCAAGGCTACCCTCGTCGTGCAAACGAGAAGCTTTGGCTTTTTCCCATGTCTTGCAGTGCGGAGCAACCTAACCTCCTAACCTCCTGTGATCTCACGACGACTTGCAACTGGCAGCAGTAACATCGGGAGCGGTACGATAGCAGGCATGTAGAAGTGATGGCATTGCTCCTTCTAAGTGATGGCATTGTTCCTTCTGTCCTCCTCTTTCTGCGCTCGCTTTCTTGGACCACGACGCCTCTGCTCATCACGTACGGCTGTATCGTGCGCTGCACTCGAAGGGATACGGTCAAGGATCAGACAGCACGCGGTCGACGGTTCTAATCGCTATTGCTGTGCGGATGAGTACGTGACATCCTTTTCTTTTAGGGAAGGGAAACGGACACGATATCTTGGAGAAGGAAAACACATCATCCAAACTCCTCCAGTCTTTACAGAGCAGCACAGGCCGTTGGTAAAGCATACATACTTATACATACATGCTCCATGGGCATAACACGTACGTGGGGGACCAAAAAAAGCTAAACAAAAAGCTCACGAATAACGATCCAGGGCGCCAGCAACGATGAGATGACCGAGCAGCTCGAATCAAACCCGTAAGGAACACTGCTCCGACTGGAACCAGAGAAAGCGTGCACGGTAGACCAATGCTCCGTCCGTCCTCCGCTCGCTTTCAAACCCTCTTCGCCTTTTTCCGCCAACTCGCTTTCGATCCTTCTACCTCCTGTCACCCATGACGTTCACTGTCCTCCCACACACGGTAACAACGAATGCAGCGAGAGCTAGAATTTTTAAGTTCATGTACATTTTAGGCCCTGTTTAGAAATAATGTATTTCAAAACTATGATTTTGGTATACTATAGTTTGCAATTGTTTTATCATGAATACCATAGTTTTACCAAACTCTTTTAAAACCATGGTATTTCTTGGAACTATCAACTGTTTGGATACAACATCACAAACCATAGTATTTGAGTAGAATAGACAAGAAGCTAGCCAAAACCATGAAAACTTTGGGTTGGAGTGGAGTTTCAAATACTCCAAAAATACCATGATATCTACCAAACCATGGTTTTTAATACAAAGCTTTTGACATAGTAACCAAACACCTCATGCTATAAAATACCATGGTATTCTTAAAAACCATAGTATTGCCTAAAAACTATGAAAATACATTGCTTCCAAACAAGGCCTTAGTATCTTCATCTTTTAATATTATTTTAATGTATAGTTTGATATCACTAATGATAGTAAAAGGTCTTCGGGAAGACACGTACGTAACGCACGTTCACAATTCTTGTCTATCCAAGCCGAAGCCAGAAGAGGAGGAAACCAAGCGCGAATGCTTGAGCCTTCCTTTCACTTGGCCGGGCCGGTCTCGCGCGGTGCGTGGCCCCGTGCCGTCGCACCGGCCGTTCCCTCCCGGAGACGCCGAAATCCCACAGATTTGGTGCTGTTTCGATGGCAGCGCACGCGTCGGGGGCCACGCGTTTTGCCCGCCCGCCCAAGCTTTGGTTCGTCCGTCTTCCAGGTCCGCGAAAGCTGCCGCTAGCCGGTCGGTCCATGGCGCCGGGGGCCCGCCGGCAAATGGCGTTGTCCTGACCGACAACCCATGGGACACGGAAAAAGACAGCTGCGTTCGCACGTGTGCTCGCTCGCGTGTCTGGCTCAAATGCCGCAGAAACTTCTGCTACGTCGGAGGTCAGACAAACGAGGCGCAGAGAGAGAGACAGAGAGGAAGAAGACGAGAATTTCGCGCAAATACCATGAAAAGTTCTTTTTTTTTTCTTTTTTGAAACGTAATATCACGGAAACCTCTCTTTTTTTATCCGAAACAGTCACGAGCTTCATCATCAGACAAGCGAACAAACAGTACAGATGAGGTGGCTAGGGATGCATACTTGATCACACTGTCCTAATAGAGACTAAATTTTGGGAGCAAGGAAAAAAAAAGATGATACAGTACAGTACTCCGGAGAATGAGATGCACAGCCTCTCTTTAGGATAAGCAGCCTGGACCATCAGTTTCAGAGTTTCAACAATATCATAGGTGCGAAGAAACTGGAATGCATGAATGCAAAAGCACTGGACGAGATATGCGAGTTTCATATAATTATTTGGGAATTGGAACGCTCGTAGACAGCATAACCCTTTTATAAACTTCGCCAAGTCTGGCATTACACACTTACGGAACCCATAAGATTCACACTATACGAGTACATCATTTTTTTCCTATCACCTGCAGTATACTGTTATTTTCACATAAAGACGGCACATAAGAGTACGTTCTCCAGAAGATAGTATAAGGCCTTGCATCTCTGCCACACACACGGTAACAAATGGACGAGAAGCAGCAGGTAACTGGTTTAACAATGGACGAAAAAACAGAAGATAACTGGTCTAGATAAACCAGAGAACAGGACCACGAACAGCAGGTTAATCTGAAGGAAGGGCCCTTACTGAGATGAGATCGAACGATAAGCCATTCTCCTGGAGGCGCTTCTGGAGATCGGTGGGTCCGAAAACCATACCTGGTGTATACACCCCACCTTTCGGCAGGTTGGCTCGCTGGCTCAGCAAGACGAGGGCGCACTGCACCAGGATGATCGGAGTTGAGATATACCCAATCTCTGGTCCTGAAATCCTTGTGATGATCTCTTTGTCAAGCTTGCTTCCACGCTGGGCTGCATTGCTGTAGCCACGCCCAACGAACCACATCTTGAACGAAGCACTGCTGACCTCTTCCTCTGTTGGTCCACCCTTTCTAAACCATCCGAGAGAGAAGAATTCAGGGAATTTTAACAAAAGAATTCTACCAAGGGAGAAAGCTCCGAGCACGCCGACACATATTCCAGTATAGATGAACTGCAAAATGCCAAGAAGGGAATGGGAGGCGATGTTCACGCCAAAATGTGCAGGTTTAACGGAAGACCAGAAATTCTTCCTATGATCAGCATAATCTGAGGTTTCTTCCACCCCAGGAAGGCCCTCAGGATGCTTTGTCATTGTTGATAGGGTTCTCTTCACAACCGCTGTGTCAGAAGAAGGCAACTTCATAACCCACAATCCCAGTGTCTTGTCATGCTCAATCGATCCTTTGGGAGGTGGAGGGCCCGGAATCTGCACAATGGAAGAAACCTTAGCATCAAATGTAATTTTTATCCAAAAAAGAATTTGATTTATGTCATAATAATTCACCCAATAGATCATTGAATTCAGGAATTCATGATTTGAAAACTGACATTGTTTATTAGTTTCTGTTATGGACTCTGTTTGGAGTTCAGTTCATCATGGGGTACTTATCTTGTACCTAAAATAGCCTGCACACAATATTACTATCTAGCTGAGTTCTATAAAGAACTGACAAGGAGTTTTGTTGCATATGCAGTGGAATTGGCAGACAATAGTGATCGGCATAGCTTTCCTGTCTTTCCTTCTGTTTGTCAAGTAATCCAGATTCTTGTAAGATCGACTGGGTTTTCATTCAGAATTCAGATTGTGGCAATGCAGAATCCATCTCATTTGTAACCTTGACACAATCATTTGTAACATTATCATGGCAATGATTTTGCAATACCCTTCACTCTCTTCAATATTTAGGTTGGGGTTTGCTTAACAACACTTGCAGCCAATAGTTTATTATGATATTTACTGCCGGTTGATCATGGAACACAACAGCACGGGACATTGTCATACAGTTGAAGACAATGTGCCAAGATCATGAGGCTACATCTTAGTAGGTTTCAGACATTGAAAGGATGCAACTAAAATAGTAGCACCTGACAACATAGAATAGTTATTGCTGGCATCAGGCACAAATAAGTTTATAACAAGCTGTTCTATAGCTCAAATAGGGAGCCCTCTCAGACCTATAGCATGTTCAATTTGCAGTAACCTGAAACAACTAATCCTTTTCACCAATAAATTTACCATTTAAGAAGGCTTTCAAAATTAATTGGGATTTCTGAATCCTACTATACTACTCTATGAAAAGAAATGTGGCACTTAAGAATCTTGATCGAGGAAAAAATGAAAGAGAAAACCTTAGGTATGCAGGTTAACGAGCAACTCCTGAAACATGCATATTTACATTAAGAGACACGGTCTCCTTCAAAAGGGTAACAGGCCCCAAGGACATAATTGTAGTAGCTTGAGAGCATGAATCTTTACTATATAAAGCAAAAGTTTCTTCTCATGTCACTTCATCAAAATTACCCACCTTTGCCACTGCTCTTTAATTACTCACCTTTGCTACTGCTCTTTAATTACCCACCTTTGCCACTGTTAGTACTCTTTGCAAATAAACTTTTTATCACAAATTGAGTTTCCGTTGCAACGTACGGGCACATGACTAGTCATAATTTAAGTACATCAAACACAATCTCCTTCAAAAGGGTAACAGACCCAAAGGACATAATTATAGCAGCTTGAGATCATGAATCATTATTAAGCACATCAAAGGCAAGATATGGACATTTATCTACCACAAAAGTATGGCTAAAGGACAATAGGACTCATTGAGAAATACGATAGCCCATTTTTATTGAAGTAACACAAAAGGCATGTTAGCCATCATTTACATGTGACAATACCAACTACCAAGGCTTTTCTGAAGGAGCTGAATGATTATTTGGTAGTTAGCAGTTGGTTTACAATATGCATCAGCTTGATCGAACAGTGGTTGACTGGTTAGAGTAGGCAGTTGGCACACAATATGCAACGGTACCAATGAATTATATCATCAAATCGTGACGTCTGGTGATGGTCAGGAGTAGGCAAACTATTTGCAGAAAGATAAAAATGGAAAATAACTATACCGAGTTAGTCGACACGAACCGTACACCATGTTTGCCTCGGCATCAACAGTGGAATATGTCCTCTATGAATGCAACAAAATTTGAATACTCCCTCTTCTCTGTATGACTGTATCTACATTTAACCTTCCGCCTTCTTAGTTAACATATAAAGAACCCAGGTCCTTGTTTCTCAATTTAAAAGAGGTACTTGTACACCATACCAGATCACATAAATATTTCAGCTTTGTTATTTTAAGTTGCATGATTTTTTTGGTTAACTCCAAGTCGATTTTCTGGCCTTTGGATTAGTATCGAGATGTTAGTGTCTTGATTCTGTTTTTAGTCCCATGGTTCAAAAAGTTCAAAAATAGATATCCCCTAAATCTTTCCTGTTTGGTGTCGAATTCACATCAATCAAGAAAATCCACATAACCTGAGAGATAATTATCTGAAATTCATAATAGAACTAGAAGGTTGTTCACCATTTTATTAATTAACAACGCTGGCTAACACTCTTAAGTCTATTTTTATTATCTGATTTTTTTTTGTTAACTCTTAAGTTGATTTTTCTGGCCTTTGGATTAGTTTTGAGATGTGTGTAACTACTGTCTAATTATGATTTTAATCCAATGGTTAAAAAAATGTGACTTAGGAAAACACAAGTCATCCTATAATAGATGTCCCCTAAACCTTTCCTTTTGATGTAAAATTCACATCAATCAAGAAAATACACATAATCTGAGAGATAGATGATTATCTGGAGTTTTATCATAAGAACAAAAAAATTGTTCTTCACCAATTTTTATTAATTAATAGCGCCGACTAACACAGGGCACATTTGGGACTTTGGGTCTACTCTAACTCGGAGCTAAGCTAATTTCATTCTGAGGAAGAGTAGGACACGCCAACAATGTGATCCAAATTCCAAACGAAATTCACAGGAAAGCACAAGCATTTAGGATAAATCTGACAGCAAAAAGAAATTTCATAATAGCCTAACAGGCACAGAGACATGGGTTAGGGATCTGGCCCAATAAAGCCAACAACCATCAATATTCAGTTTACAGTATGCGTAAGTACCATGAAAGTCAACATGTTCAAGTAGAGATAAACCATCCTTCTAATTGAATATAAAAGTTTTTCTAGAGTAATAGTATTAGTATCCTCATTAATCACTACCACAGCAGTGAGCTAGCACTTGACAAAACATGCAAGTCAATTCAGAAACTGCAAGAAGTTAATAGTAACTCACATCGGGCTTCGGCGGCCTCGGCCGCGACTGGCGCAGCGCCTGCAGCTGGCCGGCGTTGGCCACGCCAAGCACGGCCGACTCAAACGTGGCGAAGTTCCCGATGATCCTCTTGTCGGACTCCAGGCTGAGGTTCGCGACCACGCTCACCGGCGCGGACGGCGGCGCCCACTGCCTGGAGTTGAACAAGAACCCGAGCTCCGCAGGGACGGAGTCAAACCCGCACGCGGAGACGATCAGCGACCCGTTCTTGGCGGCGACCTCGTGGAGGTCGGCCTCGACGCGCTCCATGAACTCGGGCTCGCCGGAGATGTCGAGGCAGTGGGTCCCCGCGGAGGCGCAGGCCGCCGCCACCTGCCTGCCGTGGAGGCGGAAGGGCCCCGCGCAGGACAGCACGACGCGCGCCCGCGCCGCGAGCGCGTCGAGGGAGGCCTGGTCGGAGGAGTCGGCGACGAGGATGGGGACGTCGGGGGCCGGGGCTGGCGCGGCGGCCCAGCGGAGCGCGGTGGCGACTCGCTCCCGGCTGCGGCCGGCGAGCGCGAGCGAGTGGAGCGGGGAGGCGTTGGGGGGAAGGAACTTGAGGGCCTCGCGGATGACGTACTTGCCGGTGAAGCCCGAGGCCCCAAAGATGACGACGTCGAACACCACCGGCCCCGGCGCCGCCATCGGGGGTCGCTCGCCTTGCCTTTGCGGGGTGCTTGGGTTCTCGGCAGAGTCTGGATGGACTCCGAGCTCTGCGAAGCGGTGCGGTGGTCTCCGTCCGCTGCTCGTCACGGCCGTTTTTGAAGTGCGAGACGGGTGCGGTCACGTCGTCAAGTGAAGTGAATAGGCTTTGTTGTCAGGTTTGGTTGCTGTTGCTAGTCTTAGAGCAAGCCCAATCCATCCTATAAATCTCCTTCTTTCTATCCTAAATTATAAGAAGAATTAAAAAAATATGTGTTTCAATCTAACCCCTATTTGAAATCTCTATTCTAGAGAGACATCTTCTCGTCTCTACATCTAGGAGTTTTCTTTTTACCCCTACTATTTTTTTACATTTTTTTATTCATTTTAAAATAATAAGTCATATGTGTAAAGTAATAATAATGTTTAGATAAATAATAGAGGTGAGTAATAGAGAGTGTGAGTTGGAGATAAATTCGATATAGGATACTCCTAATTTTTATACCACCCCTAAATGAGTGATTTAGAGAGAAAATATAGAGATTTGGGTTACTGTTGCTAGTCTTAAGGTGTGTATAATAGGTGGTTAGCAGGTGGGGTGGGTTGTTGCTGGATCAACAGGGAGAGGATGAATGTTGCTTCTGCTGGCGCCGGCGATGAAGAAAACGTTCATGCTTCTGTTTAATTTGTGAGTACGTGTAGCTTCGCGAGGAATCGAGGATGTTCATTTCAACAATGAACTTTGTACCAATTGCAACGATCAAAGCCAACACTCTTGATATTCATAATATCCTGCAGCCGTTCCGAGAAGAGATATCCTCTTTTTTTTATCAAATACCTAGACATGCCTCTTACCCTTAGACGCCTGCTGACGAATACTCATACTGGAGGTACCCCACAGAAAAGTATGCATCCACTTCCAGATCGTATTTCTCTCAGTCATACGGTCATCACGACAAGGTCGGCGCAGAGTGCGGGGAGGGGCATTACCAAAGTCCCGCCCCTCACAGGTGGGATTATCCCTAAATATCGGCCGGAGTACTAAATGGACCCTCTTAGGCCCAACTCCGGTCGGAGGGCCCTCGGCCTTCGCCGCAACCCCCGGCAACACTCCGACTTGGCCTCGGGTCGGATGCCCCCACGGCTCCCGACCTAGCCTCAGGTCGGGGATTCCCGCGAGCTCCGACCAGGCCGCAGGACAAATAGGCACACCGCCAGACGCCCAGCCATCGGTCGGGCCCCATGAAGGTCACCGGCGACTTCGGCCCACATCACCGATCGACCTCGAAGTTGGTTACCTTCCATCAGAACAAAACGGCCGCGCAGGGATTGGCGACCCTTCCCAAGGCAACGTCAGAGGCGCCACCCTCACAACGTCAACTCCTGACAGGCGCACAGAGGGTGGGTGCACGCCTTCCCAATGGAGCGCTGCTGGCTAAAGTCTATCGACAAGACATCGCTGACCGAGCCTGCCAACCCATCATGACATGAACAAGGAACTCGCCAGTCCTCAAGGCTAAAGACCGGATTTACAGGGCACAGCGTGCCCCAAGCGTTCTGCTCTCCTGAGTCCCGTGTAACTTGCCCCCTCCGTCTATATAGGGGGGGGGAGAGGGGGAGAGAGGGGGGCACCGAGGCCTCTTTCTTCTTTTTTTTTCCTCCGCTTAGTCGGGGTTTGGGAGCTCTGAAGCGCCAAAACCCGTTCCTACCCGGACGAGTACTCGGGGCCTGTCCCGAGTCCTCGCTTCGAAACTCGACGCGGTCCGCCGCATCGAGCAATACACCGCCACCACCTCAAACTGGAAGTAGGACGTTCGGCCGAACCAAGATAAATCTTGGGCTCCTCGAGTCAACCATCAAGAGAGGAGCGGCTCCTTGACTTACAAATCTACTTGCCGGTTTCACGAAACACCGACAGTTGGCGCGCCAGGTAGGGGCTCGCGCGCTGTCGTCTTCGTCTCTGGACTCCCAGTCATCCCCTTGATGGTCTCCTTCGCTCGCGACGGCGCATTCTCGATGGGAGGCTGGATCGAGATCTTCCAGGAGTGCGTTCAAGCGGACCGAAGAAGGCGGCCCTTACTCGCCGCCTGCGGGGGTGTCCGCGGCCATCGTGCCGCGCCGAGGACCCCCATGGGAAGAACCCTCCACCGCCGTGGAGGTCCCCCCGGCCCGGCACCGTTCAAATCAAAGATCCCGAATGGTGACATCACGCCCGACGCGGAAAGTATGGAAAGGTTAAGGCAACTCTACCCCTAAAAGAGCCTTTCCATCGCCCCCGCATCCTTCTGAATTCCTCCGAGTCCAAAGCGCCGCATGACGACCCACCCTACGGTCGCTATGCGGCGCTGGTAAAGCACGCGTGCTTTCGCTTAACTTACGCATACGACCGACCATTAGAACTTCTCAAGCGGAATCCGTCGACCCGAGTAGTACGTTACACGCCAAGCGCCACGGTTGCAGTAGTGTAGTGCTCAGGAGAAGGGGTACCCTCAGGATGGCCCTTGGTCGCTCGAGGAGCGTGCTCGCGGGCCGTGACGTCCGTTGCCGTCTTTGCATTTTTCCCTTGAAGGGTTAGTGCTGGGACCTACGCTCAGGCCGCCCTTGCGGTTCCTAAAGGGCTGCGGTCATTCAAAGCAGGCACTAGTCGTGAAGGAAAGAGGCAAAGAGGCGGGGATATTAACAAAGGCATCCAAAAATACATTATATCGTATAAAAACAAAAGTAAAGCGAGGCGCCGGAGGTTCCTTAACAGAGGCGCCGTCTATCCGCTATTCTGTTATCGCCGCGACGACGCCGCTTAGCCGCCACTTTTCTCGCCACGCTCGCACTTCGACCCGCGACTGGCTTGTGGTTCTTCGATATTCGCGACGGCCGCCATCGTCGGTCGAAGGCGTCGCGATTGGCACAAAGAGCCAGCCACGTGTTCGCCACATCGACGGCGACTTCGTCCCTCGCGGACGGAGGCCTTCGCGCAAGGCGCGGGGAAGTCGCCAGGCATTGGCACTGGGTAAGGCAAGGCGTATCCCGGCAGTGCGGCTCACGGTTCATTCAGCCTCACCCCAGCCACCAGCTCCTCCCCATGCTCTCGAAGGCTGGCGAAGCATGGGACATGAGGGCCTTGCGTGAGGTCTCGTGCTCTCGCGAAGCTTGACCAGCTCGCCTCGGCGATCTCGGCTCGAGCCCGCTCCGATCAAGGCTACCGCGTGTCTTGACGAGCTCCTCCCGGCGGCTGAGCAGAAGGCCATTTGCACTGCGCCTCCGCCCAGGGAAGCGGCCCTCGCATCATGGGCGTAAGAGAGGCTTCCAGCGCGCCAATCTGGCCGTCGGTCCGTCACACGGGCCCCGCCAATGGGGATGGCGTGACGGCGGAGGGCCGATGGAAGCTACACCGCCCGCATCCACCTCCTCATTCCGGCAGCCCAACAGGAGCGCCACAGAGGTCAGCTGCTAGCCCGAGCTAGAAGCGCTAAGAAGAGGAGGAAACGATCCGACGTCAGCAAAGGCAAAACAGAAGCCGTCCAGAACCCTGACAAAGCGCACTTACCCTCGAAGGGGGATCCTAATGCGAAGGCCGACGAGGCGTAGCGATCTCGTCCCTCGTTGAGGCGGCAGTAGACCCGACATCAGTGCGAGGCATGTTGGCGTCGGAGGCCCGCGGGCCTATAGCTGCCTCCCGTTTCCCGGCCCTCCGATCGTCACCACCGTCTGCCATCTCCCGTTCGAGGTACGACGACCTCCCCTTCTTGTGTTAAGGCAAGGCGTAGGGGGATGAAGAAGCAAAGAAAACGGCAGTGAATCGTTGCTCCCAAGACCCTATCGCGGCCTTTATAGAAGCAAAGGCGGAGGCGCCGAAATGCGCACTCGTCGGGCGAGAGCCGACGCGCATTAATTCCACGCCTCGCGCGCGCTTCTTTCCATCCTCTCTGGCGTCAAAATACGAAATACGACGCACGACAGACGCCGCTTCAGCGTAGCCACACCAAGACCCCTCGGCTTTGACCTCGTGCATCAAGCGCACCAAAGACGATGAAGGAAGGCTGGCATGGGCCGTTGCGGCCACAAGATGACGAAAGGACCATCCGCTCGTCATCTTGAACGGCTGAGCGATGGGCCTAACCGCTACAACGGCCCCAGAGCGCGGAATAAAAGCTAAGACAACTTCACACCTCACACTTACTCATTCCCACGTTAAGTCCTGCGTTCTCGAGTCCGGGCCGCGGATGGCGACTCGACCCTCACGCCGCCGCTGAGGCCGCAGTTTGTACACTCACACGGATTGGTGACCGACCGATCGCTGATCCTCCCTAGTGGTAATCCCCCACCAAGCGCTGCGCCCACGCCCAGGCGCCTACGGTTCTGCAAGTAGTGCTCTGTGGGAGGAGGGAGTACTCATGCGGAACGACCCACAGCCGGCCGGGAACACTCCTTTTACGTGTCGAATGCAAGTAAGCGGTTTATCCTCAAGGCCCCTGTCCTTTTCCTTGGTTTCTCCTCGAAGGTGTTAACATGCCGATCTACGCTTCTACAACCTCTGCGGTTCCTGAAGCTACGGTCGACGAACGGGTATCACCTCAGGAAAAGTACAAAGGATAAGGACGGACCTACAGGACGGCCCGACTGGTGAAACATAAAACGAGCTTCGATCTGTTATACGATGGGGCTCCTCACATGTCTAAAAACAAAACATTTGCCTTTTTTCTCGCCTCTTGTGGAGAACACTCCATGGCGACATCCGGCCAACGCTCATCGTGGCGCACGGACCGACTTGACGGAGACCAAGAGAAGCGCCGAAGGATCTCCGGGGCCGACCCCCTCGCCGTCGAACGATCGCAGCATACCCGACATACGGACCAAAGCGGCACCACGACGACCAGCGCGAATGTCGCCTCGGTAAGATCTATCGCCCCCAACCATTTCAATTCACGTTAAATTCCGCGTGCGTTAAGTATTAGCAGGAGACACTAGGGTCACGCCTCGGACTGTTTGAAGCAGTCAGGCAGCACAAAGTCCACCAGGCCGTAGCGGCCTCGAGGTGGCGAGAGGGCTCGAATGCCTCGCGATTAAGACTCTGCTTATGGGCGCCTAGGGCGAGAATCCACCAAGTGGATCCCCGACCGCCCCAACAGGCGAGCCGAGCGAGGGGCGGGTCAAGGGCGAACCCTCAGTGGGTCTTCAGTTGGGTCGGCGGACGACCCAATCACCTTGACTCGTGTCCGAGACAACACTTCACACTCTCCCGCGGAGCCCCTCGAAAGGGCGGCCCACTGTGCCCCGAAAGTTACTGAACAGTTCGAGGTCCGACACGGATCGAGTAAAGAAAGGTTTTTGTGGGTCACCCAGTAGTCCGGACGCTGGCGCAGGACGATCCGCTAAGGGATCCCTTACCGGGGGGATCCCCAAGGCCCACTCGGATAACCCGTTTGTAGCTCCACGAGCACGGTGTTCGGCCGGCGTATGGCAAACACGTGTTGCTCACCCCCTCCAGTCCCACACACGCGGACGGAGCGTCTGGCGTGGGACCAACAGCGGCCTTCCTCCCGCAGTAGCCTCGCCCGACGAGGACTCGGATGGGCGCCGCTTAGCTGCGGCGTTAAACCGGCCAACTAACGCGTTTAGCTCCGGACGTAAAACGAGCACTGGAACCGTAACCTCTCGCGAAGGTATTCGACCTCCTCGCCGACCACGGCCGCGTCTTGCTACGACGTAAAACGAAGCGCTCGGGAACTGAACCTCTCGCGAAGGCATCTGGACCTCCTTGTTGACCCACCAAGCGTTTAGCTCGGCGTAAAACGAGCACCGGAACTAGAACCTCTCACGAAGGCATTCGGACTTCCTCGCCGACCACGGCCGGCGTCTAGCTCGACGTAAAACGAGCACCGGAACCGTAACCTTCGCGAAGGCATCTGGACCTCCCAACCGACCACGGCCGCGTCTAGCTACGACGTAAAATGAGCGCGGGAACTGAACCTCTCGCGAAGGCATTCGACCTTCGCCGACCACGGTAGCGTTTAGCTACGACGAAAACGAACGCTTTTGAGAACTGAACCTCTCGCGAAGGCATCGGACCTCCGCCGACCACGGCGCGTTTAGCTACGACGTAAAACGAAGCGCGGGAACGAGAACCTCTCGCGAAGGCATCTGGACCTCCCGCCGACTACGGCGCATCTAGCTACTGACGTAAAACGAGCACTCGAACCGAACCTCTCGCGAAGGCATCTCGACCTCCTCGCCGACCACGGCGCGTCTAGCTCGACGTAAAAGCGAACATCGGGAACGGAACCTCGAGAAGGCATCTCGGACCTCTCGCTAACCACGGCCATCTAGTGCGACGTAAAAGCGAGCACTTAGGAACCAGAACCTCTCGCGAAGGCATTTGGACCCCCCTGCCGATCACGGTCGCGTCCAGCTACGACGTAAAATGAGCATTCGGAGACTGGGGCCTTACTTAAGGCGCCCCGGTATTCTTCCCGATCCAGCGGCGTCAAGCGACCGGACGGACTCAACTCAAAGAGTAATCCCCGACTAGCTCCACGACCTACTCGGGGCTCAAGGTTACACCCACCGGGTCTTGCCAGCACACCCGTACCGAAATTGTCGACCAAGTCGGTCGAACTCCGCCAGAGAAGTCAGCCCTCCAATCCACTGGAGGCATGAGTCCAACTTAGTCCGCCAGACTCTGCATTTAATATTCGACGGCAAAGTAACTTCGATGGCTCCCGATCCACTCGGGCGACACTCCATCAAGCGCTCGTCGCCGACGCCAATCGAGATCGAACGACTAGGTCAAGCAGACTCGTCCGATCGGGAGCTCCACGAGAAGGGACCTCCCCATCATCTTCAAGCTGAACACTAAAGTAAGCCGAAGCGTCGTCACGTCCACTGAGGAAGATCACTCCGCCGCAGACAGAGGGACCATCCAGGAACGCATGCGTTTCAGGATGACCCCGGGGGCTACTGACGAATACTCATACTGGGGGTACCCCACAGAAAAGTATACATCCACTTCCAGATCGTATTTCTCTCAGTCATACGGTCATCACGACAAGGTCGGCGCAGAGTGCGGGGAGGGGCATTACCAAAGTCCCGCCCCTCACAGGTGGGATTATCCCTAAATATCGACCGGAGTACTAAATGGACCCTCTTAGGCCCAGCTCCGGTCGGAGGGCCCTCGGCCTTCGCCGCAACCCCAAGAAGATTCGACTTGGCCTCGGGCCGGATGCCCCACGACTCCGACCCAGCCTCGGGTCGGGATTCGCGAGCTCAGACCAGCCGCAGATTTAATAGGCGCCACCACGCAGACGCCCACCATCGTCGGGCCCCATGAAGCGTCACTTCGGCGACTTCGTCCACATCACTGATCGACCTCGAAGTTGGTTACCTTCCATCAGAACAAGACGGCCGCGCAGGATTGGCGACCCTTCCCAAGGCAACGTCAGAGGCGCCACCCTCACAACGTCAACTCTGACAGCGCATGAGGGTGGGTGCACGCCTTCCCAATGGAGCGCCGCTGGCTAAAGTGTATCGACAGGACGTCGCTGATCGAGCCTGCCAACCCATCATGACATGAACAAGGAACTCGCCAGTCCTCAAGGCTAAAGACCGGATTCTGAGGCACAACGTGCCCCAAGCGTTCTCCTCTCCTGAGTCCCGTGTAACTTGCCCCTCCGGCCTATATAATGGGGGAGAGGGGCTCTGGGGAGAGAGGGGGGCACCGGGGCCTCTTTCTTCTTTTTTTTCCTCGGCTTAGTTGGGGTTTGGGAGCTCCGAAGCGCCAAAACCCGTTCCTACCCGGACGAGTACTCGGGGCCTGTCCCGAGTCCTCGCTTCTAACTCGACGCGGTCCGCCGCATCCAGAGCAATACACCGCCACCACCTCAAACTCGAAGTAGGGACGTTCAGCCGAACCAAGATAAATCTTGGGCTCCCTGAGTCAACCATCAAGGAGAGGGAGTGCGCGGCCCCTTGACTTACAAATCTACTTGCTGGTTTCACGAAACACCGACACCTACGCCGTGCAGACCTCCAGCCAATCCTTGACAAAAGGCAACGCTGGCGTGGTGGCGAACTGTCACACCTCACCATAGGGGGACGCTTGACCTTGGTCAAATCTGTTCTATCCTCAATCCCAAGATATCTCGCCGGCAGTCGGTGGCCCCCAAAAAATCATCTCGATTTCGATAAGTGAGAAGAAAGTTCTTATGGGCGCAACGCATTTACATGCATGGCGGAATTGTAAGGTTATTTGGACAACCGCTTGCCGACCTCTTGGGCTTAGGGCCTAGGGATTCGGGACCTCGACTGGTTCGCTAGGGCACTACGTCTTCGCTGGCTATGGCTTAGTTGGACTAACCCGGATAGGTCATGGAGCGGAATTCCATGCCATGCGATCAGATAGACAAGCAGCTCTTCTCCGCGGCTACAATGGTAACCATTGGTGATGGTCAAACGGCGACCTTCTGGACTGACAGATGGCTTCAGGGTTCATCGCCTGCCGAGCATGCACCGAACCTATTCAGCCACTCCAGGCGAAAGTCGCGCTCGGTGTCAGATGCCCTCACAAACAACAACTGGATTCGAGATATCCGGCACAACATAACAGTTCCTCTGCTCCTTCAGTATGTCTACCTATGGCGGAAACTACAATCTGTGCACCTGCAGCCAAACGTGCTCGACACCATAACCTGGACTCAATCTCCCAGTAGTACTTACACCGCCTCGCCAAGATACTTAATGCGTTCTTAGGAAGTACCTCCAACTCCTTCCAATCCAAATCGCCCGTGAGGAACTCAGTATGCTTAACAAAAATATTCTGTGGCTTGCACATCATGACGGCTATGGACGACTCAACGCCCAAGATCGAGGATAGCCAAACCAAGACTTCGCCCAATGTCTTTGCCGGAACCTCGGCTGCGGCACCACCTATTCATAGAATCCCCACAAGTTAAATACTTGTGGAAACGCATCGCTAGGTGGGTGCGATTGACGCCTCTTTCACCGGATTGGTGGGACCCCGCGCCGTGCTATGCTCGGTCGACCGAACCGTCACCGCAAATTGTCGACCAAGATTCCGTAAAGGTTTGAAGGCTCGATTATCCCGACTTGTTGGCGATGGTGGAAAGAGCGAAATAACAGAATTTTTCAAACAACATCGAGTTTGTTGATGCTATCTTGCACTCCATTCAAGACGACATCGCACTGCATTGTCATGCGGGTGCAAGACACCTCAAAAACTTCTTTGGGCCGTCATGTTTGATCCATCCCTTTCGCTCTTTTCTTCTCTAACCTTCCTGTTTAGTTTTTCTCTCTCTAGTGCAAGATCCTACACCTTGTAATCTCCTAGTACTCTATTCCTATTTCTAATTCTAATATATTCTCTGTATTTGTCTTTGCCTTTCAAAAAAATGAACTTTATACAGGTGGAACATTGGCATCGGAAAATTGAGATTTAAACTCATGACATAATTTTTTAACTTATAACTACTCCCTACGTTTACGAATATATATATATAGAGCAGTGCTTCAATGATTTTCTCTTAATACAAGTTACATAAATCTTAAAACAAGCGAAAGAGTAAATAATCATCATCTACCATTCACTCATACTTTAATATTTATGCAACTGTCAAAGGAAAAGCATGAAAGCACTTCTCATATATATTGCTATTTCCACTATTTTGCGTAGCGATAGTTACGCTATCTTTGCATGTGTCAATTATCTTTATATTTTTAAATATTAATTATGTTTTGTTCATGATCTTCTTCTTTTATTATATTTTTATACTTAAATTAAATTAATTTGACTCTTGAAAAATAATAAATATTAGTTAAGATCTGATTCCATCTCCTAAATTTACATAATTATATAGATTATTTTCTGTTACACAATGTATGACTAAATATATGACAATCATAACATGTACTCCAAATTTAAATATAGTTCATCATATATAAATTATCGATACCACACACTTGAAATAGTAAAAAAAGATGTATATTATAGTTAATCATGACATGTAGAATAGCTTTCGTGATAGCCCACTATAGCCACAATAGCTTTTTCATATCTCTCACCACGACGGACCGCAAAACGTGATTTAAATCCTTGATAATTAGTGCTAGGGGTTGGGCCGTGCTGGCCCTCTTGTCAGCATGACTAGCCATCGGTGAGGCCCAGGTAAGGCCCGATGGCACGCAAGGCCACCTTCGGACCGAGCTAGCATGAGTACGACACACCAAAGAGGGAGTCATGGGTGACTGTGTACGGTGTCGGTGGAGACAGCGGCACAAGCGCGGGAGAGATGAAGACAATACTAGTGGAGACGGTGGCGCAAGAGGGATGCGGCATCGATAGCGACGGACAGTGTTCGTGGAGATGGCGTCAGGGGCGCGGAAGAGGGGTCGGCGGCGCTGACATGGGAGAGTTGAATAGGATTGGGAGGAGGAAGAAAAGAAGTAAAGTATACAGGCATGGCTTGGAGAGTAATGATGGGATGGTGGTATAGTGTTGGTTGTTATGTTTAATGGGATAGGCTTATAGCTGCAACGAGCTTTTTCGTGCTGGGTCGGTCCAAACATAGCTTGAGCTATCATGTTATGCTGTGCCACCCATCGAACCTAATTTGTAGACTCGGCATGGTCTACTATACTATATCATACCAATCCTACCCACTAGATTTTTTGCCATACACGCCCTATGTGGGCAAAATAGCCCAATTCCCATGTCTACCTATAATGCACTTAACAGATTTGAGTACCTGTATCACGTGTAGCTGCTACAAAGGCTGTTCCCGATGGTCCGTCGCTCGTGTAATAACTTTCTCTGAAACGACGAGCAATCTTTGGCTCATGCTCTTGTCCTTGAAAGGAAATGATTTTACCAATTGGACATATTCGTTAGTGTGGACACTCAAGAGGTGAGAGATTTCTGTTTTCTCAAACTGATATAACTTACAGGGATTTGATAAACATCAACCGGATGTTTTTGGTTGAAATCACCCAAATCTAGAACCGTTGAATCATTGTTGAGATTCGGAGTATCGATTACATCGATCCTATGATTTGATCCAACGGCCGGTGAATTTAGATCCGATCCTATGATTTGATCCAACGGCCGGTGAATTTGGATGTTCGGAGTATCGATTACATCCGATCGTATGATTTGATCCAACGGCCGGTGAATTTGGATCCGAAATCCAATGGTTCTAGATTTGGGTGATTTCAACCAAAAAAACATCCAGATGATACCTATACACTCCCTAACTTACACCTACTCCTTCCGGTTAGAAATGGCTGTCGTTTTGGATATCGAAAAGATCTTTAAAATACAAATTGGACTACTAATTTTTATTACAATATATTTATAAAACCCAATAAAATTATAATATATGAAAATACTTTTCGAGACAAATCTACACATATGATTTTCATGTGTCCCATTTAAATATTTCAAAAGATATTAATAATTAAAGTTTTAAAAGTTTGACTATATCTATATCTAAAACGACTACTATTTATGACCGGATGGAGTACAAGAAAAAAGAAAAAAAACATAAGTGAATGTTGAGTTACATTAAATATTGAATTGATAGTTGTCATACCGATGTCACCTTGCTGATAAATCATCATCACTTCTACGTTTTTTCAGTATAACTTGTATCCGCTCTGGCTTTTCAGTATGCTTCACCGATGCTTATGTAATTCCATGCGCTTATCATAGATGATGACAACTGTATTAGGGATCTCCGCGGCAGATCCACTCTCATCAACACCTTGATGTGTTTTATCTTGGCTTTGACATTAGAAACAGGTGGATCTCTTGTCTCCTCCCTCATGATCTTAGCCAAAAACACGTCATCGGTAGCAAAAAATAAGCATAAAAATATTCAACAGACTCACAACATGCACAGGATTCCTTTCAAGAGATGCTTCCATACCTTTCTTTTTAACATTTACACAAATATTAAAACATGAATGAATAGTAGATGGTAATTACTTACCCTTTTGCTTGATTCAAGATTTATATAACTTATATTGAGAGGGAAAGTATTGAAGCACTGCCACTTCTTCATTACAACCTTCTGAGAAATTTCCACGGGTGTCTTAGCACCACCATCATTTTGAAATGGAGAATTACCAGTTTCTTCCACAGTCGCCAGATCTGCATTGTCCTTGTGTTGACGCCAAAAAGCGTGAAGAGGGTTTCGGTTGCAACACACCGACCAACACGGAGTTCAAATGTGTGGCGTGCACAATCGATTTGACCACGCAATCGATAAGGAGAATAGTTGTAAAATCAATCAAGCGATCCTCGGGGCGAATCGGCTAAAATCGAGAATCGACCAAGAAGCGATTAGAAAGATAACTAGACTAGTCGATTAAGACTAATCCGAGGGTAAAAAGCGATTAATTACGAAAAGCGATGCGCAACAAAGCAGAATAAACCGGACACGAAAAAAAGCCAATGACGATCAAACAATCGGCGATGCGCAACTTTATTTGATCGATGTCGACTTACAGAGGAAAGATTACAATGCTAAAAAGACTAAGAACTACGGAAAGTAAAAACTGGTAGATGTGTTGATTGTTGTGGATGATCCCTTCAAGCAGCCTTGGTGCGCCTTTTATACCCGCCTAGCCGATCCGAGTCCGGATCCAATACGACACCATAATCCGAATCGGCTATAGTTTCCTGATTGGTCTCTAGTTTCCAAACTTTATCTGCAGGTTTCCGTATGCTATCCAAACTTTCCATAGATGCCTTCGTGCCTAATCCAAACTCATGCTTCTCTGCCGATTCTTCCTAAAACTGGTGCAAACATATGCCCCCCAGTCTTTCAAAAATCTGTTGGCTTCTTCATCAAATCGGCTTCTTCTTTCTTTGTTTCTAAAAAGCGTTCGATGCTTCTTTGCATTAATTGCGCCGTATAGTCATTAGTGCATCGTAACCTCCCCATGTCGCCTTGATAACCGTTCCCGCCGTTTTTACTTTTTCACCGTGCTATATATATGCGGGACCCCCACGGTCATTTTTACGCTTTCCAGCTCTCGCATCCTCTGCAATCGGCTTTCCTTCCTTGGTCGGCTTTTCTGTACTGGTGATCAACCCCTCATCTTCCTCAGTCGGCTGAATGGACTCCTCGAAGGTACTTATCCCGATCCCAGAAAGTAATAATCAGTATTACTTAGGACCGGTAGGAGACATAGATCTTGGATACAATGATAAATGTAGAGATCTGAGGCTTCCCCTATCGCCCAAGGCTACAATGTAAGGAGTGGGGCAAGAGTTTTAGAGCTTATCGATGGCGCAAGGGATGGAGAAGCGGTACATTAGAGTATCGGCTCGAGAAAAAAGCGAGTGGGAAGCGGATGGGCATAGTGAATGTCTCCTTTAAGCCTAGCTTTGCCTGAAGCCAATGAGCCCTTAGTGGCCACGGCATGCTATTTCGGTGCGATACCTTTAGCGCTTTCGTTCCGTTCGGTCCGTCGGCCCAACCCTTACGGATGTGGTGAATTGTGTTGCTTGCGGCTTTGATGGAACCGATTATCGGCCTTCGTTGAAAACCTCGGTACAAAGTGATCGAGCGAAAGGTGAAGGGTGGTCAAAGTACATCGGCACAACAACAAAGTGAGCGGACTTGTGTCGGATGAAGAACATCTTGCATTCTTGAATCTACGCTTGGCGTTTCCTTTTTGTGGTCGTCCCTTGGTAAGCCAGCAGTGTATCGGTTTAGCGAAACGGCTTGTAGAAGGCCGTCGACTTGCTCTGGGGAAAGATGTTTCTAGGTGCGGTTTATCGAGATGATGTTCATTATCGAAGCGATTGTTTTACGGTTTCTTGATTTTGTGGTTGGTAACGTTGGTGGCCCTTTGTGGTTTATCAACTCTGGTATATAGCATATTTAGCCGACGGTGATTTACGAACCCATCGAAGATTCGCTTTTCCTTGCGAGGATTACGGGAGAATGCCACCCCCAATTTAGAAGCGGCGATCTCATGGTGAAAGACTCATAATGTGCTCAAGTGGTGACACAAAGATTACATCGGCTGGCCTCCATAAATATCTTACGTTCTTCCTGGGCCTAGATAATGTAATATTCATCCAGCGAGATTTCTTCTCTTATGGTGATACAGCCGATTTTCAATGGCCTTCTTTCTTGCATTTGGATGCCGACAGTTCCTTGATGCCAGAGTTGACACTGATGCTCTATCGGATTTTTATTTCCCCTTGCATTCTTCACGTTGGCACGAACTCTAAAGCAGAACATTCCGGCCTTCATCGAGTTCTACCATCCTTGATCTACTCCGTCCTTCGATTTGGCCAAGTGGTGCCTTCGCTGCCCTTACTTGATCGGCTTCAACCCAGCGAAAGTGAGGAACTTCGCTATCGGCTAACGTGGTTCAAAATCGCCGATGAACTTGATTTCTACCTTAGCGCTTCTTCACGAATTCGTCAGCCGACCATTTCTTGCTGGTGGTCGCATGTAGTGAGGCCCTTTATTTGGACCGAGACCCTCGTCTATTATAGAAAAGTTTTCTGGGATTATCATGAGTCGACGGTGGTCTCGGCGATCCGCAGAAGCGCTGACAGTTCAAGTGAGAGTAGTTAAATCGGGTTATCTTGATTCATCGATGGCCGTAGAGGTATCGATTTTTCTAAATAGTTCTTACCGTCCTTGATTCCCATTGTGCATTGGCTAATCTCCTTACTACCTTTGTAGGTCGCAACTACTGAAGGAGAAGGCCACGAAGGTCAATCGGAGAGTGTACGAGGGGAAAAGGCCACATCAATCGATCGGCTTATTTGGTTATACCTCGAACAACCTCGGGGTGAAGAGTCCATCATTTGGAGGAATTAACCAAGGATCGGTGCCAAGTGAGCATCTATTGCTCGCTTTGTAAGAATTGAGATTTGTTTTTTCCGAATCTCTCTAACCTTTAACTGCCAATTCCAGAAAAACCAAAATCTACGAAGGTAGTAACCAAGAAAAACCCAAAACGAAAAGAGCAAACAGCCGAAAGTTCCTCCCATCGCCCGATCGGTAATGTTGAGGTGACCGTTCTTGCCTTACCATGCTTGTGTACCCCTTAAATGTGGCATTATTAACTCTCCATTCTTTTTCAGCCGACCCCATCAGTTCAGGTAGCTGGTATCTTGGCCGACCTACAGGGTACGCCTACCGCCGACCTTTCACCGCCTTCTCCAGATGATCTTCCCATTGCTTCGCTACCTCAGCCGATCCCTGGTGCTCTTCAAACCATCCTGCCGCCTCGCCCAACTCCTGCATCTCGGGCTATCTCGTCACCTCAACCAACTTTAGCGGCGCCTGTGCAAGAAGAGCCGACCGACCCCATGGATCTACTTGGCTTCACGCTGGATGAACTTGATGACCCAGAGGTGATGGCATCGGATGATTATGTTGCTACCCTCTGTAACATCATTGATGTCTCGGCGGCGTAAACCTGTCATTGTCCCTCTGAACCAAGTATGTAAGAAAAATTTGAATCGGTACATTCATGAAGTCTCTCAGCCCGAAGCGCAGATTCTCGCCAATGCTCAGCCTCTGCGGGATGCTATGGCAGCTGTACAAGCCGACCTCCCTCCGGAAACTATGGGGGCTCTTTTGGGTGTTTGTCACTTGGATGATAAGAGGGAGGAAGTGCAGGCTTGCCGTACACGTATTGCTCTGCGGGAGGCGCAACAGGCCGATCGCCAGCTCCTAGACCGTCTGGTGGCCCAGGCTAAGTCGATGAAGCAGGATTTCGACAAGGAGGCTGCCTCTGTGAAGTCTATAAAGGCTCAGCTTCTTCAGATGGAATCAACTAAGAAAGAACTCGAAGCTAAAGCGGTGATCTTGAAACAATCGGTGATGAGCAAGCTCGGCTATTGGTGAAGACCACTTCTCTGCCGACAAGCGAAGATCGCCAAGCCGTAGCAGATGTCAAGGAGCAAAGTGCCAAGATAATTTACATGCGGCAATGCTCAAGCGCAAGCGAGAAGATTGTTGGCGAGATTGATTGCGCTTGCCAAAGTGTGCCGAGGCGTTATCGGCTTTGGGTGCTAGGCTTCAGCTCGAGCTGTAATCTGTGATGTGCTGGTGTAATGTTTAGAATAATGTTGTTTTCGCGCACTTTTTGTAATACTTTAATCGGCTGTTTAACCGATTACTTTATCTTATTCATCGGCTTTTTAACCGATTTACTCCCGATCCTTGTGTTGTAAGATTTAAGCACCGATCCAAACGCTAGGGTAGTACCTTTTTAAATATTTTCCGTTAATAGCTTTTGGCAATACCAATCCTTCAAGTGTTTCGAGTATATACGCATTTCCGCCAACAAGCCGATTTACTTTATATGGTCCTTCCCATGTAGGCGACTATTTACCAAATCGATTATCCTTAGATCCGATCGGCAATATTATTTTCCATACTAAATCGGCTTCGCTGAAGGACTTTGGCACAACTCTTTTATTATAAGCCCTCGCAACCTTTTCTTTATTCTTCTTAAGCCGATTCAAAGTAACCAAACCTTAGTTACGCCAAATCATCCAAGTTGTATAGCATTAATTCTTTGTATTCATCGGTAGATAGATTATTCGCCTCGCTACTCGTGTCGACTCGATGTTTATTTCTCACGAACACACGGCCTCTTGGCCATATACCAGCGATATGGCGATAATTTGGTTGATCCATGGGCAGCTAGCCGATAAGCCCACAGAGATTAGATAATGTGGAGTGCCAAGTTCGAGGCTTCTCATTGATTTTCCTTTTAATCAACTTGATCAAAGTTTTGTTGGACGACTCGGCTTGTCCATTAGCCTGAGCGTAATATGGCGATGAGTTGAGCAATTTGATACCCAGGCTCTCGGCAAAGTTACGAAAATCGTTAGACATGAACACGGTCCCTTGATCGGTTGTAATGGTGCGAGGAATACGAATCGATGGATAATGTGTTAGTTAATAAAGCCGATTGCTTCTATCTTGGTGACTTTTTGAGTGGAGCGGCCCGACCCATTTTGAAAAATGATGCAGAGGTGCAGGATAAACTTATGGCCTTTGCGATCTTTGGGAATATTTGGCCGATTCGTCTATCCCCATCCTTTGAGCGGCCATGGTTTAATAATCGGATGTAGAGCGATCTTTGGTGCAAATTGCACATTTCCAAACTTTGACAACTTTGGCACCCTTTGTAGTACTTGAAGCAATCCTCTAACATAAATCGCCGGCCAAAGTATCTGTCCTCCTCAATATCCATTTCATCTTGTAAGCGATTGATGTGCACCACAAATTCCTCATGGACCTCACCCATAGCCACTTTTGCTTCTTCATCGCCTGACACTTGAAGCAATCCTTCCGATGTCCGAATATCTGACTCATCCTCCATCAAGACATATTTCAATGCTTCTTTGTCGAATCTTTTCGTGCGATAGAGTGCGGATGGGTTCATCGAAAGTAGCTTTTATTTACATTCTCCAATCGTGATGTTGACACACAGACCGTTTTGTCGATTGAGTCTAATATCTCACATCGGCTATCTTCTCTGTAACTTTGATCTGCTTGGGCCAGCGTATTGGCTCTATTGTTTAACTCTCGAGACGCGTGGTCGATAGAGAATGCGGTAAATGTTTCTATAGCATTATAGCAATGTTCCAAATATCGCATAATACTTGTCGTTGCGCCGGAACTCCCTTTTACTTGTTGAACAATTAACAATGAATCTCCGAATGCTTCTACATCGCTTACTCCGATACTCTCTAATAATCTAAGTCCCTTGAGTAATGCTTCGTATTCAGTTTGGTTATTGGAGCATCGGCTATTAAGCCGATATGCGAAGTCGGTACTATACCCTTTCGGTGATATCAGCACGATGCCTATTCCACTTCCTTCTGGCAAAGCTGACCCATCGAAATATAAGCGCCATGGGGCTACTCCAACCATTCTGCCAGTGGTATCATGGCTGTTATGAAATCGACTCTTGCTGACCCATATGACTTTAGCCGACTCATATTGTGGTCGAACTTCGGTCAAGGCGTATGCCCATTTCCCAAGTCGTCCTCTCAAAATTGGCTTGAGACAAAATATATTTGATGACATCGGTTTTGCATACCATTATACAAGTTGATGCGGTATGTAATGCCTCAACTTAGTGCGGCGAAATATAATGATAAACATAGCTTTTCTATATAAAATTACTGATTTGACTCCCAAAAGTAAATCATTGAGATAAAATATTATCGTTCTTTGCCATTGATTTCTGTGCCAACACGGCCCGATAGTTTCCTTTTGGTGAAACCGCATTATACTTGAAAGAATCCTACGTAGTGCGGTCGGGTGGTGGTGAAGCCAAGTATTTTTTGATTTCATCAAAAGCTTTTTGTTGATCGGCTCCCCATACGAACTCCTGATGATCTTTCAATTTTAATAACGGCATAAAAGCTTGGATCCTACCAGACAGATTCGAGATAAATCGTCGTAAGTAGTTAATTTTGCCGATCAACTTTTGCAGTTCATTTTTGCACGTTGGCGGATTGGTGTTGGCTATGGCATTAACCCTTGTCGACTAACCCGATACCTCTCGATGTACCATGAAAGCGAAAGCGCCTTGGTAAACCGCCAAATCGCACTTCAAGGATTCATTTTTAACCCATGAGCTCTTGTGTTTTGAAATACTTTTTCCAAATCGGCTAAGTGTTGCCGATCCTCCTTAGATTTGACCACCACGTCATCGATGTAAATTTCAGCGGCGTGTCCGATTAGATTGTGAAAAATTAAATTCATAGCACGTTGATAAGTGGCACTTGCATTCTTCAAGCGAATGTCATCATGGCCACTCATATAGCCCTAACGCGCGGGACATCGAAGGCCGTTTTGGGGACATCGGTTTACGCCATAAATATCTGGTTATATCCGGCGTTCCCCATCAAGAAAGCTAATGATTTTGTTACGAGGCAGCATCGATAAGCATATCGGCTATAGGCATCGGATATTCATCCTTTAGGCGTGGCTTTATTCAAATCTCTAAAATCCACACACACGAAGCTTACCATTTTTCTTCATAGCGGGAACAATGTTGGACACCCACTTGGCATATCGGCAAGGCCTTATGAACTTGGCCTCCGGCAACCTTTCAATTTCTTCTTTTATTACATTATACAACTCTGGTTTAAAAGCAGCGAGGGGTTGCTTATATGGCGATACCGGTTTGATAGGTAGCCGATGTTCTACTAATCGTCGGCTTAATCCGAGGCATTTCGTAATACTCGAGGTAAGCAGTCCTGTACTCTCTAAGTATCTTGACCAACTTATTTTTGTATTCTAGATCTAAGTTTGCACTTACAAAAGTTGGCCTTTTTGATCACCTTCTCCTATGTCGATCTCTTCAAGCATATCGTGAGTAAAGCCTTAGCCCAATTTTTTGCTTTGGAAATCTTCAATGGCCTCGCGAGAGTTTATCCCATGCCGATATCTCCTTGCTCTGTCTTGTAAAAGTTGGATCATTTTGACTCCATCTTCTCAAGATCTCGGTCGTCCGATCAGCGGTTACTGGTTTGACAACGATCGGCGTAAAGCCTGTCTTCCCAATCTTGATGAAATCCAATCGTCTAGTGCCTTACGATATGCATTACGCTTCTTCGTGTGACCAATTTGCGTCGGGTGGCCATGGCAATATGGCCGATGTATCAATTTGAGACAACTTTGACTTCATCTCCGTTCCTTTGGACAAGCAATTGGTGCATAGTTGAGGGTATCTGACGATTCGCGTGTATCAATCCGTCAGAAGCACTGCTTGTAATTTCCTTTTGCCTCAATTACAAAGAATCACGGTTGGCAAAGTTTCTTGCCAAGCAGTTAGTTCTGTAACCATTACCCTTTTGCTTGATGGGATCACCGGTGAAGTCATTTAATACCATGTTTGTTTTGATCAAGTCTTCATCGGTCTTTCCCAACTTCTGCAGTCTTGAGTGGCATTAAGTTCTGATGGCTCCTCCATCTACAAGCATCACGGAAATCGGCTTTCCGTTAATAAAGCCTTTTAAGTATAACGGCTTTAAGTGCCGATGAGGATCTTGTGGCTTTTGAACTCTTGCCTCACATGCCTGAGCACAATTGAGCGACGTATCTTTAGCGATTCGGTCTTGATCCTGAATTGGTGGCGAGTGAATACCATGTTGATATCCATGGGAGGAGTGTCGTTTCGGACTATTGGTGACAACAAATCGTCGAGAATCGACTTCGTTGTCGGTTTGTTCTTTTCTCCTCCATTCCTTTTGACAAGTTTTATCGGCGCAATTCGTTGAATGTTTTATCCCTCTGTTTTTTCTTCATCGGCCTCTCTCATTTCCTGCGTCCTTAAGTATTTGGAGCCGTCTAACGTTGTGATCGGCTCGGCCAATCGGACACCACCTAGGCTTAGGCTCCACAAACTGCGGATTTTACCAACCAAGTTCTCCGTTGGTTCTTTTCCCTCATCTTGGTTTGGTATACCTAGTCTTTCTTTCACCGGCTTCTGTGCTCGACTCGATTATGATTTATCGTTGGCCTAAATAAGCGTTCTTTCACCGATTGTTTGGGCCAATTTTCTTCTTGAGTAGTGTTCCATGGGACATGTCCTTGAAGATGGTAAGGCCATGCCTCTTTCCCATGAGAATCGCCAAAAGGACATCTCGATGAGCTCTTTCTGCGGCGTCTAGCCGATCTGATTGTTTGGCCGTCACGGTCCACTTGGTCGGTGAGCTTTGTTGCTCTTGCCGATGGCTTATCCTTTCATACTTTTCGAACAAGCTGTGAAAAAGTTGGCTTGGGCTTGAATATTGGCTTCGTGGTGGAGTTCTTTCGACTCTGTACCATCGCTTGACTTGCAATTCTCCTTTTGGTTTCACAGTTCTTGAATTCTTTCCATTCGATAAACCCGATTTGAAGTGAGCCGATCGTTATTTTTAGTGTTTCCTTTTGAGCTAGACTCTATGTCGACTTGCCGTGTAGTTATGGGTGGTTCCTCGGCGGTTTGTTTCCTTTGCGAAACGAACCATGTTAATTGGGAAGGATTGACATCGACTTCCATGGTGGCTCTTCTGCGAACTTAAGCCGACCATCTTCGATAGCTGCCTGTATATGCTGTCGAAAAATATTGCAGTCATTAGTGTTATGGGAAAAAGAATGATGCCACTTACAGTACCGTCGTTTCTTGACTTCATCGGCTGACGGTATAGTATGTCCTTCAGGTAGACGTATTAGTTTCTCTTGTAGCAGCATGTCGAATATACGGTCACACTTGGATACATCAAAAGCGTATTTAACCTCTGACTTATTCTTAATCGGCTTAAGCCACGAACAGACAAGCGGCTTTTTAGAACCCTTTATCCATTCGGCTATATTCACGTCTGCTTCATCTTCAGAGGTTTCACTAGAGCTATACTTGACCATGTTTATTTTAGCCTTTTCTTTTCCGTTGTTATTTAGTCTAATCTTGTCCTTGAACTCTTTACTTAAATATCGGCCTTCTTGTGCGATGCGATGGAGCAGTATGGCTTAGATCTGTGAACTCTGTCGACAAGCTTCTCTTTAAGCGGAGGATTAACCCTCAAACGCTTCATCGGCTAGTTGATTATCGGGCAATACTACACTGAAGCATCGATTTCGCACTTCTCTAAATCTCTTAATGTAATCAGAAGCTGATTCACCAAATTTCTGCCGGACAGCACTCAAATCCGAAATCCTTAGCTCCATTGCTAGAAAAAGTATTAGTGGAATCGGCTCTCATCGTTCGAAGTGGACCGAATTTGGAAGCGATCGTAAACCAAGTAACGGTCACGATAGAGATAAAGGAAAAAGTCTAATCTTCAATCCATCGATTGATTTGCTTCTCCACATTAGGCGATAAACCGTCAGACATGCTCTAAGTGGTGACGAATCATCCCCAAAATTTTGCGAAATCGAATTCTAAAGTTATGAGGATCTGACATTCGATCAATGTAATCTGGGTACGGCTTTTTATAGCCGACCGTTTTTCCTTTAGGCTGCAAGCCAAATTGATCTCTCAAGACCATAGAAATCTGATCAGCCCAATTGATATTGTTGGCCGATGTAACACCAGAGTTTGGCCAATTGGGTTTAGTATCCTGCCCTCCGAGTGCAAACTCGGCTGGTCGGCTTATTCTAGCCGATGGGTACTGTTGTTGCCATGGTTCGTACCCATCGGCTCTGGCGGCCGGTTCCTCGGGTAATGGAACGAACGGCTCCGTGTACGTAACTACTTTGTATGGAGCCGGATTTCTAGGTTGTGTTGGTCCCTGAGGTTTATAATTTTTATCTAGTTCAATGGTGAAGCCGATTTGACATAGGGAATTTCTGATAAAGATGGGTCGATCTTTGCAGCGTCAGTATGTGCATAAATGTGAGTCATTGGATTTGGGCGAGGATTGGCTGGAGTTAACACGGTGGGCTGGGTCGGCATTAATGAGGGCATTGGTGCCGACGCTTTGACCGTGTTGGTGTTTGAAGCCACAGAGTACACAGGATACGTTGGGAGTGGCTGTAGTGGGTCCATCAATCCTCCAGACGTAACCAATTCTTGTGCTATCGTTTTCGCTATTTTCTATCATCGGCTTCAAGGTTGTAACTAAAGCGATGGTGATTGATTAAAGCATGGTGCATGATTGATCGATCATAGCGGATAATTCGCTTGAGGCGAACGTATCGGCTTACGAATTTGGACTTAGCGCCAATGTCGCCGAAAAAGTTTAGTGTGGGCAGCGGCGTCTACGCGTAACCCCGTCGGGTTTCACGATAGCAACCCGGCATCAACTCCTCCAAAGCGGCCTTCGATCTTGATCTCCTTGCTTGATGCGGGGTTAAATCGTCCAAGGTAGGGACGATTATGGCATCTGAGCTCACATCGGCGGTAGCGGTGGATTTACTGCGATCATCTTGTGGTCCCCCGGCGTGTCAAAAATGTGTTGGCGCCAAAAAGCGTGAAGAGGGTTTACGGTTGCAACACACCGGGACGTAACACCGGGTTCAAATGTCTTGTGGCGTGCCAATCGATTTGACCACGCAATCGATAAGGAGAATAGTTGTAAAATCAATCAAGCGATCCTCGGGGCGAATCGGCTAAAAATCGAGAATCGACCAAGAAGCCGATTAGAAAGATAACTAGACTAGTCGATTAAGACTAATCCAGGGTAAAAGCGATTAATTACTAAAAGGCGATGCGCAACAAGGCGAATAAACCAGACTGAAAAAAGCCAATGACGATCAAACAATCGGCGATGCGAACTTTATTTGATCGATGTCGACTTACGGAGGAAAGATTACAATGCTAAAAGACTAAGAACTACGGAAAGTAAAAGCGGTAGATGTGTTGATTGTTGTGGATGATCCCTTCAAGCAGCCTTGGTGCGCCTTTTATACCCGCCTAGCCGATCCGAGTCCGGATCCAATACGACACCATAATCCGAATCGGCTATAGTTTCCTGATTGGTCTTTAGTTTCCAAACTTTATCTGCAGGTTTCCGTATGCTATCCAAACTTTCCATAGATGCCTTCGTGCCTAATCCAAACTCATGCTTCTCTGCCGATTCTTCCTAAAACTGGTGCAAACACCTTGTCTGGAGTTAATGATGATCAAATATTGAAATTTTATCAGTATAGCACTCAGCAAATATACTGAAATATTGAAAAAGTATTGAAAGGCGCTGGAATTCCATTTGCTTGGTCAACCGAAAGGTTAGCCCTAGTGTTCTCATTATCTTCTGAACTCTCAACTCTTGTAAATTGTTCCATCTTTGCCAGTCAGCTGTTTCTCTTGCCATTATTGATCTACTTCTTGTAACACTAGGTCCGCTCAATTGTCCAAGTGTTTGCTCAAGGGGCACCCTTGGCGAGCGGCGTAAGACATCATCTGTCTTCTCAACACTTGGAGCTGGAGCTGCTGCCGCTCTAGCTGGCTCTGTTTTGCTCTCGTTCAAGCTATTAACCTACAACACAAGTCATCGGTGCCAGAAGGTAAGCACGAAAACACTAGGAAGGAATTATTGCATATTTCTCGCTACAAGAAGACTACATCTTGAATTCAGGCACTGCTAACATCATTTTTAAGTGGAAAATTGATATCTTCTGCCGATGGAAGATCCAAGTCAGTATTTTCCTTCACCAAAGCGTCTCGTTAAACATTGAAATGCCAGCAAAGATAAGGAAGGAGAACTTTGAAGAAGCTAAATTAAAATGCATGGAGGATTATCATCTGCTCTTTCGTTCTGAATTTGAGTCGTCAAAGTTCAAAGCCGCTTATTAACTTGCTATTCTTGGTGCTTGTATGGAGTCTGGGGCTTCACTGTTATCTCCTGAAGGTGCGCCAGACTGTAAAAGATCTGCCAACCAGTGATATTGCTGTGTTATCTAATGGAATGCTAATTCTTTTTTTTCCTTGAATAAACTTGCCTTCAATAATTCTATGTTGAGTCGACATATCCTCCTCTGTTTCTTTTTCTAAGCGACGTGGATTCCACGTGCATGCTTACTAATTTCCTCAGAAGTCTAATTTCCTCAGAACAGATTGATCAACTCAAACACACGTGAACACCGGGTACAATTCTGGTTCGAGAAATATCAGTCGATTTGATCTTAT
Source organism: Guadua angustifolia (assembly GCA_036346375.1). NCBI lineage: Eukaryota > Viridiplantae > Streptophyta > Magnoliopsida > Poales > Poaceae > Guadua > Guadua angustifolia. Next base: position 7,119,079 of record CM070512.1, read on the forward strand.
AATCGGTAAGATAGATGGAAAATACGCTCAAAACTGATCTAATATGATAATCAGTAAGGATTTAAATAGCTATTCAAAGCCGATTAAATTGAAAGTAACGATAAGTCTAAACAACTCGTTAGAACTAATTAGATGATTGATAAAGATAGATTTTCCTGAAAAAGGTGATGCGTAACAAGATTGGAGAAAACGTAAAGCTGGCGTATCGAGAGAATATCAACAATCGGCGATGCGCAACTGTATTGATGAACGATGAATTACAAGACTACTCCTAGTTGATAGGAAAAGTAGATAAAAAGTATATATAAGTTGTTTGATTGATTCATTGATTTCTGCTTGCCCTCAATCCTCTTTTTAAAGTGCATAGACTGATCATATTTTTCTCCAATGCGTTGCCAGCCGTGATCCGTATCGGTCTTTGTACAGATAAAATTCCATCTTTGAGTCAATATCGGTCACAATTTTAGTTTCAACTTAACTTTTCCCTTTTTAACCAATATCGGCCAGAAATATCCAATTTTATCCCCAGCCTAATAAATTGGTTATGTCTTGCCAAATTTTGGTATAAAAATACCCAATATGAGTCCTATGTGCCTATAACTTGCCTCATCGCACAAAACACAGCACGCTGAAGTCTGAGGATGATCGGCCTGCTCGACTGAACAAATGTCTTGCGTACTCCAGTGGCAAATGGCCGCCAGGCTCACCTACTCTTCCTCCCCATCGGCATGAAAGAAGAGCACCAACTGCAATCAACTCTTCCTCCCTAGGTGAGTCCAAACCACCTGTTCAAGGGGCTCAACTTGTGGTATAGAAAATCGCAAACAATCTTGTACCCCATCAAGTCCCCTGACACTAATTTGGCAATGACCTTCACGATGTCTCACTCTTCGTCGGTCAACACCAATGAATCCTTTTCTTTTCTTTTTTATTTTAGCCTTTGTCCACACTGGGGCGGCTTTCCCATTGAACCGGAGGCGCTTACCCCTCAGAATCTCATAGTAGAACTACTCTCAATGATAATCACGCCATGTATCTTTGGTCGAGAGTAGGGGATACTGAGAGGCCATTTTATCTTGAAGCTTAAAATAAACGCTCCTGCTGATATCTTGGCTTTTGCTACTTTGGTGTATTAATAAAAATGATGGAAAGACAAATGGGTGGCAGAATGCCAAGGAAGGCCTTGCAAAGATGCAAGAAAATACTCAAAATCAAAATGGAGTTAGGGGAAGATAATGAAGCTCAATCTCATAATGATCAAGATCATCGACAAGGAATTCACTCTCTAGGAGATGAAACCCTAACCTAACAAAGGAAATGGGACGAGGCACCCTCCTAGGGCACCGGTTTCGCATCTTCTGCTAGGATCCCACCTCAATAGGTCGCGTGAGGGGATCAAATCTTGTTCCTCGAGTTCTTGAATCCTGCTCACAGTAAGAATAGACTTATCCATGGCGATGAGTTGCGAGGAAGAAGAAAGACTTGAAAACAAGAGGGCTCGAGAATTCTAAGTACTATTTTCGTGCTTAAAAGGTGTAGGGTGTGTAAGGGAAGCCTCCCCCTTATTTCTAAACTTTTATTGCATTAGTACGGGTCAAAAAAACCATTTCGATTACCGAGAGATATACAAAGATCTCCTTTTGATGAGCATTTAACCGATACAATAATTACCACGAAATCCTATAACGAACATTAAAAGCCTTGAGTAAAAAACTTCGTTTACTCAAGCCTTTGGAGCTAACTGATGAGGATTAAAATATTCTAGGCTATTAACGGTTAAAAGGTATACTCTATTTTTTTGGCCCACAACTCATAAGGAGAAAGCCCATGTTCACCCAATTGGTTACATCTTCGACTAGTTGACTAAGGGCCTGTTTGGTAGAGCTCTAGATTCTAGCTTCTCCTGAAATCCGAAACTTGTAGGCTAAAATAAAGTGAATTAAGTTTATATTTTTGGTCTAAAATGTAAACAAGATGATCTATCTAAACACTCTTAATGTACTCACAGCTTCAGCTTCACGAATCTGATGAAGCTAAAATTTTCAGTTTCACCAGATTCACGAATCTGAAGAAGCTGAATCTCTGCCAAACACACCCTAAGAATCATGTACATTGCTTCACAGTAGTCGTCCCTGACCAAAAAAACTAGTTGGTACAATCGGTTATTCCTACACATTCCCCATGCGGATAGTTATCTGATAGGTACAAATAATTACTCTAAAGTTATCCCGAAGAAGTACCCTTTGGTGAAAAGACATCTCTCAACGAGAAGACACCATTTGGTGGGAAGACACCTTTTGACTGTACGACAGTTCTTTGAAGCATAACTGACACCCTTCATTATGTATAAATAGGGAGTCCTTTGCGCCATTAAGGGAGATCTGATTTCATTCAAGCAATCGAATATTAGACATTGCAACATTTGTACTCTGTTAAGCCGCTGGCTAATAAGAAGCAATATCTCATTTCCACTTTTTGTAATCTTGATTAGCTAGAAGCCTACAACCATTTCATTTTATAAGCTTGGTTTAGAGACTCTAGGCCTTGATCATCGGGCAAATTTTGATGAAAATTTTCGCCATGAACCTTAACATGTAACTTACATGTTCCTTTAGCTACATGCAACACAAAATGATAATCCTCCCAAGAACAGTACGTGTGCCTGTGAGGTTTTGTGTGACAATTTTGCTCATTTCTATACACGACTTTTTTTTTATTTACTTGCGAAACCTTGCTTCCTTTCTAGATGGAACGAAACATTCAAATTTTACAGTTCATCTTCACCAACACACTCATTCTTTTAGGCAAATTTTAGTCGAAAAATTTCACCTTGAACCTTACAACATGTAAGTTACATCATCTTCTTCTTCTTCTTCTTCTTCTTTTTCTTCTTCTTCTTCTTCTACATGCAACTCAACATGATAATCCTCCGAGAACAGTGCGCCTGTGAGGTCTCCCCCGGGAATCCCAATCCGATCGGAATCAGAAATTGACTAGTTTTCTCATCACTGTTCAGCAAAAAGGAAGGTAAAAAAGAAAACGAAAGGCAAAGAAAAAGGGCGGGGAGAAAGATGCCCTTTGAGCTGCCCATGGCGTGGTTCGAACGCGAGCAAGATGCCCTGCCTCCGCGGCCGTACACGTGTCCCGATCCCCCCGACCAAGGCGACGGCTCCGATCCTCCTGAATCGGATCACCAAATCTGCCCCCGCCGACGTGTGGCCCCGGATACACCTTGGGCCCACTGTCATTATCGCAGGAAACTTCCTCGGGGTAGAGGCGGCAGGTGCAGGCGTCGTTGGCAGTCGGTATAAATGTTCTCAAGCCCCAGGATTCACCGCGAGCTTATCACTTGTCCTCCTCGCGAAATTTCCAAACCAGGTAAATTTGGGGGACTCCACTCGGATTTAGTTCCGAATTTTGGCAGTTCGGTTGTTCTAGTAGCTCGGTTTGGAATGTCCTGGTGCCAAACTCTGGGGGAACATGTGGTCAATTTGTTGATTTTTTTTTGGTTCGATTTGTTCGGTTCAGGGAAGCTAAGATCGTCATGTCGGACTCGGAGGAGCACCACTTCGAGTCGAAGGCCGACGCGGGGGCGTCCAAGACCTACCCGCAGCAGGCCGGCACCATCCGCAAGAACGGCTACATCGTCATCAAGAACCGCCCCTGCAAGGTATACCTCGATCTCGGTTCGATGCAATCAATGGTGATGTGCAACTTGCAGTTTCGGTATGCTTGAGTGAAGTTGTCTCTGGTCAGACACACAAACACTATGATGGAGTACTGTTAATTATTGTCTGTGAATGGTTGACCGGATACTGTTATTGTTAATTTGGTATCTATAAATTGTTGGCCCAGTGTCTGGGGATAGTTCTTGTGGATCTGTGTGATAAATTCCTGACATATTTGTGAGGAGGAAGGTGGTGGGAGTAATGAGAGACGTAATGCAAATGTGAGAGGTGCCATTGGGAATTTTGTTCTATTAAGTCTTGTTTTCGGTTTCGGATGGTTAAGCTTGATATGTCGGTGTTTTTGTGAATTAGCCTTTGACACATGTGAACCTACTCAATACTAGTAGGTGAATCTAGAGCAAAAGGGTAGATTGGCTCCTTCAGAAATATGCCCTGTTGTAGGATCAAGGACACCGACTAGAGGGGGGTGAATAGGAGGTTCTAAAATTTTCTAAGCTAAATTTCACTTTTGGTTATTCCTAAGCACAATTGACAAATCTAGCAACTTCAATACCTAGCAATTTTAATGATCGCCAAAATTCTTCTACTTAAACTACTTCAAGTGCTAGTAATGAAGCAAGTGCTAGTAATGAAACAATAGTAAGAACAACGCAAACCACACAAGATGAACTTGTGAATTTTTATCCCGTGGTCTCGGAGACTTGCGGTCTCCCTATTCCACGTTGAGGTGACTTGAACTCCTTCAAGCCGGCTCCACTTGCTTGAGCCTTCCCGATCACTATTGATAGCTCTTCCCGCTCGGGTAGGCGAAGCCAGTGCCTTCTCAACAATTGGGCCTTTCTCACAACCTTCTTTGAGAAGATCACCAATCCCGATCGCCTCCAAGCCGTCTAGGAGGCGGCAACCTCCAAGAGTAATAATCTTCGACGCTTGCTTGAGGTTGAACTTGAGTGTCTAAGGCTCAATCAATGAATGCACAATCAATTTTGCTTCTAAACCTCTCAAATGAGTGAAACTAGTGCTCAAGGTGTTTAGAAGACTTGCAATAACTCAAAGGTATTCAATGTGGTGCAGAAGAACCTCTCACACTGCAGCAAGGGGGTATTTATAGCCTTCACCAACCAAAACTAGCCGTTTGAATTTTTTACTGAAAATTCGGCCGAAAAGGCCGGTCCGGCCGACCAGTCATCAGCCCGCCCTCACGGACCAACGGTCGGAATAGTGCAATAAATGCGCGACAGTGACCGTTGGACAACAGCCGGTGCGACCGCTCAACCTCCGGTCCGACCGCTCCTCCGGTCCGACCACTCGAGTCCAGGTCACACCGCCCGTGCAAAAACCGTAAACACGAGAAATCAAGCGCTCTGTGAAAAACACACCGAACAAGGTCCGGTTGCACCGGCCTTCCGGTCTGACCGACCGAGGACCGGTCGCACCGGCCATATAAATGAGGTGAGTGCCCGATTTCACCCCCTCTGGAAAAAACAGACCGCTCGGTGTCCGGTTGAACCGGTCGGCCGGTCGCACCGCCTAAACCCGGTCCGGACCGTGCCAAGGCAATTTGTGCATCTTTGAAAAAGTTTCTTTGAGGATTAATTTGTGCAAGTGCCTATCCAATAATGTTTTGAGCCTTGACACTTTTCAACCTTAAACATAATGACACAAGCCCTCTTAATAGTCGGCACTTATTTCTAAAAATTCGATCTTTTTCTTGAACTTCCGAGATCGGTAAAAACTACTGAAAACTCCTAGAGTATATTTATACCTTTGTTACCATGCATCCATTTACTTTTTCTTCAATCACAAGCATCTCTTCATGATTTCTTCAATCACACGCATTTTCCTGTATCAAACATATCTCAATGAAAAGCGTTAGTCCATCTTGACACAATAGGTCATTAATTACCAAAACCAAATCATTTGGGGTCTAGATGCTTTCACCTGTATGATTGTTACGAAGGTTGTGCCCTTAACAACAGAATAGATACTTTCCGCTTAGCCAGACATTTTGATTGTGGAAGAAATATTCAGCTTTTTTGTGATCCAAGCAAATAACACCTGTTATAAGAAACATGTCTTGCCCTGTACAGCTAAGCTCTATCATTTCTGTAATCAAGCCAAGCATAGCGGTAGAAATTCCTTCGCTAACTCTTGGTAATGTTTTCCTAGGGATTTGCTGAAGTACGAGAAATTAGCTTGGTTAGGTTCTGTAAATTCTGTTTGGACAGGGGGTGAGTTTAGCCAATTCCTTAATGCAAATGCAAGATTGTAATTTAAGTGTACATAGACTCTGTGGGCATATTTGTATTAAATAGGATGGGGATGTTAATCTCCTGTACGTAGGTAAACCAAAGGAATGGACAAAACAAAGTTCTTTGGCAAATCCATTGCCAAAGAAAGAAATCCAAGTTTCTTAAGAAAAGCCTTAGTTATAAATTTTGTTCTGTTTTGCTGAAAGAAGTTGAAATGGCCAAATGGGTAACTGACCCAAAAACCGTAGTTTTACAAATAAATCCCTGTTTGATTACCTTCTTGTGCACTATGTGAGAGAGGAATCGCACTATCTTAAGGTGGCGGTAGCGTTCATTTTATATATACATTTCATTTTTTGTTCTTGTGCTTTTTTGAAGTTCTGATGGCTTTGAGTGGTATCATTAATACAATTTATCAAGGTGAAGTCAGTAGTTATGTGGCGTTTCTCCGCCCTAAGTCTGTCACATTCTTTTTATCTGATCTGGTTGAACTGAATAAATTTATGCTATAGGTGGTGGAGGTTTCTACCTCGAAGACTGGTAAGCATGGTCACGCCAAGTGTCACTTTGTTGCCATAGATATATTCAATGGTAAAAAGCTTGAGGATATTGTTCCTTCATCCCATAACTGTGATGTAAGTTATGATTTCTTGACTGTTTAGTTAAGACAGACCTTCCACTGATTTTGTTCGTAATTAACTCACCAATTTATTTTTTTCAGGTTCCACATGTAAATCGTACTGAGTACCAGCTGATTGACATATCAGAGGATGGATTTGTATGTTTTTGTCATAAAAAATGTCTAATTTTGTGAATAAATGTTAAATTCAATATTTATGATGTTATTTCTTTTAGGTGAGCCTTCTTACTGAGAATGGTAACACTAAGGATGATCTTAAACTCCCAACTGATGATAACATCCTGAGCCAGGTTTGTTTGACAAATCTTAAGCACCTTTGCTTCTTTTTTGCTTGTATGCTTGCGAGTTATCTTCTGAAGTTCAGAGAATTGATGCATTCCTAACCATCTTTAAGGTTCTTAATGCCCTCAAGTATGGCTACTAGTGGTGATATTTGTGATTGTAATCATCTGTTATCTGTACATTATTTTTCTACACGATAATAAGCCATCTTTATGGTTGCTGCCTTAATGCCCTGTATATTTCAGTTTATCAATTTTATGATTGATTCAGATAGCTCAGTTTTTAAACGGCTTTTAGTTTATGCTCAAAACCATATATAACTAGCAAAATCTAAAAGCTGAAATCTGGGTTGGACATGCTTTTGCAGTTTATTGCTAACAGAAATTAGTTATTTATCAAACGATCTCTTATAAAAGCTACAATTACTTTTTAGTCCAAAAATAAAAAAAAGCTTTTCACAAAAACTATAACTCCTCAAACAGCCCATATATGGGTACTAGGAACTTGTGCATGCTTCCCGAAATAACTGGTCTAAAAACTAGAGGTTGACTAGATATTTACTCTTCCTACCCTTTTTTACGTTCTACGTGCTGTCATCATTTTGTGTTTTTTTAGGGGGGAGGGGTTGTGGGAAGCATCAAACTTGGGATTACATTCATTCTTCACACTTAGGGGTGAAAACGGGATAGGAAATATCCGCCCGATCCGATCCCGAATACGTTTAAAATCCGTACCGATGTTATCCGTATCCGTATCCGGAAAATCCGATGTAATATGGGTTAGGATATGGGAAGAGCAATATCCGATCCATATCCGAAAAATCTCATGTAATATGGGTTAGGATATGGGAAGAGCAATATTCGACCCGATATCCGGATGAAATCAGTTATTTTTCCATTAATTTGGTTCATTATTGGATAGATAGAATAGTTGTTTGATACTGGTACTAAAAAATACTACTTTGTTATTAAGCGTGAACTTTAACAAATCTATCAATAAATAAATAGAGTGATGACATAATGCTTTTACCTAAATTGATTTATTCAACTTATTTGATAAACTTCTTTTCTATTCAAATTACTGGAATTAGTTGAGTCACTAAATTGCACCTCTAACTATACTACTATTCTACGTTGAAATAATTATGACTTGAAGCTAATGTTGTAAGGTTAATGCTTCATTCATTCTTTTACATACACAATTATGTACTATAATACTATCCGATTATGATATCCGATACCGACCCGAATCCGTCAGATATCCGCTCCGTATCCGAATCCCGAATAATCCGAATTTGTATCTGTCAGCGTACTCTGCACTGGGCACCCTCTCCGCCGACAAAGCGGGATCAACACGGCGGTCAACATGACAGACCCACGTGGCACCCGGCGGCGGTGGGCGAGCACGCCCTGCCGCCCGGCCAGTAAGTCCACGTGGCGTCCGGCGTGCAGCGGGCGAAGCACGCCTGCTAAATCGCCGCCGAAGACAAAAAAGGTGGTGCGAGGTGGCTTCACCTCGGCTCCTTCTCTGCCGTGCAGAATTACAGGCGGCAGGGCGGCGGTGTCGAACTGCTCAGCTGCAAGGATTTTGCTACAAGCCCATTCCTCGGCGCCTCTCACCAACCCGTCAAGAAGGGGTTACATCCGGCGGACCAGCGAAGCCATGCGTCGGCATTTAATGAAAGAAATTTGGAGGAACGGGACAGACGGAAGGGGTAATAAATGTATGAAGATAAGCATGATGACCCTCCTTTTTACCTACTCCGTAGCTTTGGCCTATATAAGGGCCTCGGTTGCATGGGAAAGGGTCGGCGGTCGAGTAGTGTTGCATCCGAGCAAGCAAGAGCTCCATGACATAGTCTAAGAGAGAACTTGTAACCTTAGAACTTCGTACTAGTTTTGCACACTCTCGAAACAATCTAGCAGGAAGTAAGGCTATTACCCAAGGCAAAAAGGGGGCTGAACACAGGTAAAATCCGTGTGTCATTCCTAGTTCATAGGCGGAATCCCTCGGCGTGGGAGTCTTTGGGTTTTCACCCTCTAGGTTTAGCTGACCATGAAGACGCCTCCTTCCGAACCAAACCGGTCTGCAGACTCGGACTGTCAGCGAAATCTGGCAGTGGGCGCCGCCAGTAGGGGGCTAGTGGTTGGTTTCCGGCTAATCTCCGGCGGACTTGGCGTCCGTGATTTAGAAGCAAGCCGTGCATCTGAAGATGGCGGGTTCAAAGATCGAATATCGCGGGCGAAGCGGCGACCAAAGCGCCTCCGGTCATCGGCAGCGGTTGAGGACTGTCTCACCCGCCCAAGCAAGGACCTTCTTGTTCCCTTAGGCGGGAGCGGCCGTGCGTCGCGGTGGCCATGGGCGGCTACTCCCGCCGTAAATTACACACGGCCCGTGCTCTTGGACCACCCTCCGGTGGAGTTCGCGGAGACTCCGGGCACTCCGTGGTCGCGAACATCGCCGCCTCGTGGGCGGACCCGCCCAAGGTAGGGCCTCCGGCGATCAAAACGGTCGCACCTTGACGCCTAAAGCGCATGCAGGCGCTCTGTGCCTCCGGCCGCCCTAACGAGAAAAGGCCACGGCGGGCCGGTTAAGGAAAGGGCGCCCAAGAAGACGGTCCAGTTCCCGAGGAACGTGGGGACCTCCGCTCTCATCTTGGCGAGAGCGCCGGCACGCGGTGATGACCTCGTGGTCGCTGCCGCCACCCGGACTAAGAACACTTCTGCATGATGGCGGTAGCGGTGACGATGAGAGTCCCCGGCTCTCATTCTCGGACCAAGGAGGAGGTTCACTTGCTCCGACTCTCCAAGGAGCAGACCTCGCGCTCCCATGAGCAGTCTCGGGACCGGCTCCGATGGCGAGCTCGGTTCCCTCTACGGCGTCGGTGCGAGCCTTCTCTGGCGAGTGCGGCCGCGTGGCGTGGCGGACCGGAGTTCCGCCCTACGGCCATAGAAAAATATGACGGCACCACCAATCCGGAGGAGTTCCTCCAAATCTACGGCGATGGTGCGGGCGGTGGCGGATCTGAAAAGGTCATAGCCAACTACCTCCCCGCCTTTAAGTGCTCTGCCGCCTCGTCGCTAAATCTCCCCGAGGATCGGTGCACTCGTGGGGAAGTTGTCGACCTCTTCGTCGCCAACTTTCGAGGCTCCTTCTGCGCAATTTCGGCATGGAGGGCGACCTCCACGCTCTGGAGCAAGAGAAGAGTCGCCACGACTTCATCCGGCGGTTACGCCATTGCCGCAACACAATCCCCACATCTTCGAGCAATCGGTCGTCATCGCCTTCAAGAGGGTCTGCATCCATAAGATGAAGGAGAAGATGGCCACCGTACCATCGGCTCCACCTCGAAGCTCTTCTCCCTCGCACATAAGTGTGCGAGGGCATGAGGCGAGGGCGGCCCCTGCTCAAGGGTGGCCAAGGCGGGACGAGGCCGGGACCTCGAAGGGTTCGGCGTGCAGGTGCAAGAAAGCGCGAAGCGGAGGCGGAGAAACCGAGCAAGTCTGGCGCCGAAGCGGCAACGAAGAAGATCCGCGCCTCGAAGCGCAACCGCCCGCGACCCGGCGTGATGATCGCCGTGAGTGGCGTGGACGACCGTCGTGACCGGCGTAACGATCGTCGCGATGACCGCCGTGATGCGTGGGGAGCGACCGCCACGATTAAAAGGAGGGCGAGCCTTCTTGCCGATACATAAAACCAATACCCATGACCTGGGCGATTGTCGGGTCGTGGACAAGATGGTGGAGAAGCGGCTCAAGGAACGCCGCCCCGACGGTGATCAAGATGAAGATCCCCCGCTGGCCTTCCAGCAGGCGGATCACGTGGTGGCCTATATCCATGGTGGTTCGTCCACCTTCCTCCAACGCCGCCTACAAACGGCTGAAGAGGGAAGTGTGTGCCACCGCATCAAGCTCGGGCGGGTCGGATCTTTGAAGTGGTGCGAACAAGCGCTCACCTTTAGTCGGTGACCATCCCGAGGGCGCCAACGGCTGGGGCATCTCTTGTCGTAGTGTCACCCGTTCGGAACGTGTGGCTCGCTTCAGCGTCTTTGGTGGACGAAGGGAGTTCTATCAACCTTTCCTCCTCGGTGTTCTGGCGCAGATCTCGTGGCGAGGATCTGCGCCCGCTCTGCCCCTTTTGGGGTAGCCCAGAGGTGGTTTGATGCCCACAGGTCAGTCGCCTCCCGTCACCTTCGGGAGAGGGATAACTATCGCACCGAGTTGGTGGATTCGAGGTCGCCGACTTGACCTCCCTATAATGCCATACTCGGCCAACCGGCGTTGGCCCGATTCATGGCGACCACCACTCTGGCGTACATGGTGGTGAAGATCTTTGGCCCGCGGCCCCATTGTGATCGAGGTGGATAAGGTGAGGCCTTGCGTTGTTTCAAGGTCGCGCGAGACTGGCCGTGCCACTGCGTCGGGCGCCAGACGCCACTTCTCGAGCCCTCAGCCGGACCCGCGCCTCCTGGCTCACGGTGAGGTTAAGGTGGTCGCCACGAGTGTGGGCGAACTCCGAAACCCGTCAACATTGGCGCCAACCTCGGCGCCAAATAGGAAGACGGCGCTCGTCACCTTCCTCCGCCTAACTTCGGCGTGTTCTTTGGCAACCGTCACGACATATTTGGGGTCCCAGGAGGTGATCGAGCACCGACAAGCGACGCCCCGAGGCGTGTCGGTCCGCAGAAGGTCCGGCAGCGCCCGGCGCCAAGATGCCATTCGGGAGGAGGTAGAGAATTTGTTGGCGCGAGGATTGTCGGGAGGTCTCTCATCCTGAGTGGCTCGCCAACCCTGTGCTCGTCAAGAAGTCCAACGGGAAATGGCGCATGTGTGTCGACTTCACCGACCTCAACAAGGCTTGCCCGAAGGACCCTTACCCTGCCGCTGGTCGATCTCATTGTTGACTCCACGGTACGGTCGCGAATCGCTTGTGCTTCACGGATCGCGACTCAGATACCACCAGATTAGCATGGCACTTGAAGATGAAGAAAAGACCGCTTTTGTAACCCCTACGGGTGTCTACTGTTATGTAAGAATGGCTTTTGGTTTAAAAAATGCTGGTTCCACTTACCAACGTGCCATGCACATTACCTTCCGCCCCCAGATAGGGCGAAATCTTGAGGTTTATGTTGATGATTTAGTTGTGAAGATCAAAAAGAGTGAAGAACTGATCCAAGACCTGGAGGAAACATTTGCTAACCTCCGGAAGAATTGTCTGAAGCTCAACCCAGAGAAATGCGTGTTCGGTGTGCCCTCCGGCAAGCTGTTGGGCTTCCTGGTGTCCAGCCGGGGCATTGAAGCCAACCCTGACAAAATATCGGCCATCGAGCACATGAAGCCGCCGACTCAAGCAAATCAATGCTGGCGGCCGCTTAGCCTCCCTGAGGCGGTTCATTGCGTTGGGGAGAGAAAAGCTTGCCCTGTTTAAGTCTTTGAAGAAGACAAACCACTTCGAGTGGGTGAAGAAGCCGTATATGCGTTTGAAGAGTTGAAGCGGTACCTCTCTCTCCCCGTCTTTGGTTTCAAGACCGTGTGAGCTGCTGTGCTCAGACATAGCCGCCACCCCGAGGTGGTGAGCCTTGATCTTGATGAGAGAGAAGGCGTCAAAGGCGGTGTACTACATTAGCAAGGTCTTTGACGAAGCGGAGACCCGATACCAAGAGCTCGAAGATCTTTGTCTGTGATCTGGTGGCGTCGAGAAATGCGCCATTACTTCGTAGGCGAAATTACCGTGGTCACGGCCTACCCTCTGCGAAGATCCTTCTGGCAAAGCAGAGGGCGGATTGCAAAATGGGCGGTGGGCGGGGAATTCAACCTCAAATTCAGTACCCCACCGCCATCAAAAGTCGGTGGCGGAGTTCGCCGCCGAATGGACTCCGCCACTCCGGAAGTCGAGAAGCTCCGCGCCTCTCCTGGACCTTGTTCTTTGATGGTTCCTTCAGGTTGAGGCGCGGGCCGGAGTTGTCTGGTCTCCCGACCGCGACATCCTCCAAATGCGTGGTCGCCCTCGAGTTCAAAGCCACAAACAACGTGGCGAGTACGAGGGCTGCTGGCGGGATTGCGTGACGCTTGGCGTTGGGCATTCGGCGCCTCAAGTTGGGAGACTCCTGCTGGTCATCAATCAAGCGGAAGGAGTTTGATGCTCGACCCCATTATGGCGGCGTGCTGGGAGGTCCGAAAAATGGGCGTCATTTTGAAGGTTTGGGATATATCCATGTCCCCGCGCGACAATCACCTTGCGGACGGGCTTGCAGCGACTGCGTCCTCAAGGGCTCTGTTCGGTTGGAGTCTTGAAGAAAGACTATCGCGACCGCCCATCGCACCTCGATTGGTGGGGGCGATGGTGCATTATCGCGATCCCGCTCAGAGAGGGACAGCAGCAAAAGCCGTTGCGACCTCCGGCTCGGCGGAGAGGGCGGTGTTATGGCCCCCAATCTCGGGGAAAAAGCAGGTTCGCCTCTGCCTGTGTCCGGGAGGAAGATGGCGCGCCGAGGCCAGGGAAAAGCTTGGCCCAATGAGTACCCAAAGAAGCACCGAGTGGTCGCCGCTTGGCCAGAAGATCGGTGGATGGATCCAATCCTAGCCTTCTGCGTGACCAAGTGATCCCGACGATGATGCCTCGGTGAGAAGATTGCCGCATAAAGCCAAGTGCTATACCTGGTAGGTGGGGACCTATATCGCCGAGGCGTAAACGGAGTTCTACTTGAAGTGCATCACTCGGGAAGAGGGAGCAACTGCTCTCGATATCCATGGGCGTGTCGCGAGCCATATGTCCGGCCGAACGGCTGGTGAAAGCGTTCGCCGAGATTTTATTGGCCTATCGCCTCCGGGATGCTTGCGAGTGGCGAGACATGCGGCTTGTCGCTTATTCGCCGAGCAAATCCACCGACCGGCCGAGCTCGCAAACCATCCCGCTCTTACGCCGTTTGCGGTGCAGAAATCTGACATCTGGTCCGTTCGCGGCCCACGGGGCTTCACCCACCTCTTCGCCGCCATCGATAAGTTTACGAAGTGGGTTGAGGCCGAGGGTGCGTGCCATCACGGCCGCCGCCGTCAAGTTTATGCGCGGGATCTTCGTCGCTTTGGAGTCGCTGTCGCATCATCACCGACAACGGGACCCAATTCACCGGTCGGCTTTCACGGAATTCTGCGATGAAATGGGCACCAAGGTATGTTTTGCTTTGTGGCCCATCCATGAGCAACGGACAGCGAGCGCCGCCAACGCTGGTCTTGAAGAGCCTCAAGACGAGAGCGTTTGATCGGCTTCACAAAAGGCGCGGATGGGCGGAAGAGCTCCGGCGGTTGTGGTCGCTCCGTACCACGCCCAAGCCAAACCCACGGTGAAACGCCTTTCTTCCTCGTGTACGGGGCCGAGGCTGTTCTCCCCTCCGAGTTGTCGCTCGGTTCCCCGCGCGTCTCGGTGTTTAACGAAGAAGACCAAGAGGATCTCTGGCGAGAGGATGTCAACCTTTTGGAAGAGGTGCGGGATCGCGCTGCTCTCCGCGCCGCCCGCTACCAGCAAAGTCTCAGGCGGTACCACGCCACCCGGGTCTCTGAGAGAACACTTGGCGATGGCGACACAGTCTCTGCGCAGTCGAGACGCATGCGGGTTGCATAAACTGTCTCCCGATGGGAAGGCCCTTTAAGGTGGTCTCGATATCTCGGCCGGCGGTCCGATTACACGAGGACGGCGAAGAACCGGCAATTCCTATAACATAGAGTTGTTGCGGAAATTCTATCCTTGAAGAAATTTAAGTGCCTTGCCGCCGGTCGACCATGAGGTAAGATTCTCCTTGGTGGTTGGTGGCCGGCGGTTAGTAAAATTGTTGCCTAGAAGGCTTTCAATTTACCATTGTTGTCCCTTTACGTGCCCTTAGCGGCAAGTTTTTGCATGAATGTATTTGGTTCCGTATGTTTGCTAAATCCTTGGTGATCTCTTTGGGTCACGGTGTCCGTGTCCGACAAAGACAGGCGGCCAAAGGCGGGCTAGATCACGGTGCTCAAACGCGCTCGCGCCTCGGGTTAGCTCTCTGAAGCACCGGTGGTTGTCACCGTGAGCATCGTTAGTCTAGTACCCCTCCCGAAGCCCTTGATTTTGACGACAAAGACCATGGTTCGATCTCCAAAAATCGCAAGGACTTAGAAATCAAAGGGACCGGGGTTCATTCCATGGGACCTATATCGTTCGGATTTATCTTGCATATGCCTGCTCATTCTGTTAGTAGCTGTGCACCAAGGCATGGAGTCACCGGCTCATTGCATGAAGTCTCCAAGCCTCTTCGTGGTCGCCTAGGAGCTCGGGGGCTGGTCGTCCCAAGCTTCTTCGTGGTCGCCCCAAGCCTCTTCGTGGTCGCCCAGGAGCTCGGGGGCTGGTCGCCCCAAGCTCCTTTGTGGTCGCCCCGAGTCTCTCCGTGGCCGCCCAGATGCTTGGGGGCTGGTCGCCCAATGATATAAAACGCAAGATAAGTGCTTCATACCGCATTTTTGACCATTTCCTTATGTGCATGTGCTAAGATGGGTCAAGTTACGCGTGATTGTCGCAAGTACCAAAAATTAACGGCCCCTCATGATACGAGAAAATGTGCTAAAGTGTTAGCGTTAAAGCGACAAGCGGCGGAGTGCGGGTTAGGCGTGGTACTCAAACACGGCTCAGTCGCCTCGGGTTGGCTCTCTGCATCACTGTTGTCACCGCCGAGTGCGGCTGGTCTAAAACACCGGAAACTTGTTGCCTCGCCACGCTGTTGCGGCAGCGTTTTGAGCGATCATCGGGGTCCAAGTTCGAATAGTGTGAACCGAGTGGCAATCCCGCGCAAAAACCAAACGCTAAGATCGAGCTGCATCTAGCGTTTCCTGATGGACTCGAGGTTGTTTTTGCCTAAGTCCCGTATGGCTGGTGTGATCCTTACTTCTGTTTGCAGCGAACACGCGTAATCACTGGCGGAGCTCAGGGATACTGCCCTAACCTAAGCATTCCTCAGGCATTTCAGCTAAGCTAGAAGGCTGGCCGCCTAACGGTTTAACCTAGCAAACTTGATCACACAAAACGAATGAACATGCAAAATAGTACCGAACCGAAATATCCGATCCGCTAAGTACCGCTAAGTGTTTGTACATGCGGGTGGATCAAGCCAAAGAAAGAAAAGCAAAAAGAACCAAGAGGCTGCCCGGCCCTTCACTCCTCGTCGCCAACGTCGATGTCGTCGTCCTCGTCGCCTTCCACGGCCAGCGGGGTGGAGACATCCATGACCGGTGCTCAACTTGCGGCATCTCGCCGTGCTTTCACGGCTGCTGCAAGACCTCGCCTCGCTGCGCCACATCTCCTCGGCGCCGACCGTTCTGGTTGCCATGGGATCAAGGGCGGCGTCGCGGCCCAAAGAAAGCCAGCGGTATAGGTCGCGGGTCATGATCGCGACCTCTCGACCTTCTTTGGTGGAAGCGGCGGCTAAGGCCACAGCGATCCGGGCGCTTCCACGGCTGGTTGGTCGCGTGGGCGATTGCGTACGTGAGTCCTCGGCGTCGAGTTGTAGCCACCCCAAGGGCTCCGAGCACCTCTTCGTCTGTTGAAGGCCTTCTTGAGCATGGCGGGCGAGTTGCGCCATGGCGGAAGGACTCAACTCCGAGGTCTTGGTTGCCTCTCGCCCTCTGCGCCGATCTCGGCCCTTTCGGCCCGCGTCGCATGGCGGCGGCGTCGGTTCTCTCTGCGCCAATGCCGCCTCTGCCGTGTCGCTCTCCCGCTGCTCGCTGCGCTCGCCTCTCACCGACGCGTCAATCTTTGGCGATATCGGCCCGTGCTGGCGGCTGCGGCAAGCGGTGCCCGATGTTGTGCAAGTCCACGAGCCTAGTGAAGAGCTCGGCGTGGCGTTCAATGGAACATATGGCGGTCGAGGGCGAGGCTCTTGAGGCGCCGGGCGCTAGGATCGTCTGTTAAGCCCTCTTCGTGGCGGCCGGAGGCACTGGGCGAGGTGCTTGGCGCTTGGTGGCGCCGGCGTTCGCCCTTGGCGCGTCTGAGGACCGCCTTTGGCGTACCCTCAAGCCGAGCCGCCATTGGGAGTGTGAGACCACCTTGTTGGGTGGTGGCACAGGCTCCGTGGCGAAGAAGTTGGCGCATGGCCGTTGAGGCCGGGCGCCGGAGGAAAACGTCGGCGGGCGCGCATGAGGCGGTGCCACCGGCGATAAATCGAGATTGGGGCGGCCAGTGGCCGCCCTGCGAAGATCCACCGCGACGAACTTCGTGGCGGTGAGTCGGCCCGCGTCCACGGTGCCCTTTGGATCCGGGCCGTGGTGTCCGGGCAAGTGATCGTTGCCCGTGCCCCGTCATTGGCGGGGCCGTGTCCTGATCACCGGCGAACGGGCGGCGGCCCTGGCGAGCCCGTGGAGTCCATCGGCGGAGCGACCTCCACGACTCTTAAGCGCCAGCGTGCTCCAGATCGGCGGTGGTGGGCGCCGCCGGTGGGTGTCGTCGGAACAATTTGCATAAGCGCAATGAGCCATCGGACCTGGAGTCGCTCATCCAAGTTTCCGCGTCGGCAATGAGCGAAAAATAATCGCTGGTTGGTAGGAGACCACAAAAAAGCATGTGCGAAAAAAGCTAAAGAAGAACAAAGACTCACGTCAAGACCACGTCGCGTCAGTCGTCGTCGCCGTGTCTTGCCATGCAGGGGCAGACGGCGGCGAAGAGGCTGATTCTCCGGACCCACGAAGTCTCGGCAACCAGCCCCAGATAGTCCGGCTTCCTTGATCGGAGGATGCGGTCGCCATTGCGCTGAACTCCGCAAATCTCCTCGTGGCGAGTTCGATCCTCTGAGGCCTCCGCGCCCGTGGCACATCCAAGCGTCAACGCCGCTATCATCCTGATGTCTGACCATTATTGCGCCATGACTTCGATTGGACCTAGGCCGAAAGAGATGTAGCGGAGGCCATCCCATCCCACAAAGTGAAATAGCGACTCCCGCTACCTCGTTATCGTTGGAGGCGCGGTAGAGGAAGAAATGGCGGAAAAGTGGAAGATTCGGCATCACCCCCATGAACATTTCACAGAGGTGTGCGAAGATGGAAAGAAAGACAATGGAGTTGGGGGTGAGGTGAAGGTGGTGGATCCCGTAGAAGTGAAGGACGGTAAGGAAGAAATCAGAAAAAGGCGGGGCCAGGCCAGCCATCATAGCCCAAGTATGGATGAGGATTTCGTCGGAAAGGCACCGCGGCGTGGCGGTCCCCGCCCGGAAGCGGAAAGTGCCCTCTGGCGCTAGGATGGCCATCCTCCCCACCGCATGGGCGTCCGCGGTGGAGGCGGGGATAGAAGGTGCCATGGGGATGAAGAAAGGTTGAAGTTTTTCGAGCAAGAAGGTTGAAGAAGCGAAAGTTAAGGGTGCGCAAGGAAGGAGAAGGCGTAAACCGTTTGATACAGACGAACCCATCTATATATGCGCCCCAGCACCGGCGGTTCACGAAGAGACAAGATCGTGCGTCGCCTCGGGTCCCGAGAAAAATCTGCAGATACGCGGGGGGAACCGAGGCGGTTGTATCCTCATGAGTGGTGGCCCCACCCAGGAGCCCGCTAAGCATTTAATGAAGGTTCTAAAGTAAGCTTTGGTACGCGCTCCTAGGCGGGCAGGGGCTCTTGTCAACAGACTCTGTATTTGGGTACCCTCTCCACAAGACAAAAGATCAACACGGGTCAACATGACAGACCCACGTGGCACCGGCGAGTAGGTGGGCGAGCACGCCTGCTTTCGCCCCGGCCAGAGTCCACGTGGCGCCCGTGGCGAAAGGGGGCGAGCACGCCTTTCGCCCGGCCAGTAAATCACGTGGCGCCCGAGCGGTGGGCGAGCACGCCTGCTCAAATCCGCCAGAAGACAAAAAAGGTGGTGCGAGGTGGCTTCATCTCGAAGGCTCCTTCTCTGTCGTGCCGATTCAGGCGACAGGGACATGATGTCGAACTTGTCAAGCGCAAGGATTTACGCTACAAGCCCATTCTCCGGCGCTCTCACCAACCCGTCAAGAAGGGTCACATCCACAGTGGACCAGCGAAGCCATCGTCGGCATTTAATGAAATTTGGAGGAGCAGGACAGACGGGAAGGGGTAATTAATGTATCAGGCTCAGCATGATGACCCTCCTTTTACCTACTCCCGTTAGCCTGGCCTATATAAGGGCCTCCGGTTGCATGGGAAAGGGGGTCGAGCGGTCGAGTAGTGTTGCATCCGAGCAAGCAAGAGCTCCGCAGCATAGTCTAAGAGAGAACTTGTAACCTGAGAACTTCGTACTAGTTTTGCACACTCTCGAAACAATCTAGCAGGAAGTAAGGCTATTACCCAAGGCAAAAAAGGGGGCCTGAATCTGGGTAAAATCCGTGTGTCATTCCTAGTTCATAGGCGCCGGAATCCCTCGCGTGGGAGTCTTTAGGGTTTTCACCCTCTAGGTTTAGCCAGCCACGAAGACGCCCTCCTTCCGAACCAAACCCGGTCTGCAGACTCCGGGCCTGTCAGGCGGAATACGCCGACAGTATCCGTATCCGACTCTGAATCCTGAAAAAAAATATGGGTTAGGATACGGAACGAACAATATCCGCCCGTATCCGACCCGGTTTCACCCCTATTCACACTGATCCAACATGGTTACCATATTTATTGTAAAGGTACATAAACACATGGTTGCCGCACGCAATGTTTTGTTTTACTTTTTTTGTGTACGTTCGAGGCGCCTCAATTTGTTTGCTCTGTGTTTATAAGGGTATTTCTTTTTGGCATATAAACTAAGTCTAGTTTGAAACAGATTTTGATTATGCGGCTAACAGGTTCTGATTCTCTAAGAATTTCTAAGAAACTCCTCTCATAATCATAAACAAATTTATACACAAAATCAAAGCTACTACCCATCCAATTTTTGAAGAATCCAGAATCTGGACAATTAGAAGCTATCTCAAACTAGGTCTAAAAAGATATTGAAAATAACTAAATTACCTCTAATTATTATCACTAAGCATTATATTCAACGCATATATGTAGAGAATATAAAATAAAGATGAATATTTATTAGGAATATAGATAACACATCACACTAATTTTACATTAAAATATAAAATATATCATATATTTATAGATAAAAACAATAAAAAGTAAAATTTATAAAATTTAAAAACAATAGAAATACAGCACAATATTTTGTATGGTTCTTGTTGCACGCTTATCGATCGGTGTCATGTGGGGCCTCCATTACTCCCGCCGAAAAAGGTAGTCCCACCGGCGCAACACCAGCGAGGCAGCGACGCTGCACCAGCGCCGACTTCCTTGCTTAAGAGATAAGCCGACATATCTCATGTGTCATTTTATTCAGGATTGGTACTTTAAATTAGGGATTTGATAAGATTAGAATGCTTGTTTGATAGTCAAGAATTGCTTGGTTCATCTCTATATAAGGGCAAGTAGAAGCACCTCAACTTACTATATTAGCATGTCTATATTAGCTTTCTCCTACATAGAAGAGTAAGAAAAGATAAGAGAAAAGATAATCAACTCTTATTTAGTAACCAATGTTGCACGGGAAACAACGTGCTATAGCCAGTCAAAAATCTATGTTAGAATCAGCACGAGCAACTACTAGTGTTGAAATTAGTGTTTTGCCAATAATCACAAAGATAAAGTTAGTGTTGAATATCCAAATTAAATGGCTTAGTGTTTTTCTAGAGACAATCTTTAGATATAGTTATTGTACAAGCTAGATTTATTACTTACTCTAGATGATATAGATAAGAGATAAAATAAATAGTAGGCTTTATTATTGTACCTATTTAAGATATCAGGTGCATTTGCTTGGGAATCAATCAAGAAGAAAACACTAATAAATACCTTCTTCCTCTCTCCGCATGCGATTTCCTCTTTTTGTGCAGCAGCCGACCACGGCTCCTCCAACGCGCTGCAAGTGGCCAAGGTCACTATTGCTATCTAGTCCCTCCCTAAGTTTATAGGATTTAGTTTCTTTTAACATATAGACTAAAGAGATATTAAAAATAATTAAAACACCCATAATTATTATCTTTAAATATTGTATTCAATGCATGCAAGTATGGAATGAAATCTTGGTGAAATTTCACGAGACCTGGGATTTCGACTAGGGATGAGATAAAAAATTCCGGACGGACAAAAGTTAACAAAAATTCAAATCACTACAGTATTTTCAGAATCCGGATTGTTTGGCCATGACTTTTTTTTGACCGGATTTATTCCAATAACTCTTAAGAAAGTCATCTTCTATGAAAATTTGTTGGAAAACAGAATTTTTTAGATGTTTTGTAATTTTGACGAAATATTGTCAAATTTTTATAAAATTGTATAAGCTTGATTATGCTCTGAAAAATTTATGGTACTATATTTAGCGGTGTAGGATCATACAAAAAAGAATTTCAAAAGAATTAATTTCATTTGTTATCTTTAAAAAATCAAAAACAGAATAAACATAACTGAGATAGTAACCTTATCGAATCTTATAAATTTGCTCGAGTGTGATCATGATCCAAAATTTTTATGAGAGTTTAATCATTGCCTTAGGACTCTTCTATAAAATTTTTAAAAATTTTAAACTTTTTTGTTTGCTCATTCAAATCTATGGACGCATTGAACTTCTTGTCTTATCTTAAAAAATAAAAAAATACAAGGAACACAAATAGTACATTACCATTGTAAGAATTTTATAAATTCACTGGAGTGTAATCAGGATTCAAAATTTTTATGAGAGCTTAAGAATTGCCTGAACACACTTCAATAAAAGTTGCAAAAATTCTAACCCCTTTTTTGGTTGCTCAATCAAATCTATCACTTGATTATCACGCTTCTATCCAGATAGTAGTACTGTCATAATTTTTTAAATTTATCTGGCTTGATCATCATATTAAAATTTTATGGGAATATTAGTGATGCTTGAAGACCATCCACAAATTTTAAAAAATTTAATGTTGTTTGAACCATTTTTCATTCGGTTGAAATTTGTCGGTCAGCTTTCAGTAGCACTGTCCTAATTTTTTATAATTCCTCAGGCTTGAGCATCATCTAAAAATTTTATGAGAACATTATTGATGTGTGAGGACCATCCAATTTTTTTTTCAAAATGTTCTAACATGGTTGCACTATTTTTAATTTGGTTGAAATTTTATAGGTCAGCCTTTTATCAGGACAATAGCACTGCCAGACTTTTTGAAAATTTCTCAAGCTTGATCATCATCTAAAATTTTTATGAGAACATTAGCAATTTGTCAAGATCATCTATAAAAAATTTCAAAAACTTTTAACATTGTTTCGACCATTTTTTTCTTGGTTGAATTTCGTCGAGATTTCGGCATTTCTCGGCAAAATTTTGGTAATTTCGGCCAATTTTTTGTTCAAAATTTCCGGATTTCAAATTTTTTTTTTGAATTTTGACCAGATTTCGTTTGAAATTCCGAGATTTCGCCCACCTCCGAGATATGAATCGAAAACGAAATTTGAAACCCTGTATGCATGTAAAGAATTTCAAATAAATATGAATATTTATTAAGGGTATAAAGGGAATATCAGACTAATCTATATTAGAACATAACATACGCTATATATTTATAGATAAGACTATTTATAAAATATGTGCTATAAACTTGGACGGAGTGAGTACGTTCCAATTCCCGTGACAATCGGTATGTCAAATTTTGAAATGGGTACATGAAAAATTTTCTTGATAGGAAATATCAGCGCAGTTTTCGTTTCACGCCCATTGTGCTGTCATGTTTACTTTTCCTCCATCATCTGTGCATAATTGATCTTCTTGTCTTTTCCCATTCCTGCCTCCAGTCGTTGCTTTCTATGTGATGAGATTGGTCTAAAACGTTTACTCGATAACATCTGCTTGGTGCTTCAGATCAAAGAAGGATTTGCAGAAGGGAAGGACCTTGTGGTGACCGTCATGTCCGCCATGGGGGAGGAGCAGATCTGCGCAGTCAAGGACGTTGGCCCCAAGTAACTTCCTCAAGTGAAGGCCACCTAATGGAGGGGTCCATTATATACCAAAGTAAAACTAAAAGAAGACATGTACTGAGAAGGAATGCTTCAGAGACATTCACCTAGCTTGAGCTGGCTTTTGCCGACGTAACACAAGTGCAGTGATTGCTGGGTGTAGCTGATCTGATTTACCACTACCTATGGTGACAGTTGGGATCATGTGTTTTCTGTGGTTTTATGCCCTCTCTGTTTGGTGTCAATAAATTTGATTTGGAAACTGTATATTGGAGGGCATGCCTGAGCATTATTACTGAGGATTTCTTGCCTACGGATGTTTCCTCTGAAATTTTTTTATGTGTGTGAATGTTTCCTCTGTTTCAGGGGATTTTTACGTTGCCGCGCTTCTAAGTGCAAAGGTTTCTTTCCCATTCCACCGTTTGCAAAATGTAGGGCATTTTTTCGTAGCGTTGGTTGCATCGTATACGGTGTGCGCTCAAAATTTTCGAGTCTGTTTTGGTCCGTACTTGTTTGCTTCCAGTCTCTTTCTTCAAAATTTTTATGTCTAAATACGCATAAGCACACAGCATTCACTCGTGGCTCACCACCCTTTTTATAGTGTGTGGTTAGCAAGGATTCAAATCTCGTTTTGCTCTAAATTTCATCAGCGACCAGAGAACGAAATCTCAGCGATATCTAGCCATTTGAAACAAATTCCGGCTGAATTGCAAAATCAAAATTTGAATTCCGGATTTTGAAAACGAAATCTCGCCGGTTTTTGCCAGATCTCGGCAAAATTGAACTGCGCAAAATCCAGTCGAAATGAAGTCAAAAATTTTGAAATTTTCTATGGAGATTCGTGACACATTGATGATGTTTCTATAAAAATTTGAGAAAATTATGAAGCCTGTGGAATTTTTAACAATTCAAAAATTGCTACTGTCATGATAAAACGATGATTGGCAAGTTTGAACCGAATAAAAATAAAACAAACCACGTTATAAAATTTTTAAATTTTTTGTTCATGATTTTGATGCATCACTAATATTCTTATAAAATTTTTAGATAATGATCAAGCTTATGAATATTTAAAAATTCAGACGATACTCTTGTCTTGATAAAAACTTTATCGACAAAATTCAACCAAATGAAAAATAGTACAAACCACGTTAAAAAATTTTGAAATTTTTTTTGGATGGTCCTGATTTATCATAAATGTTTTTATAAAAATTTTATCTGATGATAAAGCTTCAAGAAGTTCCAAAAATTCTAAAAGTGCTACATCCTCATAAAAGTCTGATGATCAATACATAGATTTGCTTTAGCAACCAGAAAATGTTTAAAATTTTTCATAGGAGTTATAAGGAAATTCTTAAGATATCATAAAAATTTTGAATTATGATCACACTCCAGTGAATTTATAAAATTCTTACAAGTACTGTTTACCATTTATGTTCTTTCTATTTTTGATTTTTGAAATATAATAAATGAAGTTCAATACATACATAGATTTGATTGAGCAAGCAAAAAAAGTTAAAATTTTTTGAAAATTTTATGAAATAGTACTGAGTAAATTGTTAAGCTCTCATAAAAATTTTGCATCGTTATCACACTCGAGAAAATTTATAAAATTCTGACAATGTTACTGTCCCAATTATGTTCATTCAGTTTTTGATTTTTTTAAAGAAAACAAATGAAGTTCAATTATTTTTAAATTTTTTTTGTATGATCGTACACTTCTTAGGATAGTACCATAATATTTTTGACATTAGGATAAAGTACATACAATTTTATAAAAATCTGACAATGTTTCTGAAGTTTTTTAAAAATGTCTCAAAAATTTGGTTTTTCAATAAATTTTCATAGAAAATGACTTTTTAAGGATTATTGATCAATTTCTAGTCAAATACGGTCATAAATATCAAATTCCGGTTAAAAATGGAGAAACCTCGTCGAGATTTTCGAGATTATTGTAGCAATTTAAGTTTTTTTGAATTTTTTTACTTCGGTCTACATTTCAAAATCGTCCACATCCGAAAACTGAGATCTCAATAGGATCTCGCGAAATTTCAGCGAGATTTGAATCCCTGGTGGTTAGAGCAGCCAGTTGGCAATGTTCTGTTGAAATGCCCTGCGTTTTGCAACCGAGGGAACGTGTGTGTTTGTACATGGATCATTAAAGCTGTTTAGCAGTCATTTGGAAATGTTACGTCGAAAAGCTACTTTTTAGCTTTCTAGTCTGAAAAAAAGCCATATTTTTTTTTTGTAAGAGGCTATTCGATAAACAGCTAATTTTTCTCAATAATAAGCTGTAAAAGTAGGTTTTAGTTTTTGCTAACTATATATGACTTCTAGTTTATACTAAAAGCAACTTAAAATATAAACTGTTTGAAGGGCTTACTAACTTTTTAAAAACTGAAATTGGCTTTTAGCCTTCAAACAGTGGCTAATTAAATGGAGGGTAGCTTTTGCTTCCTTACAAAACACCATTGATGTGTCAGATTCGTACTTCAGAATCCACCAGTGCTACCACGTGCTATTGCCACCGACCATAAAACTTCTCACGATGCTTTGGGAGCAAAGCATGGCGGCCGATAGCATATAACGGATAGTAAAAATTAGATTTAGCCGTTAATTTATTAAAGGTAATTCTACCACTTTACTATCAGAGGATGTATAAATGAATTCTGACTAATCCGATCCACTATATCGTAAAAAAAACGGAACATTCATATTGAATTCAGTGTACAGAGCACCATTCTTCTCTCGATCCACCGAGCGTCGAATTTTTTGCTCTTCTGGCCGAAATTGAAAACTTATTTACGGATTTAGCTCTGTCTGGTAAATTGCGAAATAGCCCCGTAATGAGAGAATTCTGCGGATCCACAACGCGGATTAATTTTTTAAAATTTTTCGGCGATTTTTCATGGATCCAGTCTTGTGAATAATTTTTATTATTTTTCCGGAAATTCAGCGGATCCACAGTAGCGGAATAATTTTTTAAAATTTTTTAATATTCATATGCGGTGCGACCGCTGATTAATTTTTTAATATTCGCTCTGCTGCCATGAATATTTTTGAAATTTTTTCCGGTTTTTATTTTTCGGTTTTTTACGCTCGGTTTTTCGTTTCTTTTCGTTTTTTCTTTTCCGATCGGGCTTGCTACGATTCTAGAATTTTTTAATAATACATTTTTATTCAAATTTCAAAAATATACCACCGGAAAAAAAATATCAGAAATATACACCTGTCGCCCGTCCAATCCGAAGCGAAGACAACGAGGGCCTAAATAGAAAAATACACGGACGACAGGAGGCCACGTCACCCCCAGCCTCGTGTCGCCTGATCAAATAGCTACAGGACCCTGTCCCCCGACGAAATGGCGACAGGGTCCTGTCGCCCTATGAAATAGCGACAGTAAACAAATCGATGAATGGCTGGGCGACACGCACCTCTATCGCCCAGCCATATGGCGATACATAATTTGCAAAAAATATTAATTCAGTTAGATAATTTGTTTACATTTCATTGATTTAGAATTTATAAAAAAAATATGTCTAATCGTCCACAAATATTATAAGATATTGGACGAGGGCAATTAGATGGATTTTTTTTAAAATAATATATTTTTGTTAAAAATTTACAGAAATATTATGTCGAAAAAAATTACAGAAATACCCTATAGTCGCAATTCTAAATTGACATACATCTTTGTCTCAATAGTCGCAGTTCTGTCGCGGATTAGAATTGCGACTCAAATCACTCGCGGCCACGAAACCGTGGGAATCGTGGGCACTTAAGGGTTTTCGCAGCCCCGCGGGACAGGCCAAATCCAAGTCAAAAAATACGAGAAAAATCAAGAGCGATAAGATCAATTTGGCTCCTTTCTCCAATTTGAGTACTATTTTATTAAGGAGTACTCAATTTTTTAAGTATTGGATGAGGATATTATTCTTTTCTTTATGACCTTTTTACACTAATTATATACTAGTTTTACATAAATTAAATTATGTAAAAATTATGTGATAATTTGTAAAAAAAGAACAATATTTTTCTACATGTCTTTTTAACATCAATTATATACTAGTTTTATACATATTAAATTATGAGATAATTTGTAAAAAAGAGAGGAAAAAACAAACTATAAAAAACACAACAAACAAAAACGTGGATCATAAAATCAAATATTGATAGTTAAAATGATAAAGCACAACATAAATCATTAAGCAATATCCAGTAGAAAAAAAAATCAAGCGCTCACACATAAAAAAAAAACAGTGGAGCGCCATATTACTTACCCTGCTAAAGTGTACTTCTACCGGCGCTACCATGCAGTAGTAATAACAGAGAGCCTTTGTGCTTTGAGTTTTTTTTTTTTCACTTGACTGCAGCCAGTAGGATGAGCTAGGGACTGAGGAAGTGACAGTGCGTGGAAACTCCCACCGTGGCGTGAATTGTAAACAAAAGTAAAGCTACAATCAGAGCACTGCCGCTGCGTGCCTGCGTGTGGAAGCCCCTGTACCAACGCGTGGCCGAGGGAATTCCGCGTTCCCGCTCCGCGGAATTCGGTCGGGCCCGCGTGTCGAAAAAAAAACCGGCGGTTCGATCCGCCGGTAAATTAAAAAAAACCACGAAGAAAAAACCGAAAATATTCATTAAAAAAAAATTAATCCGCGGAGCCGCACCGCGGAATATTAAAAAAAATTTTAAAAAAATTATTCCGCGCTGTAGATCCGCGGAATTTCCCGGGAAAAAATAATAAAAAATTATTCCACGCACTGGATCCGTGGAAAATCGCTGGAAAAATTTTAAAAAATTAATCCGCGCTGTGGATCCGCAGAATTCTACTGTTACGGAGCTATTTCTGCAATTTCGCCTGTATAGGAGCTAAATCCGTAAATAAGTTTTCAATTTCGGACAGAAGAGAAAAAAAAAAAAATTCCCGAGCGTCGGGCCGGTCGTGTTCCATGAAAATGGTAGCGGAGCGGTGGTAGATCTCGTACGCGCGATTTCGTGATGGAGACGGGGGAAGGCGACGTAGATCGGCCGCGGCCGCGCGCGCCCCGTGCTCTGCCCGCCACAGGCATCGCCGTCACGCCAACATGCCCCAAAACGAAGGTATCAAGCTGAGTGCCGCACGTACGCTAACTACCGGCCCCACCTGCCAAATTTTTGGCAGATTATCTTCTCCCTTTCACCTCCTTTTCCATTTGATGCCGCCATGGCTGTCCTAACTCCTATCTCTGGTACTGTCATTTGGTTGGCATCTATGCATTGCTTTTTCTAACCTGGGACACGTTTCGCCAACCTTTGATTGGTTCGACCGATGTGACACCATAATTCAATTTCTCACATAGGCTCTATTTATTTAGACTTAGGTTTTTTAACTTATAGCTTAAAGTTAGTTTTTTTGGCTTAAACAGTATAAAAGCTAATGGCTTTTGTACGTGATAGAGGTAGGTAATTTTATCTAACTTTAGTGTTATTAGTCTAAAACCAACTATCAATGAGTCAGAAAAAGCCTCTCTCCAGTGATTTTTGACTTTTAGTTATACGGAGACTTATGGCTTTTGAAAAACCCAGATAAAAAGCTACTCGTTTGTTTAGGCTTTAGCTTTTTTGGCTTTTAAGTTGAAAAAAGCCCAAACAAACAAGCCAATACTAACCCTGTTTGGGAGAGTTCTAGATCCCAGCTCCAGCTCAGATCTGAAACTTATAGGCTAAAATAAAGTGAATTAAGTTTATATTTTTAGTCTAAAATGTAAACAAGATGATCTACCTAAACACTCTTAATATATCCACATCTCTATTTCATAAATTTACGGAGTTAGAAATCACCCTCTTCCACCAACTCCACAGATTTTAGTGGAGGGTTCGTCTCCAAACACCCCTAACGTGAGGACCGAGGAGTGGGTCATCCGTGAGCTTTCTTGTGTTACATGTGAGTTGGCCGACCTGTGCCAGAAAAAGCCTACATAAAAATAACCTGCTATTTAATTTTGAGTGAGAAATGCGCAAACGCGTCGAAATATATGCATGTCTGTTAAAGAGTCAGCGCCCCTGTCATAGATCGTTTCCACGTCGACATGATAAGAAAGATGATAGGGCCGTATCGTATGATTACACCTCGAGTGACCGCTTAACCTACGAGGGACGAACTCACTTTTTTATGGTACGATTCTTCCAAATTAAGATCATAATTAGGGTGTGTATGGAAGCAGTGCTGACAAGTCACCCCCTTCCCTGTTGAGACGCACGGCTACGACAACGACGAATCAGCAGGCGACACCGAGTCTGTGTTTGAAAGAAATGCTTTTCCTCTGAAATGAGTTATATAAATATTAAAATAATTGAATAGGTAAGTAACCATCGTTTACTATTTATTTATATTTTTATATTTATGTATTTATTAAAAAAAAAAAAAATAGAAGCACCTATCAAAAAGAATACCCCGAGAGAGTGGAATTGATCACTTTTTTATTCCTTTGGTTCTTTTTTTCAAAAATTTGGCTCTCTTCGGAATTGCAAATATAGCCTTTTGATCCTGATCACGGAAGCATCGAAAGGTGATGTAGACCACCTTCTGCGCTCCCCAATTGTGAAAAGCCACTAGAGCTCATCACACCGCGGTAGCGCTCCTTCCGCTCTCTCTGGTCTCTACAGCGCCCCTCTTACGCGCTCGTCGGCCGTGGTAGCCCATCTACTGTCGTGCTTCTCGACTCGACAACGTCTATTCTCGTGTTTGCCGGCTCCCACGTTTCTTAGGAACGGCAATAGATAAGTATCACACTATCACCTGCCACATCTTTCATAATTAAAGAGGAGGTTAAATTTATATGTGTATTTATAAAAGGACTAGATTTGCAAAAAGTCGGAAAGTGATCACTCCGAGGGAGTGAGGGAGACGTGTTGCTTGCATGGCGGCAAATCTTTCTTTGCCCAGGCGATTTTGTCGTCTCCCGAGTCTCGCGCTCCGAGCCGCGTAACTACGGGCTCCCGCGAGGGGGGGAGAGGGAGGATTCGCGCTCTCGCAGGTGCTCTGCCGTGTGGCCGTTCCCCATCGCCATGGCGGCCAGGCAAGGGCCCGGCGGCGGTGGCGGTGGCGGTGGCCTCTGGACCCCGCCCCCGTGCGCCACCCTGGAAAGCCTCCTCGCCGGGAGCCTCCTCCCCGACGATCCGTCGCCGCCGCCGGCGGTCCCGAGCTTCTTCGGCGGCTCGCACACGCAGCTCTCCTCCCCGCCGCCGCTCTCTGCCACCGCCCTCCTCGGGTACTCCCAGGTCTCAACCTCCACGCGCGCTTTGTGCTCGCTGTTGCTTTGGTAACTTGGTATACTGCAGGTTCTGAGTTGAGGAATATGCAAAAGTTGTTTTTCCCCTTTTCCACCTCCTTTCCGCATTTGCTACTTTAGGCTGTGTAGAACTGTAGATTGTAGAGGAGGTCTGCATGGTCTCGTCATAGCTTCGTAGGATTGTGCTACTGTGTATACTGTATTTAGTTCAAAGTATATTTTTTTTACAGGACAACTTTGAAATGCTCTGGGAACAAGACCTAGAACAGTTAACGGCACCAGTAGCTCATTCTAAGTACTGTGCACTCAAACAGGCAGATAACTCATCTTGTTTCTCTTTGGCGACTTCAGTGCTGACATCCCAACATGTCAGTTCTTCTGTAATCGTTGCACCAATGCAGGAAATGCCGACTTTGCAATCACATACAGATAATATTAACACTGAATCAACTGGGGTTTTACAAGTACCCCAGAGTTCATCCATCACTCTGGACAGACCTGCTGATGATGGCTACAATTGGCGCAAGTATGGACAGAAGGCAGTGAAAGGTGGGGAGTACCCAAGGAGCTACTACAAATGCACCCATGGGAACTGTCTGGTCAGGAAAAATGTTGAGCACTCTGCAGATGGACGAATTATTCAAATAGTTTATAGAGGTCAGCACACTCATGAACATCCCTCAAAAAGGAGGTTTAGAGATCATGGTGATTCATCGAATGAGTTAGATTATTTCAATGACAAGGAGGATGCTTCAACTAGATCACAATCAGATTTTCTAACATCAAGTGGCAGCATGGCGGGTCGTTTAATGGTAAGGAGGGAAGAGGGAGATGAGCAATTGTATGGTTCATGTGATAGCCAGGAAGAGGGTGACGATGAAGTAAGAACTGATAATGGAGCTCCTGGTGATGCCAATGCAAATGAAAGGTAGTTCCTTATTTCGAACTTTGTAAGTTCTTGTAGACCTCCTAATTAGCACGTATCTAACTTACTGTCTATTTTCTATCATACAGGAATGCACCATCTCCAGGTCAAAAGATTATCGTGAGTACAACCAGTGAGGTTGATCTGTTGGATGATGGCTATAGGTGGCGCAAGTATGGACAGAAAGTGGTGAAAGGAAATCCTCACCCAAGGTACCGCAATAATCATTTACCACCCCATAAGCACTTTGTCTTAGAAGAACATATCATATGCACAATTCTACATGTAAAAAGTGCCTTAAACTACTAATTAGTTAGTGTCGGAGCTAGTTTAGTTCTTTGGCATTAACTTGATGTTGTTGTCCACAACCACAAAATGCCTTAAACTACTAATTAGCTGATGCCGGAGCTAGTTTAGTTATTTGGCATCAACTTGATGTTGTCGTCCACAACCACAAAGCACCTTAAACTACTAATTAGTCAATGTCAGAGCTAGTTTAGTTCTTTGGCATCTGCTTGATCTTGTCGTCCACAACCACAACTCCACATAGCTCACTTGCACAGACGTGGGATGTTCGTCTTGCAGTAATACCCCAAAAATGGTTTTGCCTTTCATTCAAGAGAAACATATACCTAACAATCTTAACAGGTATGATAGACTGATATTGCTTCTTAACGATTCAGCCAATATCTGTCCTACGTAAGCGGATTCGTTTAGTAACTATTTGCCGAAGAATCCAATCAATCCATGGCTAGTTTATCTGACAATATTCAGTTGATATGAATAATGCCATCCGGTATATTATCTTAGAAGAAAAGATATCTGCTCTGATGTGCTCGAATGAGTTTGAGACTGACCATACATAGTTAGCCATATGAATATTCTTGTTCCTTCTGTAATTCTGAAAGTTTTCTGGTGAGGTAAAACTTGGTGTATATTTTGTCTAACTAATCTCGTTTAACAATAGTGAAATATTTGTCATATAGTTCTTTAGGCAATAGATAGTTATTTCCATCACGAGATTATGAGTAATTTGCATGCTTATCAATTGTACGTTTGGCGAGGTATCTTCTTATTTTTCATAAATCTGCTACTGCTATGAACAATTTACTTCAAATTGAAATTTAGCGTGTTTGAGAATGCTATGAACAATTTACTTCAAATTGAAATTTAGCGTGTTTGAGAATTGAAAATTTTATGAACCAGAGTTATGTACTCTGTTTTCACCATGTAGGAGTTATTACAAATGCACTTACCAAGGTTGCAATGTAAAGAAGCATATCGAGAGATCTTCTGAAGAACCAAATGCTGTGATAACTACATACGAAGGGAAACATATCCATGACGTGCCTGCTACTAGGAACGGAAGGCATGCTACAGCCAATAATTCTCCGTTGCAGAGCACAATGTCGAATCGTCAACCCTACAGCGCAGAACAGACAGACAGAACGATCACCTGCTAGCTCTTGCACTAGATCTAAAACAAGAAAATGCAGAAACTTTTAAAATTTGAACGTGTATCATTCTAAATCATTTTGCTTTCTAGACTAACATGTCCTCGCCTGCTTCGATTACTGCACTGGTGGTTAGCAAATGAAGCGAATGCAATTTTATTGGTTCCTCAGTTGTGCTGCCGTTTTCGGTCAGTATATCCAGTTATCATGCTCTGCATCCTCCAAGACCGCTGCATGCACTGTTGTGTCATCAGTTCTAGTCCCTAAGGAGGTAATTTTAGGCAACGTGATGTGTTGCATTCTATTTGCCGCGCGTGTATACGCTCCAATTGAACTCTTATTGTTTAGAAACACCCAATTGGTACTCTTATTATTTGCTGCAGTGCTATTCCAATAGAAATTGCAGCAGAAGTTGTAATTGCTGAACATGATGATGGTTCATTGTTAGCTAAACCTTCCAATGGGTGATGCTGTTATGAGTACCAACATGATAACCTTTAGGTGCGCACATGTCGTACCCGTTAAACTGACATCATTGTTTCCATCACAGAGCAGAAAGTAATCATGGCTTGTCCACACATAACTGTAACTGCCAATGCTTGTCAAAATTAAGAACTGTAAGGGTACTTAATTTCAGATGTTAGTTAACACGCTATCGCCATCTATCTTGTTGCTGTTTTCTGTCATAACTCGCTTTGTTGCCGTAGATGACCGGCATGCAGGGGCGGATCCAATGTACTATAGTTGGGGTCAAGTGACACCAATGAATTTTGGTATAGCCAATAGAGTATCTTTGCTCAATAGGCGGTGACCCCGGTAGCAGATTGGCCTGGACCCCAACCCTAGTGCACTCACCTCCTCGCCGGCCGCCGCATGTCAACGATGACCCCGGTGACCAATTTTCCTGGATCCGCCCCTGCCGGCATGCAAAAACTGGTTGACAACGTTGTCAGCCTGAGCTGCCGGCCCTCCTCGCCTCGTCTGACCCGACAAGAACTGCTCGTTTTCACTTGGGGTTTCAGTCAGTACCAAGAGTGATTCCACTCGTACTGACAGACAGATGACGTGCGCGTGTTCCTAGGTGCATCATTCCATCTTGCCCTGTCAACATCTTTTTGTCCATGAGAAGTCTAGTCATCTGCAGCTCATTGATCTTAACCTGTACTCTGGCTGTCATCGCCATTCCTTCAGTCCTGTCAGTTACATCGTTGGGTGATTCGCAAGAGATTTTAGTGGATTCGTACCGTATCCTGCAGAATCCCAGCGTTCCAAACAGGTCCCACGTTCATAACCATGTTCATAACCAACTTATCATAGTTGTAACCTAATGAACATTCATTCATACCACTAATCCTCCACGAAACCATGTATTTGTTTCTTATCTTCAAAGCCAAGTATAACATATTGCTTTCAAGAAAGAAAAGAAAAAAAATAGTATATCTAGGAGGAACTACGTATCTTTTTTTAAAGAAGAAAATAAACACCTAAATTCGCACCAAAGAGGACTTGAATTCGGATGGTGGAACTCATCCACACCACACACCAATTGAGCTAGGCTTAGTTCCTTTGTAGCATATTGCTATCATCTTCACTTTACCTGATTTTTCAGTTAATCATCATGTGAGGACTGAATGTTTTTTCAGATGGACTGATCTCTGCATCACTTGCTTCTCTCCCTCTTGCTTATTTCTTCTGCTGTCTTTTCCACAACTGAGAGAACATAAGTTGCGCAGCACCCGCTTGGGAATAATTGATAAAATGTCATCACAGGACATTTTATTAATTATACCAAGTAAAATGGGGCATATGATCAAATCTCCTAGCTGCTTATGCTTTTGGAGACATGTAGCATCGAGTTTAATTGATTCTGAACACTGCAGACAAACAGAAGAGAGAGGGAGGGAGGAGCAAGAAAAGAGGAAAACTACGAGCTGAAGGAACGCATGCTTTTGAAATCATCACTATTTAGTCCCCATGTGTAATATTTTAAAAATATTTGGTCATCTTCCAAACACAATTGTAAAAATAGCTCCATCGCCTACCACGGAAACACTGGAACCTTCCACCCCTATGTCATTCCTAGAGCTCGGCAAGTCACCGAAACTACCACGGTCGAGTGTCACTTGCTGCGCTTCCGCAGTTAGGCATAGACTATGTTTACAATTGCGTTTGGAAGAATGCCAGATTAAAAAAAATACTATAAGACTAGAAAAGTGATGATTTTCATGCTTTGTTTCCACTTGATCGGAGAGGCTTTTTTTTTTGCCACTGAACTCTGTCAGTTAAGGACCAAGGACATAAGGACATGCCCTGTGTCATTAGCAAACATTTGAGGGAGTTATATATCACATAGCTTCTTAATTATCTTGATTTTTTTCATAAGGGTACTTACTATTAACTAGCAAGGTGGCATTGTACTCGCGTATGCATCATCCTTAAAACATGTTTAAATGACTCGGTAACATATATGATTTTGCTTTTTGAAAAATAGATCATAACAGAACTCCATTGATATTTTAATATTATATATTATAGGAGAGAATATACTCACTCCGTTGCCAAATACTTGTCACATGCAACCGAAATTTTTTCCCAAATACTTGCGTAGCAAAACAGGAACGTGGCATAACATAAAATTTTCCATTTGTATCATCATCTCTTAGTTTCATTATTGCAATGTGTATATCTTTCTTTCGGTACATCTTTTAATACATATCACATTGCTTATACCGTTATAACCGAATGAATGCCTACCAATTTATCACACTCTTAATCCCTCCATTCCATAGAGGTCCACCAAACAAAGATTTAGAATATTTTATTTTCTTGATAAATTTTTAGCATATTATATATTTTCTTAGTTATTGTTAACCCCCCAAATCGACTTTTATTATATATTATACACACGTGCGTGAATCAAATTCATTACCTTATTTTATTTTTTCTCAAATTAGCATATTTCTAGAATTTTTATTCTAAAGAAAACTAAAATTTATATTTTTCACTTAGTATGGAAATAAAAAACAATCCCTAATTTTATTTATTTTTATTCTTCTTTTTTGTTGTTATTTTTATTTATTTTTGAATTTCAGTTTTAGGTTACAATTTATACACAAATCAAACTATTAATTTTTATCTAATTTTATTCTCAATTTCAGTTATGTATGGGTTTTAATTCAGAGTTCGTGTGAAAATGAAATGGCTAATCTACATTGTTTGTTATTCCAGATTTATGTTAATTTTCATTGTTAATTTTTATTTAATTTCATATTATATATATGTCTTAATTTGGAGTTCATATGAAAGTTAAACAGATGATTTTCTTTTTATGTTGAATTTGTGTTATTTTTATTGTACTTGGTACGGACTCTTTCTTCTAATCAAAGCCATTAATTTTATTGTTTTTATTTAATTTTAAATATTAGTTTTATGTTAGAATTCATATACAAATCTAATTGTTATTGTTTACGTAATTTTTATTCTGAATTTTAGTTATATACGTATTTTAATTTTGAGTTCATATGAAAATCAAATAGCTAATTTCTTTTTTATTCCTAAGTTTTATTATTTTTTATTGTACTTGGCATGACTCTTTGTTTTAATCTAAGCTGTTATAACTCAGGTCAGCTAGATAGACGGCTAGCGTTTTTTAAATAATTACATCCAATGGCAAAAAGAGTTCAGCTTAGTTAGGATCCCCTATATTAAGAGCTAGATGTTTTGCTTTTTTTATGAGAATTTTTAGCCTATTTCTTTTTTGTTTTAGTAACTCTAAATGACATGTCATGAGTTTTCAATATATAATAGATTGAAGCATTCTTTCATCTCGTTACATCGCTGCAGGCCTCTGATAGGATTGGAATGTCCGTCTATATGTAGTAGCATGCGTGCACATCAGCACATGAATGCAAGGAGCAATCTGAATCTGCAATGAGGATCAACCGGTAGTTGACGACCAGGATACTGTTGCAGCTGTCATGAGTGAAGCTGTAACGACATACAATGATGAGCAATGAGTGCGGTGAGCTACACTAGATCGAGGACATCATTGCCAGTATAGTAGGGGTGAAAACGGATCGGATACGGACGGATAATAGCTCTATCATATTTGTTTTCATATTTTTTTCTCGGATGCGGATACGGATACGGATAGTCCGGATACGAATACGGATACGGATAGTATCGAATACGGATACGGATCGAATACGAATCGAATCGGATACGATTTTGAATATTTATCGGAACATGATAACCCCTTAAATTGTACATAAAAAATCAACAAAAACACATAACTAATTGATTTGATCAAAATATTATTGAAAATTGAACAAATGTAAGCATTTTCATTCACTTAGACAATAGTTAGATACCATATCGCAAACAAAATTATATAAGGTTTAGTTTATCACGCACATACGATTAGTTCATCATACACATAGATTAAAACACAAAATAAAGGTAATCCTTGCTCAGAGATACAAATAAAAGCAAACACATAACATACTAAAAGTTTGATAATACTTAGATATCATATCTCTAGGAAAAGTATATAACACTTACATGTAATAACTCAAGATTTATAATCTTAGTTGAATTATGTTTAAAATAATAAATTATGTATTTATGAGTTTTTATGCATTTTTAGCTACTTATTTAATATATTTTCCTATCAAGAATAGGAGTTTTTGAATTTTGAGAAAAATGAAAATCTGATAAAATCTTGAAAATAATTTTTAAATGTTATATTGTTACTATAACTTTCTCAAAAAAATTCATAATTTTTAGAATTTGTTTGCTAATTTTAATAATTGAAACTTGCTTTAGAGATTAACTAAATTAGAAAACAATTATGTAATTAAGAAACCTTTTTGGGCCAAAAGAGTAGTCTTGGCCCAGCCCATATGCTATCCGGATATCCGACCCACTATTATCCGGATTATCCGAATCCGTATCCGTATCCGACGGATAATGAGTTACCGAATCCGTATCCGTATCCGATAAAAAAATATCCGTATCCGTATCCGATCCGATACTATCCGAAAAATATCCGATCCGACAGAATCCATATCCGAAAATATCCGGATCGGTCGGAAAATATCCGAACCGTTTTCAACCCTACAGTATAGTGGACGGGAACATATCCTGTGCAACCAGAGAGTTGGTGAAACCACGGTGCAACCCAACTAGAAAAAGTTTTAAAATTTTTTGAAAAAAATCATGGATGTACATCTCAGCTTACCCCATCTACATATAATATTTCATGATCAAATTCGTCCTGTGCTAGAAGTTACAAAAAAGACAAAGTTGATCATGAACAGTAACTATTACTGTTCATGATCAAGTTTGTCTTTTTATTACTCTTAGCACAGGACGAATTTGATCATGAAATTTTAGATGTAGATGGGGTAAGCTTGAGATGTACATCCATGATTTTTTTCAGAATTTTTTGAAACTTTTTCTAGTTGGGTTGCACCATAATTTCACCAGTCTGTCTGATTGCACAGGATATTTTTTCATAGTGGACTGGTCCGTTTTGAAGTACGTACTGTGAGCAGAATTTCCTCTAAGGACCCAACTGCTTCTTTCAGGAATGGTGAATGCTAAGAGATCGATTTTCAGTAGGGTGAACTTTCACGATATTCGGCACTTCATCCGGTATCCAGAGTAAGGTTTCCGTTCATAAATATAAGATCTATAATTTAATGGTTTTGTTTAAAAATATAAAACTTGAATACGGATTTAATAAGTTTTTTTCTATTATGTCTTTATTTATTCTTTCACAACCATATATGTTTGTTCATTACCACTGACGTACACAAATTATTATGTCTCAACTTCTAAGACAATTAAGTAAAATGTCTATATTATTTTTTCTCATACCTTTTTATTAAGACATAATATACTTTTTACTAAGCCAACTATAGTTAAAATATTACTCTTTTGTCATGCAATCCAGATATGGGCAATTGCAATTCTACCCTCCTCGGGTTGTATTGCTCGTACTACAAGGTGTAGAATAACTAAATCTTAAACAACTGAACCATTGACTAAAAAAAATGAACACTTGACACATTGAATTGAGTGTACAGTAAAGGAGCTCAAAGCTTAAGTTCTTGAAGAAAGGTGAGGAAATATATTTATACAGTACGTCAAGAAGAAGCGTTTTCTTCTTGCAAAGTTGCACTTTTGATATTAACTAGTAAATTTTCCAGTACTTCTTATGTACTCCTCTTCGGTTATAAATAGTTATCATTTTGGATATAAGTGCAATTAAACTTTTAAAACTTTGCCTATTAGTGTCTTTTTAAATATTTAAATTAGATACATGAAAAATAAGATATATAGATTTATCTCAAAAATTACTTTCATAATATTATAACTTTATTGGATTTTATAAATATATTACAAAAGAAATTAGTGGTCAAACTATGTTTTAAAGACTATGTCGATGTCTAAAACGATAGCTATTTATGACAAGGGAATTGCTAGGCTATCGGAGATTCGGAGGTGTGGGTGCCTCCAGCAGAATTGATTGATGAAAGCTCTCAGCTTCATAAAATAAAAGGTGCGGGCATCTCTCCCATATTAAAAGGTGCGTGCAGTCAGTGACATTACAACTAATCTACGCCATGAAACGATTAATCAGTAGATGGTCAGGACCAAGCGATCGAGCTGGAACTAAAGCTTTAAGCATCGCATGCAAGGCGCCAGTGAGGCAGTGAGTTTAGTGAGCAAGCTGCTTCCCAGCTTGACTCCACTCAAAGCTGCATGCCTCCTCAAATGGGCCTCCTTCCTGCTCGGCCCCATCGCCACCAACCTCTGGTCCTATCGCCATCAAATTCTCGTGCAGACCAAAGTTTAAAGTTAACCAGTTCATCACCTAGCTAGATGTAGAATTTCTTTAGGTAAATCCTCACATGGTTACGTATTACTACGGTCAGGCGCTACATGGAACACGGTTTCACGTAATTTGACTCCACTTGGAACCATACTTTTTACCATATTGGAAGCTACCAAAATTTACACTAATTAAAGTAACATCGAGAGTCTCTAAATGTTGGTACCTCCATCCTTAAAATTTTAGTACCTTTTGTTACTACTTCAATGTAAATTTTAGCACCTCTTAAGGATGGTAAGAAGTCTCGTAGTTTCCTAAAAAAATTTTGTGTTCTATGTAGAGTTGCAGACCATTTGTGTGAATTGCGTTGGCTATGCATACTTCTTGCTATGTGGCCCCTAAACCACCCTAAACTTTAAAATAGGAAGTTTACTAAAAATCTGGTCAAAGAGGCCTTATTCCAACCCTAAATTTAGGAGGCCCTAAATTTCCCTCCGAGCCCCAATTCAGAGCCCCTAAACCAAAGGCCCTAAACCTTAAAATAGGGAGTTAAGTGAAGGATGGTTTGCATTAGTTCATTGCTGGTGGCGTGTCTTTGTTGGATGAGTTGCAAGCTGTTGCATCAAGCATCTGCTCTTGAAAATTTTGAAAATTTTAAATTTAAATTTTAAATATCATGTTTTTAAATTGTAAATGTTAATATGCTTATGTTTTATGTATTACAAATATTTTTATTGAATTTTAGTGGTGTCAAATGAAGATTATACATAGCGGATATGTCAAAATAGGAGAAAAAATAAAATAGAAATTTGAGATTTAGGGGCGTTCTTTGGACTTGTGCTCTGAAAATAGGGCCCCAAAAATAGAAGTCCCTAAATCCAAAATAGGGGCCCTGTTTTAGGGGCTCTTGCTGGAGATGCTCTTACTGGCTAGCTACCTAAGCCAGCTTGCTGCTCTGCATTTGGTTTACTAGATGAATGACCGCGGCGTGCCACACCGCGATCACCGCTCTCCCGCACGAGTAAATTGAGAAAACATGCGAAACGTTTGAAAGGATATAAACGTAATTATGTTTTTTGGCATTTATTTAGGGTCCTCTCATGAAGAATCCGCGATTTTGCTAAACCGAAAAGCCTTTTTTGTAAAAAAAATAGTTGAAAGGATCTAAACGTAATTACGTATTTTTTTTGTATTTATTTAATGTTCTTTTACGAAGGTTCCGCGATTTCACTAAACCGAAAGGTCCAATCGTAAAAAACGGTTGGAAGGATCTAAACGTAATTACGATTTTTTTAGACCTTTGACGGATGGAGGACATGTGGCTTAGCTCTTTGGTTAGCAAACTTGCCATCTTTAGACCCTGTTTGGGAGAGTTCCGAATCCCAGCTCCAGCTCAGATCTAAAACTTATAGACTAAAATAAAGTAAATTAAGTTTATATTTTTGGTCTAAAATGTAAGCAAGATGATCTACCTAAACACTCTTACCTAAACACTCCCTTAATATATAGTACGATATGATACGGAACCTGTCAAATATGGCATGTTAGGTGCATTAACAGCGAAAAATAATTATGGTACAAACAGGTTAACCTGGCGTACCACCGTCGCAACCAGACAGGAGGATTGTACGTAACCAACCCGAAAATTGGCAAGAACACATAGTTAGCTCGCTTCTTGGCTCTTGGTTTACAAATGACTCGAATGGTTCTAGAACCAAATAATGTACTCAAACTGTCCGTGTAATTAATATTGCCATCAGCGCCGGCCCTAAGGGGGAGGGCGAGCGGGACAGCCGCTCTAAGCCCCTCAAACCATAGGACTCACTTCTATACATGTACTAGTATTAGTATATTGTATATATAACAGTGTAATACGTATAGTTAGTAGTGCCTGAGAAACGAAGCTTGATATGAATAATTTTTTTGGATGCACCTTAAGTGTTTATTGGTAACACATATATATATATATATATATATATATATATATATATATATATATATAATTAGAAGGCCCCATTTTAAATCTCGATTACGGGCTCCTAAAATCTCAGGACCGCCACTGATTGCCATATTGTATTTTTAGGATTGATCGTAGTAAGGAGATGGTAACCAAACGAGAACAAAGACCTTGATCCATACCGTTTGATGTAGATCAGGTGGTTGAGATTACAGTTCCCATTATCTTGTTGTATGCTCTATAGTCAAATCTTGAAACTTTGTCTATCAATATTTTAAAGATATTTATATTAGAAACATAAAAATTGTATGTGTAGATTTGTCTCGAAAAGTAATTTTGTAATATTATAACTTTATTGGATTTTAAAAATATGTTACAATAAAAAATAGTGCTCAAAGTGGCATTTTGAGGACCATGTTAATGTG
This sequence comes from Guadua angustifolia, assembly GCA_036346375.1. Lineage (NCBI taxonomy): Eukaryota > Viridiplantae > Streptophyta > Magnoliopsida > Poales > Poaceae > Guadua > Guadua angustifolia. The sequence continues at coordinate 7,160,784 of CM070512.1, forward strand.
CAATATGATATTTTTTTGACCGGAGGGAATATCCTGTTTTAGCTCCAGCTCCTTCTACAGTTCTACTACCAGATTTTTTAAGAACTTTTCTGCTACTACCAGTACCAGATGATAATATGCTCTTGTTTGAACAGAACCGAAGAGAGATCAAGTAGGGGCAATTCGCCTGATTATCAGGAGGAGGACAAGTGGGACAGTGGGTTAGCTTCCATGTGCGAATTTATTGTTTATCTAGCCCTATAAATCTTTTTTTTTCAAATCTAACTCTCTCACGTATCATTTGTCGCGCCTTCTGAGGTGAAGGAGCGGGCTATTTTTTTGTATCCTTGTCGTTCCGTGATGAGAAAGGGAATCATTTGTGTGTGCATACATAGTATAATTACCTAAGGCATCATAGTGTCTGGGCACCATAATCTAAAAAGGATATTTTTTTATGTATTTTCATGCAATTTTTTTAGAATTTTTAGGATGTTGAGTTTAACTAATTTACTAACTAGTTCAAACAAGTTTGAACTGAAATTCAAACTAGAGTTTCCCTTTTTGATGATAGTTTGGTTGCAGGTATGTGCTGCTTTTATATATAAATTATCAAAGCATATGATCAAAACTCGTTCAAAATCTTTCTATTCAAGTATATTTTTCAAACCTATGTATTTCATTTGAATTATTATAGGTGGGTATATAATGAAATTTTAAAAATATACTCGAATATGGCTTGAATTAGCGTACTTGAAATCATAGGCAGTATAATTATAAACTTATATATATATATATATATATATATATATATATATAGGAAAATGATTCCATACTCACAGGTGTACGTACTCCCACCTTCAGTATACCATTTAAATGATGTTGTTATACCTCTTTATCCTTTTGAATATACTCTAATACTAATTATAAGATACTCTAAAGTGAATTCTCTGAAAAATTCATTAAAGTCTACCCTTTATAGCGTATTTGTTTATATATTCCTTTTACATATATGGAAAAGGATATGTAGTAAAAAATAAAGGGTTCTCATGAAATTTTTTCAATCATATTGCATTGAGTATCTTAGAATTATTATTGATACATACTCCATCTTTAATATACCACTTAAATGAACGCTTTATACTTCTTTATCACTTTCGGTATACTCCAATAATAATTCTAAGATACTCCAATACAACACAATTAAAAAAAATTTATCGACTCTTTATTTTTTTTTTCTACATACCCTTTTCCATATGTAAAAGGAATATATAAACAGATATTGCTATAAATGGTGGATTTTAATGAAATTTTTCATGAAACTCACTTTAGAGTATCTTATAATTAGTATTAGAGTATACTCAAAAGGATAAAGAGGTATAACAACATCATTTAAATGGTATACTAAAGGTGGGAATCGCATTACACCTGGAGTGTGGAATCATTTTCATATATATATATTCATTCATTCTCCAGCACTGTGCAAGTGCGCATGAAGCAGAGCCGTGTTTTCTCTGGGATGACTCGTGCCCAAAAGCGTATATATTGGGCTCATTTGGTAGAGCTCCAGATCCAAACATTTTCTCCGAGATCCAAACTTGTAGGCTAAAATAAAAGTAAATTAAGTTTATATTTTTGGCCTAAAATATAAACAAGATGATCCATCTAAACATTCTTAATGTCTTCACGACTCCGACTTTACGGATCTACGGATCTGGTGAAGCTGAAGCCGTACCAAACAGGCCCATTATTCCCCATGTGCGGCTCGTGCCCAAAAGCGTGTACGTGCGTGCGTGCGTGTGTGTGCACGGAGTCAGTCCCCCGTAGAAAACACGGCTCTGCAGGCTTCATGCGCAGTGCTGACTCCGTGACATCCGTTTCTGACCTGCAGTGCCACCCTTCGCTGCGTCTTTCTCGTCTCTTCTCTCCCTCGAAGTCTAAAAGCCAGAATACAATATTGGGCGCCCCACATCGCCCCAGATTTCCCTTTTGAAAAACTAACATTCCCCAAGAATCCATTCAGAGGTGGACCTTTTAATGTAGAAGGTTATTGTTGGTAATCTTGCCATGATCAGGAGTAAGTAACAAGCATTCGCGAATGGAGGGAGTTCTGTCCTCTACTACTCTTGTTAAAATGCTGACCTAAAATGATGCGTAGTTTAGGGGGGAAAAAAGGGCCGAAGACTGCTAGGAGGCATGCACGACTCACTTGCTGAGTCAGTTATCGGTAAATTGCTTTTCGTCAGTGAGAGGTGCTTCCATACGTTTTTTTTACTTTACACGAATATTAAAGCATGAATAAATGATAGATAGTGATTACTTACCTCTTCGTTTGTTTTAAGATTTTATACAGTTTGTATTAGGAGGGAAAGCATTGAAGCACTGCATTAGTTCATGTTGAAGCGCAGCGCTTCTATGCATCACTTTCTTAGCATGTTTCGTAAATTTTAAACCAAGCGAATGGGTAAATAATTTATATCTACTCTTTATTCATACTTTAATATTTATATAATTTTTAAATAATAATACATAGAACTAGAAGCATCTCTCCGTGCTGAATTAGTGGGACGGATTTGTCCTAGACTCGTTTCATTACTACTAATATCAACTACGAGTATTTAAAAAAAGGGCCATTGTTAACGAGCATTATTAGGAGCGGTGTTCTAGATCCCGGCTGATTCCTCCAAATTTTAATCAAACCATATTGTTCCTGTCATCCTTTTGGCATGTCTATCGATAGGCAAGATTTCCAAACTATAACCTTTACACTAGATTATTGCTTTGCTTTGATTTGTCATGTACCTAATGGATTTAGCTGCCAAACTATTCGGTGTCAACACGGAATCAACGTTGTGTCGGCCCATCACATGCCCACGCCTCCTACTTAATTAGATAGACACCAACTTAGAAAATTTTTGAAAGGTTGCTCATCCTAATGTATACTTGGCCTCTAGATATTGTACACACCTACATTATCAATAAATAAACCCCTAAACCTACACATAATGGGAGAAATAAAAGAGAATGCAAAATGCCTGCCTATGTGAGACCTAATTTGACTTAGGGCATGTTTGATATAGCTCTGGATCCTAATTTCTCAGCCCTTTCTCTTGCTTCTCCAATAATTCAATCAGCCCTTTCTCTTGCTTCTCCAATAATTCAATCCTTGGAGAATCTAGTGCTAGTTCCGCAAAGCGTTTGGATATCAAGTTGGCTTCAAAAACCCTAAAAGAGAGGATTAAAGGCAAAATGATCATGCTACGCCTAGTTGTAACACTTTTATTGTATCTTCATCTTACTCATTTCTATTTGTACACAAATTTCTCTTTTCTTTTCTTTTCTTTTTTTTTTGCAAATTTCTGAAAACCATATGGATGTATAAAATGAGACATTCATATCATGGGAACAAAAACCGACAGCTTATCTATCTAGATCAATTACAAGTTCGATTAGTACATGAGCCAAGACAGTTTCAATTAGTACATCATTGCCTTCAACCAATATCACATAATTGGCAAGCTCAAGATATCGTCAAACTAGTACCTTTCTTGCACAAATATAATCTAGCACTTCTCCTGCAATTTTCTTCTCGATTTCCTTGCAGCTTGACTGTGCCTAGAACACAAAAATGCAACACAAATCACTAACATTTCCAAACATTCTTCTCAATTCCATTACAGCTTGAACCAAAGAGTTAACTAGCTATGAGCCTACGGCAGTACCACGATAAGCAATTCAGTGATCTTGCAATGAAATTCATTGGAAAAAAAATATCTGAAAGAGTTAACTAGCTATGAGCCTAACTTTATTTGCTGCAACAGAACAATGTACCATTTCAAAATCAAGCATGATTCTGGGAGCACATTACTTGAAAAAGGTACCATTTCGGTTTTGCTAAAGTATTGGGAAAAGGTATCATTATGGGAATTCAAGCACTCAGCCCTCCATCCTAATAATCGCAGACGTGTGCCATATGAACACATGAATAGCAATCCATTTCAGTTGGAAAGTGCTCCTGAGCTCTACGATCGAACAGAAATTGTAGGAGAAGAATAGGAGACGAAGGTCTTCAGTCACTAAACAAAAGTGTTTCAGTTGCTAAACACCCCTTTCCATCCTGTACCAAACCTGATGTAATAGCAGTAACAAACTTGTTCATGAACATGTAATAGCTAGCAGAAGTAATAACAAGTAGTTTTGTTTACTACTGTAATAGCAAGTAGTATGACATCATTCATTCAAGGAAAAAAGTACACCAAATCTCAATCACAACTAGGGGTGGAAAAAACTCGAAACTCGCGAGTTAAACAAGTACTCGAAAACTCGGCTCGACTCGACTCGAACTCGTTCTTTAATGAGTCGAGTCGAGCTGACATCTGAACTCATTAAGAAAACAAGTTTATCGAGCAAGTTTTTGAGTAACTCGTGAACTCGTTAGGCTCATTAATCTATAAGCCCTAGCCGACTCGAGCGGTCAGCGACCAGAATCACCAAACCCTAGTGATTGAACACATGACCCCATCTCCGCTATGAGGTTCTCGGCAGTCGGCACCCCGCGGCCCTCTCCCTCTAGTTCCCAGCAGCTGGCGCTCTGCCTCTGGTTCCCTCTGGATCTCGGTGACTCAGTGGCCTCCTCTCCGATCTCCTCCCCACCGGCTTCTCCAGCCTTTGCGTCGAGACTCAAGATCCTCCCCTCCGGCTCTGGGCTAACCCCTCCCACTCCGAGCTCATCCCCTCCGAGCCGACCCTCACCCTTCCCACTCCAAGCTACTCCCCTCCGGGCTGACCCCTCCCACTCCGAGCTCTGGCCAGATCCAGCCCTCCACCACCAGATCCAACCCTCCATCGCCAGATCTAGCCCTCCACCGCCGTTTGCTACTCTGCCGGCCCTCTCCGATCTCCTCCCCTCCGACTTCTCCAGCCTTTGCGTTGAGACTCAAGATCCTCCCCTCCGGCTCCGGGCCGACCCCTCACCCTTCCCACTCCAAGCTACTCCCCTCCGGGCTAACACCTCCCACTTTGAGCTCCGGCCAGATCCAGCCCTCCACCACCAGATCCAACCCTCTATCGCCAGATCTGGCCCTCCACCGCCGTCTGCTACTCTGCCAGCCCTCAAGATTCAACTCCCCTCTAGTTCTCTTCGATCGGCCGTGCATAGAAAATCAACCAATGAGCATGAAGTTAAAGAACAAAGGGTTGAGTTGGTCTTATGGCTCCACCTCCGATTCTACTTCACGCTCCACATCGACAACGGCGAGGAACTATGGAAAGCCTCCAAGATCCGGTCCTCCACTCCTTCCCCTTGCCCCTGCTCCCTCATCTACACAGACTGCACCCACATCGATGAGTATTGAGTATGAAGTATAGCAACTTTGTTATTCATGTGTATGCTGTTATTGCTAAGTCTCCCGTGTAGCTTATACCATCCAACTACTTCTCTTTGAACTTGCACTAGGAAATCTGACCAATGCTCTAGCTTCTTTGCTCTGTAAGTAAAATATGTGATGAACCAAGCATTAGCTGTTTTGATTGGGTAATTAAATCCAAATGTTCTTTTATCTTGAAATGGAAATGGTGCCATGTGTAGTTTTGGGATCAAAATTAATTAATTTGATGCAATGCTTATAGTTTCAGTGCTGGAAATGAGGTTCTGGGTAGCACAATTAATTATTTTGATGGCATGCTTATAGTTTCAATGTTGGAAATACTTATTTTGATGGCACAACTAATCCCATCTTAATTATATCACACAGATATAAGGCAGATTTAAGTGGATGAAGTTCTAGGTGTATATATGTATAAATTCTGTGCTTAATTTTGCTAAACTTTCTGTACCATTCTATCTGTGTGCTGTAGTCTGTAGCCTTGTTGATTTGGCATGCATGATGCATATGTGCAGAGTCATGAATACGGTTTGTTCATATGACATTTGACACTATTGTTCTTTCTTAATTAGCACATTGTATATACATATATATTTGGCATGAATATGATTTGGCATGCATGTGTTGTGTTGCCATCATTCAGTTGTAACCAATCTTGATGTTAATACAATCCAGATTCAAGATGGGATCCGAATACTTAAATCCAGATCAAAGATGGGATCCGAATACTTAAATCCAGATCCAAGATGGGATCCGAATACTTAAATCCAGATTCAGGATCGGATTCAGCGTAGTCAATATCTTGTAAATACGGGATGGGATTCGGATATCGGATTTTTTGCAATTTGGATATCGGATTTTTTTCAATACGGATACCAGATTTTTTTTCCAATTCTGATATCCGACAAGGCCTAGTCCATTTATTATATATTTTCTATGATAGCCCATTTATCTTGACAATTATTTGATTCTATTGATTCTTAAGTAGCATATTCTTTCTATGATGTATATTAGGTTTGACTAATATATACTCCTAACTTACTATTGTGGCCATGTACTCACATGGTTTGTTTTAACATATATTACTCTATATATGTGTGCATTATCCATATATCTTTATCTATTCCAACCTGAATACGTTATATATCCGTCCCATATTCGTATCCCAATTAACCTGGATTCGTATCCATATATGGTTCCAAATCCAGGAACAATATGGGTTAGGACACGGAGAGAGCAATATTCGCTCGTATGTGACCCGATTTCACCCCTACATCCTAGTTTATTTTTTGCTCTAGATTCTCATAAATTCTGCATTAGGTTTTTGGATGAGAAAAAAACCATTTGGTGTAGCTCATTTGGCTCCCGACGAGAATCTAGGAGAAAGAGTTGTACCAAATAGACCCTTAATTATCCTATTAGAATAAATCTAAAGAGCACAGAAAATTAATGCTGCCAAAAGTATGACAAACTTTTGACACAACAAAAAATAATGCTTGCATTTCTCAATTGCTCATTATTTGTAATGGTTAATGGCTATATACGGTTGTAAGTTGCGAGTCCTTCGCTTTTCTAGCCCCCTCACAAATATTTTTTTGTAAATCTAGCCCTTTTTGATATATTTGCAAAAAATGACCCCTTCCCTAACCGCGGAAGGCGTGTCTCGCCCAAGGAGCTTGATAGCTCTTTGGACAGCTGTTGAGCATAGGGACCTCGGTAGGGCTGCTACTAAGCACAGAGAGCTCAGTAGGAGGCCTGCCGAGCACGCAAGCTCCTTCCGAGCCACAGAGCACAGTAGCGAGGTGGCCCTGGTACCACTACCACGGGCACGGAATGCTATCGAGCTCCCCTGTATCGCCTACCACACTCCTTCTGTAATCGAGAAGATGACCAGTTTTACAAATTTATTTGGAAAGAGACCACACTTTTAAAAAAAAGTTACGAGAAGGCTAGAAAAAGCTAAGGCTTCTAAGTTTGCAGTCTCGCATAGAAAATGGGTGTTCTAACCAGATGTGCTGTGTGCATCCTAGAGAGAAAGCGGCAAACATGCTTTTATTCAAGAAAATACCCGAGAGCTATGTATCCTTGTATAATAAATATGGCAATATATTCTGTGCATACAGAGCTTTCTGTGTACACACCTTGCACATCAATTAATAAAAGCCATGAAAAATTCTGAAAAAAATTATAGATATACTTCATAGATTACTCTACCTATGTATAAAATAGTTAAACTTGTTAGAATTTTCTCTTTTTTGTAACTCTCGATATATAATAAATTTGATCTTGAAACTTCATACATAGGTAGAGTAATCTATGAAGTACATCTACAATTTTTTCAGAATTTTTTATAATTTTTATTAATTGGTATGAACGATGTGTACATAGGAAACCTGTGTGCACAGGATATGTTGCCAATAAATAGAAGCAGGAAAGTCACGACCTAGCATATGCTAGTATTGATTAAGAGAAACTAGGGTTTTTGGCCTTTTAAGGGTGTCAAGTAGTGGGAGTCTCCAACCTAATCTTCATTTGTTGGCAAAGCCTTACTCCAATCAACCTGTTTCCCAAATCTTCCTTTGTTGACCAAATATATACATCTAGAGATATCAATGGGGCAGTTCCAAATGCAATGCCATGCCAGATTTATTCATTGTTTGGACGGGGCAGTTGGGAACCCACAATATTAGGTTAAAATGACATATTCTGCTAGATGTTAGCTAGTGGCGCGGTATTAATATGTGCAGAAATAACTGGCCAGAAGAGAAGACATCCACTCGTGTTTACCTCAGTCTACAGTGCATGGTCACGGGAAGAGGATGAAAGATCAGCGTAGTGAATGGCAGGATCTTTGTGATTAAGGCCAAACACAGGTAAGTCGACAACTTCCTGATTGAGCAAAAATCTTCGCTGGAAGGAATCACGGATATAATACTGAAGCAATAATACAAAATAAGGCCCCTAAAACCCGTGTATTCTTGCACCAAGAAGGTTGTTCTTAAACACGCTAGCATGGCCAGGATGTTACAAGTAAGACCTGATAGGATATTGAGCCTTTTCTTTTCTTTTTTTTTCAGGGGATGTGGATAACAGTTGAGCCTAAACTGATAGACAAATTGTCACGCGTAACCATGTTATATTGAAAGGGTAACCGGGGTTACAAATATATATGTGCAGCTAAAGGGGACGCATGCAACGCATGCAACGCATGCAAGAAAGACGCACAATCCGGACGCACAATCAAGGAACGCATGCAACGCATGCAGGGAAAACGCACAATCAAGGGACGTGCAAAGAAGGCGCACAATCCAGCACTAGAATTTGTTCTAACACCCCCTGCAGTCAGATCGTCTGCACCGCGAATGTTCAGACTGGCTCTGAATTCTGTAAACACAGAAGTGGGGAATCTCTTAGTGAAAACGTCTGTGAACTGTGAAGTCGTCGATACGTGAAGAACACGAACATCACCAACAACAACGCTCTCCCTAACGAAATGAAGATCGATCTCGACATGCTTTGTGCGTTGATGCTGAACTGGGTTCGTGGAAAGGTACACCACACTGACGTTGTCACAACAAACTAGAGTAGCACAAGACGGAGGGCTGTGAAGTTCCTGCAACAACTAACGCAACCAGCACGACTCAGCAACAGCATTAGCCACTGCCTTATACTCAGCCTTTGCACTGGAACAGGAGACCGTGTTCTGACGCTTTGACGACCTAAGAGATGAGTTGGCACCGAGGAACACTGCATAGCCTGATGTAGACTCGTGTGTATCCGAGCAACCTACCCAATCAGCATCAGAGTAGACAACCAGCTTTGAGGGTGCAGATCGGTGAAGGAGAAGGCCATGAGAAGTCGTGCTACGCAAGTACCTTAGGATACACTTAACAACAGTGAGATAGGGTTCCCAGGGATCATGCATGTGAAGACACACTTGCTGGATGGCATATGAGATGTCCAGTCGCGTTAAGGTGAGATACTGAAATGCACCAGCAAGACTGCGTTATTGAGTGGGGTCGCTCACAGGAGAGTTAGCAGTGGCATACATCTTGGGGTGTGCATCAACAGGAGTAATGTAGCGCTTGTAATCCGCCATATCAGCATGATCCAGAATATCAAGTGCATACTACCGTTGAGAGAGAAACAACCCACCAGAATGCCTTTGAACTTTGATACCCAAGAAATGATGTAGCTCACCAAGATCCTTCATCGAAAACTCATGCTAGAGGGTGGAGATAGTCCGGTGAAGCAATTTAGCAGAGGAGGCAGCCAGGATGATATCATCCACGTATGGCAGCAAGTAAACAGTGTCAGTGCTATGGCGATAAATGAACAGAGAAGTGTTTGACTTGGTCTCCACAAATCTAAGGGTGATCAGGTAAGAGGCGAAATGACTGTACCACGCACATGGCACCTAATTGAGACCATACAGGGACTTGTTGAGGTGGCAGACAAAATCTGGACAGGAGGTGTCGATAAAGCCAATGGGCTAAGAGTAGTACCCCGTCTTGGTCAAGGTACCATGCAAGAAGATGTTCTTAACATTAAGCTGACGAACGGGCTAGTCCTGTGATAGTGCCAAGGAAAGAACAGTACGAACCGTAGTAGACTTCACCACCGGACTAAATGTCTCATCATAGTCAACCCCAAGTCACTGCGTGAAGCTGCGAAGAACCCACCGGGCCTTGTAGCGATCCAAGTAACCGTCAGAGTTGAACTTGTGGCAAAAAAATCACTTCTCGATGATGACATTAGCCTTGGATGGATGAGGAACAAGGTCCCAAGTGTTGTTGGACTGCAAGGCGCTAAATTCCTTCTCCATGGCACTGTGCCAATTGGGATCAGCAAGAGCACTGCGATAAGTCTTCGGAATCAGAGACAGAGTAGCAGCGTGGAGATCTAGCCATTGAGGCTGCCTGTAACCAAGCTTGCTGCGAGTTACCATCGATTGAGTGTTGTCAACTGGAGTGACCAGGACAATCCCGACGGGAGCAGGCAGCGTCGCAGGAGCCGCACGTGGCGCGTGGGACGACGAGGGCGGGGACGTCACCGTGGTCGTGCGTGGCGTACAGGACGGCGAGGGAGGTGGTACCGACGTGTCCGCGTGAGACACAGGCACCGTCGGAGCTGGAGTCATGGCCGCACGTGGCGCATGGGACATGGTCGCATGTGGCGCGCAGATCGAGGCTAGGTGTAGGCAAGGCATCCGGCACTATGCGAGGGGCCATGGCGCGATGAGGACCTGTAGGAGAAGATAAACTAGGTGGTCCAATAGAGACCAGCCCAATAGGGACCGGCCCAGTCTCAGGACCGTTAGGAAGTCAAAAACATGAGCGAGCGGGGCGATTGCAACTTGAAAAAGGAGAATGACGACTCATCAAAAATGACATGATGAGAGATGATGATCCTGTTTGAGGAGAGATCAAGACATCGGTAACCCTTGTGATCCGAGGAATACCCAAGAAAGACACAAAGGGTGGAGCGAGGAGAAAATCTGTGCTGCGTGGTTGCTGACAAGTTGGGGTAGCACTTGCAGCCAAAGACACGAAGTTGGGTGTAGTCGGGGTGGTTGCCGAGCAGTGCAAGACGAGGAGTGGCGATACCTAGGGTCTTGGTAGGAAGCCGGTTTAAAAGGTATGTCACCGTGTGGGGCCCTTCGACTCAATAAGAAGGAGGTAAAGAGGCTTGGAACAGGAGGGAACGCACGATGTTGTTGATGGAAAGGATAATACATTCGGCCTTGCCGTTCTACTGAGAGGTGTGGGGACATGAAATACAAAGAGTGACGCCGTGTGTGAGGAAGAGTATCCGAGTGGAGGAGTTGTCAAACTCACGTCCGTTGTCACATTGGATACTCTTGATCGTGCATCCAAAGTGGGTAGCCACATAAGAGAAAATTAGCTAGAGTGGAGAAAGTATCAGACTTAAGACGTAAAGGAAACATCCAAAGATAGTGCGAGCAATCATCAAGAATGACCAAGTAATACTTGTAACCGGACACACTGGCAATAGGAGAGGTCCAAATATCACAATGAACTAAGTCAAAATGCTTGAGAGCTCGAGAAGAAGAACTAGCAAACGAAAAGCGAATGTGGCGACCAAGTTGACATGCATGATAGATAGTGTCGCCGGCACCTTTATTACAAGGAATGGCAGAAGAACTAGCAAGTTTGGAAAACGCCTCGTGGCCGGGATGTCTGAGGCGGCGATGCCAAACTGTAGTGGTAGTAGCGCCAGTGAGAAGGGCAGATGATGGTGAGGATGTTGGAAGGTTTAATGAATAGAGAGGTTCGGAGCTATTGCACCTGACGATCACGTTCCTGGAATGAAGATCCTTCACAGAGAGGCCAAATGGGTCAAATTCAACAGAGCAATTATTGTCAGTGGTGAACTAGCGAACAGAAATAAGACTCTTAATAATATTAGGAGCAACAAGAACATTATTAAGGTAAAAGGGACTGAGTAAAACTGTATGGCCAATGGAAGTGATAGGTAAAATAGACCCATTGCTAACGATGATAGATGAAGGATGATAGGAACGTGGAGGACAGAACAAAGAGATGTTACTGGCATCAGGCATCATGTGGGGGGAGGCACCGGAGTCCATCACCTAGTCGGTGGCGGGGGGATTAAGAGTCATGGTGTTAAAAGAGTTGGCCAATGACTATTGATCCCATGAGCCAAGACTGGACATTAAGGACCATGAAGGAGTCGGTGGCGGTGCCTGGATGGGTTGGAACGGTGGCGACAGTAGTAGGGGGCAGGGGCGGCCAGGTATGGGAGGCCCGGCCGAAATGGTGGTGGGTACCCGAAGAAACCAGATGCAGCAAGCAGGGCCTGGTGCTATTGCATGCCCCTGGGCGCCATAATACTGGGGGTGGACAGTGCGCGGTTGGTTGCCCCCGAACGTCGGAGTTGGGCTGGGCCATATCTGGATGGTGCCGGTCCAAGGGTTGTAGAAGGACGGCTACCCGGAAGAGCCTTCAGCGTTGTTGGACTTGTCGCTGCCACCACCAGTTCCACGACGGCGACAGTGACCGGATCCGGAGGACAATGGGGCACCAGTCGGCTGGTTTGGCAGCGCAGTAGGGCGGGTCGACGTGCCATCCCTAGGCACTGTGGGAGGACTACCTATCCCCTTGGCAACAGTGGGGGTGGTGGCAACGAGAGTAGTGGATGGCGTCGAGGAAGGCCAGGGCACCAACGTCAGTTCTTCAAGGAGTAGATCGGAGCACACCTCGATGAATGATGGGAAGGGGCGTTGCCACTTGAGGAGAGCAATCATGTATTGGTACTTCTCGTTCAGTTCGCACAAGACATTTAGAACAAGAGTACGGTCATGGACGGTCTTGCCAAGGTCGCCGAGGGTGTCCGCCATGCCCTTCATCTTGCGGTAGTAATCGAAGATGGAGAGATTGCCCTACTCAAAGTTGTGAAACTTAGCATCGAGATGCAACACATGAGTTTCCTGGTTGCCAAGGAACTGTTGTTTGATGCCGATCTAGGCGGTGCAGGCAGTGGTGCCACGAATCTGTACCACCTCCATGAGCTCAGGGGAGGTCATGCCATAGAGCCAAGAGAGGACGACACAGTCCATCCAATGCCAGTCTGGGATGTCGGGAAAGGCCGTATCGGAGAGGACGTGGTCAGTGAGGGAGTACCGACTGAGAGTGAGGAGGATGAGATTGCGTCACTTGTTGTATTGCGGCGAGAGAGGGTCAAGAACAACCGACATGAGGGCCTTGATGTTTTGGACAGCCATCGCTTGAGCATGAAGATTCTCAACCGCAGCGGTCTCATAGTACAAGGTGTGCACGGGAGCTTCGCCGGGAAGAGGCGTCTCCTCATCTTCTCCGAAGGAGGCGGCGCGAGCACGAGCAGCGACGGCCTTGCGCTCAAGTGCAGCAGTGGCCTCGCGCTCCCATTCCAAGGTGGCGACGGGGTGCGCATGCACGCTTGGGCGTTGGAGGCGACGCGGGTGGCAACATTGGCATCATGGACGAGGGTGACGGCGGCGCCGCGGGTGGCCTCACAAGCAGCAACCTCATGGTCGTGGGCAGCAGTGGCGGCTGCAGCCTCACGTTCGAGGGCGGCAGTGCGCTCAAGGGCGTCGCGGGCGGCGGCGTCAGCCATGGGAAGAATTAGGGTTAGGTTTTGTAGCAGAAGTGGTAGTCCACAAGATCTATGGAGTCTAATACCATGATATATGGATTGTCACGCGTAATCGTCTTATATTGAAAGGGTAACCGGGGTTACAAATATATACACACACACACACACAACCAAAGGGACGTATGTAACTCATGCAAGGAAGGCACACAATCCAGGCACACAATCAAGGGACACATGCAAGGAAGGCGCACAATCCGGCATTGGAATTTGTGCTAACATAGACTACCAAACTCATGGGAATGTATGTTTGGATTGCAAGAATTTTGGAAGCAAAACAGAACAATCTCTTCCTTCCAGACATGACCTAGACGTGTGACGACGCCAGCGACACTTGGGTGACCAAGAGCAACCTATCCTTTTGCAAAGAGAAAAAAGGAGCGATGTTATCTTTCATAGCATTTTAGACATTAATACGGTCTTCAAGATCACTGATTTCTATTGCAATATCTCTACTATTTCTAATTACGAGTTAGTGGCAGTGGTCCATTCTCTCCCCCCTCCCAGACAAACCCATGAAAACGTCATTGCACCGATCTTCTATACATTAGCGAACGGAAAAAGTTTTAATTCGGTTGGACATGTATGCATGCATGATCTACGGCATATCAGACTCTTATTTCAATCAACCGATCTATTTTCAAATACTATATAGCGATTCTTTTTTCATATACTACATGCATACAATTTCTGAGTTATCATGTGCCTTTGAGTTCACATATGCATCCTTTCTATTAAATATTTGCTTGCATGTGTAGATAAGATCATCTTTTCTTTTTATCTAATCACGTATAGACTTAATTTCGGCCGGCCAGCAGCATGCGCACGGCCATGCATGACGCGACTAGATAAGTTTGTTATCTCTATCTCTACTAATTCTAATTAGGAGTTGATGGTGGTACGTCCGTTCTCCACCCTCACCCCGACACGTGTGCGCACCCGCGTGGCTGAGTGGAAAGCAGGCAATGGCCACCCGGTAGATTGGATTGGATCATCTCGTTGCGGGAGGTAAATGAATATGCATGACTCATTTATTGCTTTCTTTTCTCCCCTTGATCTGGTATGCGAAGGTGATGGGCAACCTTCCTAATCTCGTCGATGCGGTGCAGGGGCAGGTCGCCGGTGGTGGTGGTAAAGGCTGGCGGTGCTACTGGAGCTTGCCGCGGTGGATGATGTTAATAGGTTAATAGAGGCTCTCGCGAGGGAGGCAAGGAGGCAGTGAAGCTGATTGATAGGGTAGGGCTACGGTATGACCGGAGCAAGGCGTACAAGCTATGCACGCCGCTGATGGTGGCAGCCACATACGAATGACGTCTACCTCTTCAACACCTTTGCGCCTATGGAGTAGCAGGTGATGGCTCTCTCGGTCAATCCATCGATCTCGAATTATGGCGTTACAAATTTACAATCACAAGCGCTGTGATGTTATTATTTAGGTTTGTAAAATTAAAAATAATTTTAAGCTCGAGTTTGTAAACAAGTGCTTGGAATTTGTATACTTCGCTGAATTGATTTAAACATTTAACCATTGCACATTCAGAGTGAAAATATTATTTAAATAAGGTTAGTGCTCTTAGCAAATAAATTCTTTATTATAAATTGAGTTTCTGTTACAATGCATAGGCATATGGCTAGTATTTATAAAATCTAATAAAATTATAATATTATAAAAGTAATTTTTGACACAAATCAACAAATAATTTTATATATCTAATTTTAATATTTAAATAGATATTTTTATAGCATCATAGATTTTTGTTATTTGGTTCCACCTCGGGAGAGATTTTCAACATCGGGTATCATCGTGGGAATACATTTAAGTAGATTAGGTACCACCGAAGAAACCCTTCAATTGAGCTCTAGTTTGTACTTCCCATCCATCCGGGTTACAATCAAAGTTTCGAAAATTCAATAGCATCTATATCTAAAATAATATGTATGTGTGATTAAAGGGAGCAATATGATGCTACTTAACTAGGTTTAGGTTGTAGAACTAAAAAAAAAAGCACAGAATCTGGAGTCAACGTAGAGTACAGCATACGCATGCGGACAAAGTACACCGTGGTTGACTGATTGACTGTCGTTTACATGGATCCGGTCTGGCACGAGTGATTCGCGAATCTCACATCCCTTTCACACAGATCGTCGCCAGACGCGCCCTTAACGCGCACGACACGAGAGGCGCGAATCGACTCGGTCCGACCGGGGAGGGCCTGAGTCCCATGTTACTCTCCAGTGAAGCCTCATCTTTCTCGTCACGCGTCGCGGTGAAAAAGATGATTGGAACAGGGGAACGAAAAGGGAAAACTGGAGAGGGTGGAGGGGCAAAATAGAAATGGTGATGTAAGCCAGTAGTAGTAGTAGTACACTGAGAGAAGTAAGGTTTTCGGGTCAGTGAAATACACTAGTACAGTAGTACATTGTATTACCGCCGCCGTATCGAGACTTCAAGAGAATTGTACACAGGTTCAAAATTTCGCCGAATTTCGGTAAAATTTCACTTTTCGGGACAGTCCGAATTTTGATGTACCGGCCGAATTTAAAATTTTAAAAAATTTTGATTTTTGCTACAGTACAACTATAGTAATTTCGGCGAAATTTCGGATTTTTAATCCGAATTTTGATGTTTTAGGGCCGAATTTGACCGGAATTAGTCCAATAATCCCTAATAAAGTGATCATACATGAAAATTTGTTAAAAAACTAATTTTTTGAGATTTTTTAAAATTTGGGCAGAAACATTGTAAGATTTTTAAAAATTTTTACAAGTTTGATAATAATCTGAAAACTTTATGGCACCATCCTCAGTAGTTTAGGATCATACAAAAAATTTTAAAATAATTTAATATCATTTGTTATCTTTAAAAAATCAAAAACAGAATGGACATAAATGGGACAGTAAACTTGTTAGATTTTTCTAAATTTCCTTGAGTGTGATCATGATCTAAAATTTTTATAACAGATTAATAATTTTCTCAGTACCATTATATAAAATTTTCAAAAAATTTCAACTTTCTTTGTTTCCTCAATAAAATCTATCAATACAGTAAGCACTGAACTTAATTTGATGTATTATATTTCAAAAATCAAACAGAGAAAGAACATAAATAGCACTGTGCCTTATAAGAATTTTATAACTTCACTGGAGCGTGATCATGATTTAAAATTTTTATGAGATATTAAGCATTTCCTTTTCACCCTTATGTAAAATTTTTAAAAAATTTAAACCTTTTTTATTGCTAAAGTAAATCTATTATTGATCATCGGCCTTTTAACAGGATAGTAACACTGTTCGAATTTTTAAAAATTCATGACACTTAATCATTATATGAAAATTTTATGATAATATTATGGATATGTCAGGACCATCCAAAAAAATTTTCAAAATTTTATAACCTCGTTTGTTCTAATTTTCATACAGATGAAACTAAAGACAGTACCAATGTTTGAATTTTTAAACATTCCTCACATTTGAGCATCATCTAAAATTTTTACAGAAATATCATAAATATGTCAGGATTCTCCAAAAAAAATTCAAAATTTTCTAACGTTGTTTGTACTATTTTTCATCCGGTTCAAACTTGCCGATCAACGTTTCATCGGAACAGTACCAATGTTTGAATTTTTAAAAAATCCACAGAACTGATAATCACCTGAAAATTTTATGACAACATTTCTAATGTGTCAGGAACCTACAAAAACAATTTCAAAATTTTTTGACATTGTTTGAACTAATTTTCAGTCAGTGTATTTTGCTCGAAATTTCGGGGTAATTTCGGCGAAATTTCGGAAATTTCGGTGTCAAACAAATCGGATTTGAATTTTGAATGTATTTCGGCCAAAAAAAACCAAAATTCGGCTGAAATTTCACATTTCGAGAGCGTCTGAAGTTTTTCACAAAACGAAAAGTTAACCCTGATTGTACCCTCACATCCCTGGGTAGAAAATTTACTAAGCCATAATAAAATCGGAATTGCTATAGCGCAGCTGTTCGACGCATTAAAAGCTTTGTCGACTTTTTAAGCCGTTTACATTTTCCTTTCTACCAATCACGTCATGACTCATTACACAAAATAACCCTCTTTGACCCGGCCGCACCTATGCAACCGCGCGATTTTTTTTTTGAATAATACATTTTTTATTCAAAATTTCAAAAATATACCACCGAAAAAAAATTACAGAAATATACCCCTGTCACCCGATGAAATGGCGGCGGGCCTAAATACAAAATAAGCAGTGACAGAGACCACGTCGCCCGCGAGAACTCTGTCGCCGATGAGCGGCAACATAAGCCTGCCGCCCGATGAAATGGCGACAGGATCCTATCGCCCAATCAAATGACGACAGGAAATAAATCGATGAATGGTTGGGCGACACATACCCCTGTCGCCCAACCATATGACGATAGAATCTTTTCCCTCTATTTAAGCACTAAATGCAGCACTGTGTTCAATCGAATTCTTCTTCGATCATCCGTCGACCAAAAGCGAAGGAGAAAGAAAGGAAGAAAAAAAGAGAGAAAATATGCTGAGGCGTGCGAGTGGAAAGGGAAAGGGAAAGGGGAAGGTGAAAGAAGCGGGAGATGCTTCGGAGTTGCCGCGCAACATCGTGTATCAGGACCTCTTCGTACCTTTCGGAGTTGTCCCACCAATGTGCCTGTACGGAGATCCTTGCAGGCTTGTCTATTATTGGGAAATTCCGACTTGGAAGAGGAGGTATTGGATGTGCCGCAACTACGAGTTCGACCCGCCGGAGAAGAGTCTGAAGAATCGCCAACTGTTAACAGTCATATTTGTGTCGTAATATTTGTAAATGAAACATTACTAATTTATGTTTCATGCGATCGCCTCCTCCATTGTGTGAATTTGAGAAGTTGTATGTGAAGAGATCAACCCCGAGCACCAAAAGCTACTTGATGAAAGCCAGCAAACAAGCGGACCTCGAGGGCGACTTCAAGCTTGATGTGTGCATGTGGAGGCACGCGTCGAAGGAAGCCGAGGAGAAGGAGACCGAGAGAGAGAGGAACGAGAGATGGCATGTCATGCCAGAGAAGCCCCACCGGAGGCATGGGAGAAGGGAAGTGGCCTCAATGCACTCGATGAGCGTTAAGTTGTAACCATTTTGTTCGCATCTTAGTTTTATGTCTTAATGAAGAGTGTTGTCTGTTTGTATTTTATTTGTAACTTTTGATCTCGAGAAATCGTGGCCATAAGGGTTTTCCTTGCCTTGCGAGGCCCACGGATCTGACCCAAAATTACGAAAAAATTCACGGCGATCTCGTAGCGTGAGCAACACTTATCAAAGGCGACCTAGCGGACATTGCCCCGACACGAAGTTGTGAAAATCGAAAAAAGGCACTTTCATGACCACGAAACCAAGAAAATCGTGGCCACTTAGGGGTTTCGTAGCCTCGCGGGCCCACCGGATCTTGCCCAAAAATCACGAAAAAAATCACGAGTGATTTACATAGCGTGGGCTACCACTTATCTCACGAGGCGACTGGGCGGGCATTGCCCGACGAAAAGTTGCTGAAATCGAGAAAAAGGCACTTTCATGACACGAAAAAACCGCGTGTTGTCGTTTCGATCTGGCGGTGCGGCGTGTTGTCGTTTCACCGAAAAGCGTGGTCGCGAGTGTTGTTGTTTGACCAGCGTGGTGCAGAATGTTGTTGTTTCAGTCTGATAAAGCTACTAGGTGTGCGACAAAGCGTCTAGCCGATGAAAGGATTAACTAAGTATATAAGATTAAAATTAAAAAAAATGCAAATGCAATTGTTTGTGCAACATATGTCAAATGATTAACTAAGTACATAATATACTACCAATAATAAAAATCAAAAGAAACTCTTTGCGGCCTACTATGCAGGGAGGCCTCCTCCTCGAACACAGCCTGCGAGTCGTCAAGCTGCGTCGACGCGGTGGACCCTCTGTGACCTAAATTTGGGCGTCGCGTGTCGAAATTTGAGTAAGGCTGCGTCGGTGGTGGCGCTCTGTACAGTTGTGATGACCCAGCCACATCCGTGTTGAGGAACCTCGCTACAGTGTCCTCGTAGTCCACCGGGTCTGGATCATCACCCTGGTCCTTGTAGTCGTTAGGAGCAAGTGTAGGTCTTGTGCTGAAAAAGCGTACTGCGGGAACTGTAGCAAATGAAAAATTGTTTAGAGCATTGTAATACGCGATTGTAACACGTGAACAGTTCATTTTAGTACTCACCGACATTGTGAGCGGCTACAGAAGCGTGCCCCCTCATAGCCTACGGGACGGTAGCGTGCGAAGATGTACCTGCTGCGCCCCTGCCCCCACTAAGCGGCACGCCCTGAGCCAAGTCGGTAGGGACGCGGCATCCCGACAACTCGAGGGCATGTCTCGAGCTGTCCAGAAACCTCCCGAGGTAAGAGGTGACCTCCTGTCTCATCACCTCAACTCCGGTGGTCAGCCGAGTATATAAGCCGTGAAACTCCCTGTGGTGATGGAGCATGACATCACTCTGCAAAATAAATTACGAATTAGTTAGCAAAATAAATTACGAATCACTAAGATTATATCGAAGGTATGGCATAGCGTACCAAAGTGTCTTGTGCATAGAGTCCATATGGGCGGGGTATGTATGCGCCACCATGGGAGCGTGTCAGGAGGATCGTGGTGAAACGCGTACCAAGCGAGCAGTCCGCGAGTGTACCACTCGCATGATGCAGCATGATGCGTCCGCACGGTAAATGCGGCGCGACCTCGACCCAAACGTCCACGAGGGTTCCTCCCCACTCCTCAACCCAAGGCACCTTACGTAAGTGCCAGGGGGCGGTCCCAAGTTGTCCCTTCCTACTCTGCCTATGGGTGAAAAATAAATATAGCGTTATTAGATGGCATTACAGTAATAATTATAAAAACATCAATCTGAGGAACTTACAAGTGAAATGCGGGTGGGGCTGCCGCGATCGTGCGTGCAAGGAACACTGTCGTGAACAAAGCGCCTCATCACCACGATGGGCGGCGTAGCCCTCGACACGGGCGTCGAACACGAGGAACCAAGCGGGTGAACCGATACTCGCGTCTCGTGTGCAAAGGGTGGGCGAGCCACCGTCTGCAAGCTGCACCTCGGCGTCGCGTCTGGCGTCAGCGTCGTGGTCCTCGGTGAGGTGGTCGAGCAACTGACGAAGCTGTGGGTAGGCTACCCGCCGCGATCGTGTCGCCCGACTAAAATTGTGAGTCACGATAGAACGTAACCGTTAGTACTCGAAAAGTTAAATAAAAAGTACCAAACTTCGTGATTGCAATATCTTACCGTCGTTGGCACGGATGGTGCCCATGGTCGAACCGTCGGCGTCACCGCTTTGCATCTTTGTAGAGGTTGCGGTCGATCTGAACGCCCGATTTGGAACCTCTCGTATGCCCACAATTTGTAAGCGGTGGACATCCTCAAAGGTCGCGTTGTCGCAAAGCGAAGTGTACACCGTCGCGAGTGCACGGTAGGTGGCGCGCAACGGCGGAGAGCTCGAAATCTTGTGTACGGCGTCAAGTGCGTCCGCGATCTCCCTCATGGCTCGCACGGTGCTTGTCCATGCTATCCCCATGGGACATCGTGAACATGCACCGACCAAAACCCACCAGCGATGCGCCTCCAGGTGGCGGCTGAGGCTCTCGTCGTCCGTGGCTCGACGATCTGCTCACGCTGTAAAATCAAGCTCACTTGTTACCATTTAGTTTTAAAATAAAGCTCACTTGTTATTTTAAGCAGTACGTACACAATTTAGTTTTAAATGCTACTTACGTACCTCAAGCGTAAAGCTTGACTCAAGGTCGGTCCGTGCGTGTGCTCGAAGGTCTGTACGTCGGTGGTAGTACACCGCGAACTGTCGCGGCATTCTTTGGCGCCACTCCGGGGGCGTCTGGGGCACCACACCGCCACCGACGATCGGGGCCGAGGAGGTAGGAGGCGATCTGCAAAGTGATCGTCATCTCCCGATAGGGAGATGGAAGGTGTCGTCTCCGCCTCCACCGATCCACAGGCGGTGATCGGCGACCGATCGTCTGAGGCCGGCGTCGAGAGCTCCACCATCGAGCGAGGGCGGCAACCTGAAGCTCAAGCCTAAAAGCGAAACATGTAATTGATATCGGTCTTTGCGCTAGTCATGGTGCTAGAACAAACATGTTTACAAATTTAAATCTTGATATGTTACACAGGGATCCAGCGCGCCGAGCATCCAGTGCCTTGGTGGCCTAGGTCGAAGGGCGCCCAGTGCCTGCAGGTCACCTCCCTCCTCTGGGGACGGCGGTGGCGAAGCGAGCACGGTGACCACGATCGACGGCCAGGTCCAGCAACTCAAACGGCCACTCGTCATCTCCCTACTGGTGAGCCATACCTGCAATTTACAAAAATGAAAGTTAGAACAACTGAAACACATATGTAAACAAAAGAGTCCGTAAAACTGCACAAGCTCATTACAAAATATCCTGAAACAAAAGAGTCCGTGATACTACACATATGTAAACAAAAGAGTCCGTAAAACTACACAAGCATCACAACAATATATTGAAACAAATACGCACATAAAAAACGGAGAAGCTCATTACAAAATATCCTGAAACAGTTGCAACAATTTATCAAGACACAACACTCAAAGCTTATTTCGGTACAAAAGCGAGTTCATACAACACACGTTACATCGATGAAATATAAATTTGATATCGACATATGATAATGCAAAGCGCTTGTCATCACAGTGCGATGGCGTCGTCTGGCGATCCTCATAAAGGGCGATCCTTCCCCACCGTCGGGTGACCATCTCCTTCTTCGTCTTCTTCGTTTTGTGCTTCGCAGTTCTTGAACGTATGTCCTCATTGGTTGCACAATGAGCATTTCTTCACGCGTTTGCTAGCTTCTGACTCATCCATGTCATTTCTTATACGCCTTATTTTTCGATGCCCTGCTTTCCCTCTTCTCGCATCAAAATCAGGGGACCAGAACCTTTCATCAACACTAGGAGTTGTGGTGAAAGAACCCACAACCCCATAACCACAAAGCTCCTCGCTCCAAGTTGCTATCACCCTTTCCTTCATAAAATATTCAGATAGGTATGTACCAGGTTGCATTCCAAATAAAGCACATGCGGCTATGACATGAGAACATGGCCTATGCAAAAGGTATGGCTTGTTGCACGAGCATTTGCACTCAGCCTGTAAGATGCACTCCTGAGTGACAACCCTCTGGTTGGTTCCACGCCTTCCTTTATCCCTGCAGATCACCTCGAAGCGTAGTGTCCGTGCACCAACTTTGATAGCTCTATGTTTGGCCGTCTTCTGACTCTTCTCATCCATGTGGGTCGAGAGGTCGAGAGGAGTTGTGGCAACTGCTGGAGATGCTACTAGCCAGGGCTGGTCCTGCGTTTTTTTGGGCTCAGTGCGAAATTATAAACAAAGGCCTTTCTAATATAAGCATCAAAATATTTTGATGCTACTATATATCAACTAAAAAGATAATATCCAGTGTATTATAGAAATTGTTACCGATAAATAAATGGAAGTACAAAAGTGATATTATTTACCTCAAACATTTTGTAGAGATCATCTTAAGAAATATCTTCTAACATTTCTAGAAGCAAAATCATCAATTATGGCATCAATATTAATGTCATCCAATAACTTCTTCTCAATATATAAAATTGCCAGACTATTTAATCTTTCTTGAGACATAGTAGACCTCAAATAGTTATTCAATAATTTCAACTTTGAAAAGCTTCTTTCAGCTGATGCCACAGTTACCGGCACAATAAGGGTGTGTTTGGTAGGGCTCCAGCTCCACCAGATCTGTGGATCCGGTGGAGCTGGGTATTCCTAACTCCACTAGATCTGTGGAGCTGGAGCTGTGAGTACATTAAAAGTGTTTAGATGGATCATCTTGTTTACATTTTAGACCAAAAATATAAACTTAATTCAGTTTATTTTAGCCTACAAGTTTGGATCTCGGGTGAAGTGGGATCCGGAGTTCTACCAAGCAGACCTAAATAAAATCGATCGATGCTTGAAATATTAGCATAACAATCCACTTCCCTGACAAACTCAAAAATCTCTATAGCAGACATTGGTCTATCTAGCAAAGTCATTTGCAGTATTCGTAACTCAGAAATTAGATTATTTAACTCAAAATCAGATGAATCATCAATAGAGAAAGTTTTTACCAACTTAGTACAATAATCTTTAAGTTCAATATGATCCAATGACTTCAAAGTTGTTGAGCTCAGAAGAGGCCCAAAATACCATTGAATACTTGGAGTTTTTCAAATCTGTTTTTCAATGAACTATTTGCCATATCAACCATAACAAAAAATAATTAACTTCAAAATCTTTCTCACCTTGTAGAATTGCTTCACTATTGCAATCATTTTTATCAAACTATTAAAGATTGTTTCGGTTTCGACAAAAAAAGATTAATATATGTTTACTAAAATATTAATTTCTGAAGATCTCATCGTTGGATTGATGTGCAATTTGGACTGTAGAAACTAGATTTAATTTTGAAACTAACCCAATAAGAATCAGCTTAATCGGATCTACGGATCTAGGATTATAACCTTTGCAAGTTGACTGTACCAATAGATGATAGGCCCCCGGAAATTTGGGGGCCCGGGGCGGCCGCCCCTCCCGCCCCACCCCAGGGGCGGGCCTGCTTCTAGCAGAGCTACAACATCAAGTGAAGGGCCACCCAGAGCTCTAGACACTAGTGATGGTCATCGACCTCAAACGCCCCCTGCTTCCTCCTCTCCCACCGCCTCATGAGTCTGATGGAGGCCATCAATCATGCCTAGACTTGATTGGCTACCCACGGGCGGTTACTGGCTTGGGCACGTTGTATTTGCCATCATCATGGTTGAAGCTGGCAGATCTATCGCCACCACGGCTGAAGATGGCTAGATCTGGTATTTGCTGCAGGTTCTATTCCAATTTAATCTGGACTAGCACTAATTAAGTAACATGAATCAAATTAGGGTAATCAAGTAAATTCTTACTAAAATAAGCATTAGGTTATCCATGTTGCAAGATTTTTTGTTGCTTATGTTCCAAGCCTTTCATGACTAGATGAGTTTGTGAGCTTAGTTTCAGCTAAATCATCTCCCAAAGTTTTAACTAAATCATGACTGAGTATAAAAAACATGAATGAAATATTTTCACCCAATCCAGCAATACAATCTACCTACTACCCAATACAGTTTTATGACCAGATGGGAAATATGGGCTCATCCACATGGTCTCTAAGGGTGTGTTTGGTTGGTAGGATGAGGTTAAATAGGATGAAAAGGTCCTGTACTATTTGGTTCCATTATTTTGGATGAATGGAATGGTTTAGCATCTATATGGAATATTCCTCAAATTTGTATCACACCGTCCTGGACAGGATAGTTCCATTCAAGCAACCAAATACATGAATGATATTTTTCTTAAATCATCTCATACATGTACCACTTGGTACAAGCAACCAAACCACCCTAAATCATCTATTGATCCCCCAAAGTTTTAGTTAAATCATCACCACATAAGTATATAAAATAATGAACGACAAATGACTATAAAAATCCTAGTTTTTTTGTCTCTATTGCATATTTCCCATGGAGCATATAAATCATGCCCGAGGGAGCCGGCCGAAGGCGGAGGCCAAAGGCTGAATGCGGATGCTGGAGCCACCCTGAGCTTAGCCAGTCGGTGAAGAAGTAGAACGTCGACGACACGTTGGAGGCGACGCTAGGCACGGTGAAGCGAAACACCGGCAAGAAGGCGATCTGTGGGGCTTAGGGAAGACGCCGTCGGCAAGCTAATGGGGTGAAGGGGGGCGACAGGGGTGGGGAAGACGCCCCGACCGGGAGGTAGGGAGCTCTGGGGCGGGGTTTGGAAGATCTTGTTGGCATGGGGGTTGGGGATCGTAGAGGCGGGGAAGACACATGCAGCATTAGGAGGTGGGGAGGCGGCCAGAAATTTGGGGAAGACACGGTGGGCACTCGCAGATCAGGGCTGGGTTAGGCATCTTGGTCTCTCTGTCTCTAGGAGTCAGGAGGGGTGGGTGATGGACGGGGTCAAGGGGGGCAACTAGGTGAGGCGCTCTCTTTCACTAGGCCGTGAGACTGCGAGATGGGCTGGCCCAGCCAGCCGGGTGAGGGGTGAACAGCAAACGGACCGGATCCAAGTTCAGATATCTGAATGGTCAGTATCCGCATATCCAGTTTCTGACCCATATTTCCTAGAATTTTTCACTGTTGTAGCCGAATCAGGGAAAAAATTACGGTTTTAGCCACAGCGATGATGAAATTTCAAAATTAGCCTTTAAATAGTAAAATTCAGCGCAACCAATCCACGGAATAAATTTTTTAATCCATTTTCCATGGAATGGATCCGCTGTTTTATTTTTTATTATTTTTCCCCGCCAAATCCCGCGGATCCAAACCGCTGAAAATTATTTTATTATTTTCCTTCAAATTCAGCAGTTTGGATCCGCTGAACTTCGTGCTACAGTACAGTGCCTTGCATCATTTTTTGGTTTTTCCGAATGAGCTCACGCGCTACAATGCTCGGTGATTTTTTTCTAAATGCGGATTTTCGAGGGAAAAAAGGTCAGTTTTATTTTGAAACTCGATGCAAAGTTTAAAACAACGTGCGATAAATTTAGAAAAATTCATATTTATCGGCGATATTTCATATAATTTCGTCATTCTTTTTCGATAAGTGATAAATTTGACTCGCTGAAATTACAGATGTCTATTGTCACTAAAAAATTTAAGCATATTGATTCCGCTATTTGTCACGGAAGAAAAAAAACGACTACGATTTTTTTAGTGTAGTAGCCTTATTTGTGTATAATTTTTTTAAAAAAATAGGTATGGTCGTGATGAAATCCCGAGAATTCAGTGCACTGAGCGTACAATATTATTTCAAGCGGTTGGGGCCAGCGAGATTCTTATTTTGCGCGGTTGCGACGCAATGGATTTTTTTTACAGTGATTAGGGAGAGCGGAGAAATATACCTTGATCTAAAAGAATTGCAAAATGTAGAAAAAAAATCAGTTGTATTTTGACAGTTGATAAAATTCAGACTTCAAACAAGCATTCGATAAACTCAAAAAAAACATATTTGGCAATGATATTTCATATAGTATTTTAGAAAATTATTTGGCAGTTGAATTTTTTCACAAAAAAAATCAAATTTTGTTGTTCAGCATTCTCTTTCAGTGTGCGGTAAATTTAATGACAAATCATAGTTAAATATTGAATAAAACCCGGTTGATCATTTGGAAAAAGCAAAAAAAATAAACTCTGTGAGCACTGTAGCACACGAAATTCAGCGGACCCAAACCGCTGAATTTGAAGAAAAATAATAAAATAATTTTCAGCGGTTTAGATCCGTGGGATTTGGTGGGGAAAAATAATAAAAAAATAAAATAGTGGATCGCTCATGAAAATGGATTAAAAATTTTTAAAAATTATTCATGGATTAGGCTATTGAATTTTCTTGTTTAGAGGTTAATTTTGAAACTTCATCAGCGCAGTGGCTAAAACCGTAATTTTTTTTCCCAGATTCGGCTACAACAGTGAAAAATTCTATTTCCTGGGAATTGAATGCTCCAAATCCGATCCAGTATCCGAATTTAATTATCTGGATCCGGTCCAAAATCCGACCGGATATCTAGATTCCGTCCCAAATCCTTTTCCAACCGGATCTAGTGCGGGATTATACAGATAAAATTCGACCCGTTTTCACTCCGGAAGAGTACATCCAATCGCCGGTCGTTCCCTGATAAAATTACTAGAATCCATCATCGTTTTCAGGAGCTGAAGAACGTCATCCAAGCTGCCGTACGTGCAGCGCGACCAGGGGCCAGTCAGTCTGCGCCTTCACCAACCGCAACGCACGGCATTACGACGGCGTGTACGGCCGCCGTGTGAACCGAACGAATAACGTCGTAAACCCGAGGTTTAGATTGCAAAGCCACGCGAAAGTAAAAGCTGCTGTCCCTGGGGCCCTGCTCCCCCCGCTAATCTCGCTACAAGAAGTGAAGGCGAGCAGGGAGCCACGCCGCGGGGCAGAGCGAAGGCAAAAGGAGAGAGAAGCGTGCGCGAAAATCTCATCACTGCTGCTACTGCATCGCGTGGACCATAACCATTTAAAGCCCGGTTCCCACCTGCGAATCCGCCCCACCCTCCGCGTCCGCGCCCCTGACCTGATCGAGCTCGCTCCCCACCTGGGTGCGGTGCTCTTGCCGTTTCCCCGGCCAAATTCGGTGGCTTTTCTTGATCTGCTCCGGCGAGCCGCGATTTCTGGCTGTTGTGCTGTTTCTTGCTCCAATTTCGGGTTTAGACGCCTGATTCTGGAGGTTTCTGTTTTTTTTTTTTTGGTCCGTCGGTTGCTGAGTTTTCGCGATAAAGCCGTGGTTTTCTTCTTTTCCCTTGCTGTAACGGTTGTCTAGTGCCGTCCAAAACCCCTCTCGCAATCGATCGATCACGGTTTCCGCGGCCGCAGGCGCGCGCGGCGGGAAATATCCCTGTCTTTATCCGTCGACAGTGGTGGCCGCGGCGTCAAGGTCTTGTCTTTTTTCGTTTCTGATGGCTCGCGTCTAAATTGCGCCATTTCTTAGTCTCAGGGTCAATCTCGACTTGCTCTTGCTTGACCTGTGCCGTTTTGGCCCGTGACGACGCCTTTCGGCATAGGGGGAGGGCCAAATTTCTATTGATTCTCTGCGCCACCCGCGATTCAGTCCAATGCGGGAGTGAGGAGTTTGAGGAAGCGCGCAAAAGATTCACGCGTTAGCGCGGTCGGTGGCGTTCTTGATCCGCTTGCGAGCTCGGCGTATGGTTGGTGGTGCTTGGTTCTAGTGCAGTGCACCGCCGCGATGGGCTGCGTCGCGTCCAAGAACGCCGTCTTGGTGACGCCGGCAGTCGACTCGTCCGGCGCGCTCAGGGACACGAGCCAGCCGCGCGCGCCGGGGCCTGCACCGGCGGCGGCCGCGGTGGTCTCCGTCTCCGTCTCCTCCCTGCGCTGCTCGTCGGCGGCGGCGAGGGGTTGGAGAAGAAGGACGAAACGGAGGAGCCGGGGAAGGCTGCCGTCGTCGCCGTGGCGGCCGCATCCCGGAGCTTCCGGCTGCGGAGCCTCCGGAAGAGCCTGGAGGGGGAGCAGGTGGCTGCCGGGTGGCCGCCGTGGCTCAGCGCCGTCGCCGGGGAGGCCATCCAGGGGTGGATCCCGCTCAAGGCCGACTCCTTTGAGAAGCTGGAGAAGGTACTGTGGAGCTTTCCTCGAGGTTTCCTGGGTGATTCAATTCAATAGCTCGCGGTCGCGGGTCAATTACTTAATTTCCATTGCCAATTTTTTGCATGCATGTGGATCTTTGGTAGGAAAATGGTTGTTGAAACTGTTATTTGTCTGAATTGGTTGGTATCTTTCTAGAATCTTATGCTATGTGTTAGTTATTAGTACTTTGTTGGGTGATGGATTATGACATGAAGAATAAACCTAGTTGTAGATTAAGCCTGGGAGATTTAGTGTCACCTTCTATGAGGCATCAAATGTTTTATTTGTCTCTATTGTTGATATGATTTGCTGGTTGGAAATTTGGCTTCTTTCTGCCATTTCTTCTATGTGATCATCATCGTGGAGATAACTGCTAGGCTAGTTTTATGTTCGCAACAAGGGCAATGAACCTGTGGAATACATGTTCAAATTTTCAGCTGTGCCTTGTGTGATTCGCACTTTTGTGAACCTGCACTTTTCTCTCCAGTTATACACTTGCAGTTGCTTTACATGTCTGTTTGCTGTATGCCTCTGAGGGTCTGACCGTGTTTCGTTGTTGCACTGTATGTGTAGGTTGGGCAAGGCACATATAGCAGTGTATTTAGGGCACGGGATCTTGATACGGGAAAGATTGTCGCACTGAAGAAGGTGCGATTCGACAATTTTGAGCCAGAGAGTGTTAGGTTCATGGCAAGGGAGATACAGATATTAAGAAGGCTCGATCATCCAAATGTCGTGAAACTGGAAGGCTTGATTACTTCTCGGTTATCATGCAGCCTTTATCTAGTATTTGAATACATGGAGCATGATCTTGCTGGACTTTCTTCCTCCCCTGACATCAAGTTCAGTGAAGCACAGGTATGTTCATGTCAATTAAAGTGTATTTATTTCCTTCAGTACAACTTTGTCAATACGTTGTTTATTTCCTTCAGTACAACTTTGTCAATACGTTGTGTTGACCTGAATTTTCTCTGATTTTCACCTATTGCAGGTCAAGTGCTACATGAATCAGTTACTGTCAGGACTAGAGCATTGCCATTCACGCCGTGTTGTTCATCGTGACATCAAGGGCGCTAATCTCCTTGTGAATAATGAAGGGTTCTAAAATAGCTGATTTTGGTCTTGCTAATTACTTTGATCCAAGCAAAAACCATCCTCTGACCAGCCGTGTTGTTACACTGTGGTACCGACCACCTGAACTGCTACTAGGTTCAACTCACTATGATGCAGCTGTTGACTTGTGGAGCGTTGGGTGTGTATTTGCTGAGATGTTCTGTGGGAAACCTATCCTTCAGGGAAGAACTGAGGTAAGTAATTGAGTTGCGCTAACTCTAGAGTTTATTATATCTTCTATAGTACATAACTTGAAACAACATACAGTCCAGAGTTTTTAGAAAGTCTAAGAAATATATTATGTTGCAAGGATAGATTGAGATTTGAGGCTCCATTCTCTCCTATACTTTTATGTATGAATTGACCAGTTTACCAGGATCTGGCTTTTGGAGCTTTGTTGAAGCGATGAAGCCTTATTTGAGCATCAGGTTATGCCATGTACTAAATTGTAAATACTGAGATGCCAACATAGTATTGTGTACTGGGCTCCTTTTGACTAATTTTGGTCAAAATGATGGTGGGAGGATGCGAGGAAACTGATATGGATGTTGTCAGACTGCTGACAGTCCTAAATTCTATAAAATAAATGGGGGAATTCTGAAGAACTGTGGTTGTTATGTTGATGAGCTTTCACTGTTAGCACGCCTAGTTTTATGGTTTCATTATGCAATTCTCTATAACCTAGTTGTTCACACATATTATGTTTTACAACTTTCCCATTTTGGCTTTACCGAGAATCCTAAATTCTTAAGGAATTACATGCTGTATGTCAATACGGTGTAACATCTCTTTCATTTTTCAGGTGGAACAATTGCATAAGATTTTTAAGCTATGTGGCTCCCCTGCTGATGAGTATTGGAAGAAATCAAAGTTGCCTCATGCGACAATATTCAAACCGCATTATCCTTATCCAAGTGCCCTTCGAGATGTTTTTAAAGAGGTGCCAGAAAATGCATTGAGTTTACTAGAAACTCTTCTGTCGATGGAACCCTACAAGCGTGGTACTGCATCAGGTGCTCTTAAATCTGAGGTAAGATTGCATCATGTAATATCCTGTATTCCTATTGTGTGTTAGATGATGAAGGATTGAAAAAAAAGTAGTATATATGGAATTTAGAATTGCAGTTGTTGGTTCATTGAAATTTACTACTAGAATTCTATCCTGCGTTTTTCTTTTGCTATGCATCAGCATGGAATATAATCGTTTCACTCATATAGTTAGGAAATAGTAGCATAAGTGTATGACAGATTTCAAAGCTATTACAGTATTACTAGATCAATCTAATAGTAATCTCAGATGCCAAATCTTCATGATACAATGCTGACTATTATTGTCAGTGTGACTTGGCTACAGATAACTTCTCATGAAGCATGGTCATTTCTAGCATCCTTGTTGCAAAATTAATCTTATTTGTCCCTATTTTAAAATTTTATAAGAGTAGCATGATGAAACAAACTGCTACAGAAATGCCTGATTTATTTCTGTTTTTTTTTTGTACTGGAACAGTTTTTCAAGACAAAACCTTACGCATGTGAACCTTCAAGCTTGCCTAAATATCCACCCAACAAGGAGATGGATGCAAAGTTACGAGAAGATTCACACAGGTGGGCTCTGTTAAATTTGGAATCATTTTTTTACAGAAAAAGAAGTTAGAAAACTATAATATCTTAATTCAAGTGCTATTTGTTATTGCTTTTAAAGGGGTATATGTTTTGCAAGTTGAAAAATCACCATATTTGGAGAGGAGCTCCCAACACTACTATGTTTTAAGTTGTTATCAGTACGGAATGGTAACAGGAAGTGTGGTTTTGTTTTAACAGTGCCACAGTCAATAACAGCCTTAGTGTTCTGTTTATTTCTTTTCCAGAAGAAAGGCTAATAGCAGAGGGCATGTGCCAGAAGCATCAAGGAAGTCATCAAGGCTCAGCAGAGCAGCAAGAGAACAAAGTGTAGTCCGGAAGCAAACTGATGACACAGAGGTATTCATTTTTTCTATGAATGGATTCCTTCGCTGAATGCTAACAGCAGACCAATTTGGCAAGCAGTTTGAAGATTTTTAAGTTGATGATAATAATATAATATTATATCATAAAAAATCAATTCTGCTTTCCTTTCTTGCTTCAGGAGTCCAAAACTAAACCAAATGGAACCAAGGATGGTGTAATACATGATCATACAAAAGTAAATGGTGATGCTAGGCTCTTTGCAGACACACAACCTGTGTCAGTGGCCCAAGTTAAAGAAAGGGCTCGACATGTTAAGAATGATTCACGGGAGGAAATCCCTTTCTCTGGGCCCTTGATTGTTTCTTCATCTAGTGGCTTTGCATGGGCTAAAAACAAGAGGATCACACACTTGCTAGATCACGGAACAGATCTAGTTCAAGAGGCCAATTCACTGCTGAGGTTGATCAGGACAATAAGTTGCAAGCTAAAGAGAACATTGGCTTGAAGGAACAACCTAACAGAGATGTACACATAGCACATGTCAACTCCAAAGACCAAGAGCCTCATGGTGTAGCAAAGTGTGCAGTTCTGAAGAAGTGGTCACAGTTAGAGCGTCCAGATTCATTTGATTCTTGCGACACTTACCACTCTCAGAATTTTTCGAATGCAATATACCTTGGTGATACTCTCTCATCAAAAAATAGCACCAAGGTGAGGCATTCATTTATTTGATAGTTTCTGCTTCTTTCATTTTAACAAAGTTGTAAATAATGTGCTATTTGAAACTTCAGGATGACCATAATCAAGGAGAGAGGGTTGAATATTCAGGCCCCTTATTGTCTCAGTCACACAAGGTTGATGAACTGTTAGATAAGCATGAGCGCCACATCCGTCAAGTAGTTCGAAAATCATGGTTCAGGAGAGGTAATTTTGTTTCAGAATCCAATAGATACTTTTTTTTCGCATTGATGCATGATTTCGGCAAACCTGAAAAAATATGCTACATTTTCATTCATTTATTTCCTCTTTTTTCATGCTCTTTGGGGACATCTAGTCTGTGTGGATTTGGCATTTATTGGAATGTCAATAAATTATCGTAACAAGTAATAGGAGTCTACTCTATTCAAATACAAAGTTATTTATCTATGCAAGATAGCAACGAATATCAGAATGGCTATCATAACAGATACCTCAGGTGTTATTATTCTTGCTGGCATTCAGATCACTAGTAAATGTGGGGAAATATTTTTGAGAATTTGATGACAACAGGAATGCATGCAAATGTGAAGTTCTGTATATGTTTTTATAGTCATATGACCAGTATTTGTAGTTGTACTATGTAAACTCCCAACATTATAGTTAGATGCATAAATTGGAGGAAAGGTTCTAGTTATAGGATGAAATATCTTCTGTTTCTTGCTCTGATAATCTTGTATGAATTACATATGATAGTTGCCTGATTATATGGTAACAGGAAGAAAGCAAGACAAGTGAGAGGAAAAGCTTGACCATTGTTTTCTCTTTGGATAAGCGGCAGGCAAGGTACATAGCGAAAGGGATGTGGCAGTTTCTGACGAGTCTACTGTCAGAATCGGTAATTGACACGTTGGCCTCGACTGCTTTTGACGATAACATTGTTGATTTGAAGAACCTACTGGAAACATTATGATTCCCAGCTCACAGCAAAATCAAGAAACCGTGCTTCTACTAGATTGATTGAGCGTGTGTTGTAGATTTCCCGAAGACGACGCTCCTATGTTATCCGTTCTTGATCTCCACCCTTATTGTGCCTAGGAATGACATCTGACAAGTGTGGATAATTCGAGCAATCGTTGAGTTGGACCAAGCAGCCATTTGTGTAGTTGAACTAATAACCACCGTACCATGGTGCGGTGATTCTTGTGAAGCTAGCCTTTGTAAAAATATAATTCGAGGACTTATTATTCTCTTATCTAATAATATCACTTATACATGGTGACTAATATCACTTATACATGTTGACTGGTCGTCTAATACATTATTTACGTCAGGGCTAGCTTCCTGTGTCAGTTTACAGCACAAAATTTTCAGCCAACATGAACCAGCCTACTTTTTTGCGAACACTGAACCTGTTTACTTTGATGTGCCATGCATTTTCCAGGACAAACCACTGCTAAAGCAGTGCGCTGGACATGAAGCAGCTTAATTTGAAGCGAGCAATTTGACATGTGCTAGCTGTTTCGCGTAATCTCAAATATGACAATACTGTCTAGCGCAAACTCTACGACTCCAACTCACAGCAAAATCAAGAAAAGAAACCAGAAGCGACGTTGGACGTGTACTCACAAATTAAGGCAATTTTCGAGATTGT
Organism: Guadua angustifolia; assembly: GCA_036346375.1. Classification (NCBI taxonomy): domain Eukaryota; kingdom Viridiplantae; phylum Streptophyta; class Magnoliopsida; order Poales; family Poaceae; genus Guadua; species Guadua angustifolia. The sequence continues at coordinate 7,194,989 of CM070512.1, forward strand.
GACCCTGTTGGACGTCGCAGATTAGATAATCATCAAGCTCCCAATGGCAGGCACAGCGGAAGAACCTCGAAACAGTAGATGCCTAAATGACGCCATCGCTGGAGAAAGTAGCTGAGGTACACCGCATTGGCGGCAATCTTGGGAAACTTCTCGGCTGAGACCATGACAGTGTAAGTTACACCGACGAACGCCGCGCGGTTGCCGATGACACCCAGCGGGAGGAGCAGCCTCCTCCCCGCGAACACCTCCATCCGGGAGGGAACACCGCTCGGTGTGAATATTTCTGTTGGATTATAGTTCACCGTGCGTGAGGTCCAGCCGGAATAAACAGCGCACCATGAGCATCCGGTCTTTGGGATCGGACGCGGTAGGAGAAGGCGTTTGTTTTGGCACCGAGCACCGCCTCCTCGAATAGGTAGACTATCCGAGGCCTCCGGCAAAGCTGTCTTCGGGCGTAGATCCACCGCCATTATGTCGCCCCGCGGTGTCGTTACGTAGCAGCGCCCTCCGAAGGATAGCATGGAGTGTAACAAGATCTTGCCGTAGCAGCTGTATGAGGCGACCCTCTGCTTGCCGAAGTGCACGGACACCCAATGCTGGCTGCCGGGCTTGGCGCAGACGACGTGCCGCAACCCCTTTCTCAGGCAGAGCAGGAGGGTCGGTGGGGAGGTCGAGTCGTCGACGATGCCGGCGGACAGATTCGGCGCAGCAGCCCAACGGATCGGCAAGGCTCCGGCTCCGTGACCGTGTCCTCATCTGCTGAAAGATAAGCAGAGCAACACTAGGTGGGTTGGCCTGGATCGGCGGCGCCTAGGCCGAAATTGAATTCCAAGTTTGGAGTTGTCCGCTCAAGTCAGCTGATGGCGCGGCCCGGGCGGGAGCGAAATGCGCCGCGCGGACGACGGTCGACGGATGAATGGCCGGTACCCCACAAGGCCCATATTTGCGTTGGCAGGTATCATTTTTGTTTTCGGATCATATTTTGGAGACGGACAAAATCCAAAATTCTGGCAAGAATTCAGAATTCCGGCTGAAATCTGAACGAAATTTAAAATATAAATTTGAAATTTGGTAAATTTGAAACCGAGAAAACTGAAATTTTAGTGATTTTTAACCTCATGTGAAAGAATTATTTCAAATGATCAATTAAAAGGAAAACAAAAAGAAGACAAAAATTACTATCCATAGCAAACGTATGTTTAATGTTTCTTATAATATAGTCTGAGTTCAGAGTTGAGCTTTTAAAAGGGGGCAACGTATCCTGTGCACATAAACTTTTCATATACACACCGTGCACACCAACTAACAAAAGTTACGAAAAATTCTGAAAAAAATTATAGATGTACTTCATAGATTACTTTATCTATGTATAAAATTGTAGGTTCAAATTCATTATATATCATCTTGAAACTTCATACATAGGTAGAGCAATCTATGAAGTACATCTACAATTTTTTTCAGAATTTTTCGTGATTTTTGTTAGTGTGTACTGTGTATCTATGAGGAAGGCACTGTGTGCACGATGTATACTGAAAGGCACTGTGTGCAGGATACGTTGCCTTTAAAAGGTCCCATAAAACTCTAATTACTACATCATCCTTTTTCAGAGTTTTGACCTCAACAATAGACGAGATGATCCTAAGCTCTTTTTTATTTTGTGCCATAATTTGTATATGTATTTTTTATTTTAAAAACTTTTCACATGTATTCCCTATAAAAGGATTTACAATTTTTCACAAAAAAATTGGTGCGAAATCAGGTCCAAAAACCATATAGACCAGAATTTTGACCAAAATCACTAAGATTTCGCCGAAATTTACCGAAATCGCTATAGCAACCCTAATTTTTTTATTTTTTCATTCCACTAGGATTTTGAATCTCATCTCTGTCCGAAATCCGAGATTTTGCCAAAATTTTGAACCTTGGTTCCAAGGGCCCTGTCACATGCACTCGGCTTGGTGTGTGGGGCGAGGCGGGGCAGGGGTGATTGTGTGTGTGTGTGGGTGGGGTTGGTGGGGTGAACCAGTGATTAGTGGCTGTGAAGGCAAGTGGCGAGGGAATGCCAGTGGCTCTCTAGCATGACTGAGGCGATGGCGATGCATTCCTACCAGTGATTAGTGAAGCCGTGAAGGCAAGGAGGCGAGCCGGGAATGCCGGTCGTGGCTCTCTAGGATACGACTCGAGGGGCGGACTGGCGATGCATTCCTACCGCCCGCCATAGAGACAGAAATGGATGGATGGCGCTTTTAGGTGGGAGGGACCGGAACTACTCCTGGCTGGGAACTTGCTGTCCTCGCAACAAGACTCAGACGAAACTGGCTCCTCCCCATCACAAACCTAATAAAACCGATGCCTTACTAGTAAGCCAATCAATCAAGGGTAGCAGTAGGCAGTAGTACCAGTAAAGGAACAAAGGAAAAACGTCCTGCGTCGTAGTGACTGGTGAGGGGAAAATAATTGGGCGCCCAGACCCAGAGGCGTTAGCATCCTGGTGCTGATCCTGAGCGAGGAGTGCATGCATGTTCCCGGCTGGTCCAGCGGCGCGCACGATCCGTAGCGAGAGCACCAACAGTGGGCTAATATTCCACTTGTCGCCTAGCAGCGCGGAAAAGGGCAGGACACCGGCATGTGCCCGGCTCGCGACGGCTGGGTCCTACTGCCGCGCCTGCGTGCGTGCGTCCTCCTGGCTCGACCGGCAGCAGCAGCTCGGAAAAGCTGGACGCTGACGCTGCCCTCCCCTCGCCCTCTATCATTGCATCCACGCAGCAGCTACCGGGGCATGGCGTGCACACGAGTATGGAGATTTTTGTTTTAAAGATAATACTCCTCTAGCCACAAATAATTATCATTTTAGGTATAAGTGCAGTTAAATTTTTGAAATTTTAACTCGTAATATCTTTTTACATGTTCAAATTGGATGCATGAAAATAACATATGTAGATTTATCTCTAAAAATACTTTTATAATATTTATAATTTTATTGGATTTTATAAATATATTATAATAGCAATTAGTGGTCAATGTTGTGTTTTGGAGACCGAATCGCTATCTATAACGACAACTATTTGTGACCAAAGGGGGAACATTTTATTGCTTAGATAACAAAATTACAGAAATATACCTCTGTTGTCAAGAAATTATAGGATGTTAGTACGATAGAAAGTAACAGATTACAAAGTAAACATACAAGTAAAGTAATATGATACATACAAGTAAAGTAACATGGTACAATGTATATCTACAAGTAACAAAACACAAGGTATACACACAAACAAATAAGTGTAGTTCATACTTCAGTTATGAATAAGGCATAGCCATCAAATAACTTTCAACATAATGACTACCCTGCAAGTATCATTTAGTTTGTATATAACTGATGCTACAACTAACTGTAAGAAACAACACCAATCTAATATAGTTCTTACAAAACAACATTTTGGACATCATAAAATAAGTAAAAAGGTGAGCCTCCACCCCCACATAGTTCTAATAGTGGCGGCAGCCCATGGCAATCACCATCAATGGAGGTCCCAGCCACCTTGTCCGTATGACCTTCTCCTCCTCCTTCCTGTTGGCCCCTCCGGCGAGGGTAATATTTGAAGGTTTGTTTGAGTCCCCTTGAAAATGAAGCGTTTCTTCAAATGACGTTTCGTTTCTTATTCATCCATAACATTCGTAATACGTCGGGTTTGTCGACGACCAACTCTCTTGAACATGTCAATGTGAGGGACCCACCTCTTCTACTCTCAACTAGGATAGCCAGTGAATGATCAATCCACGCCGAAACCATACAGTTTCTCCTTCAGATTGCTGTCACCGCTTTCTTCATAAAATATTCCGACAAAAATTTGTCAAACTCATGTGCAACTGTTGAATGAGCAACCGTCAGATGTGCACATAGCCTATGTAAAACATAGGTCTTGTTGCATGCGCAGGAACAATTGCACCTCCCAATTGTGCACTTGTGAACTTCTAACGATTCATCTCATAATGACCTTTGTCCCTAAATATTACCTTGAAATGAAGCTCCCTATAACCCATTTTTAATGATCCATGCATCTCCCCATTCTCGCTCTTCTCTTCTATGCACTTAGTGATCATAGTTGAATACTTTAGTTGTGGATCACTCATGGATAGCAACGCTAGAATGTTTCAATCAATAAAATATTTAGTATTACCTTGTAGTACTTCCTCCATAATAGCTACTAAAGGAAGAGATCTCAAACCCCTAATGATTCGGTTGTACACATTGGCTAAGTTAGTGGTTATGACTCTGTACCTTGCATCATCGATGTCAATAAGCAATGTCCACTTCTCCCTGGTCTCTTGCTCAATTACTATAGGGGACAGGATTCAAAATATCGAAATTTTGATTTTTGAATGATTTTTTATTTTTGAATATCAGCAAAAACCAGTTGAAAATAGCTTGAAAATCGCCAGAAACAAAAGGGTTAAGAAATCAATTTTTTGGAATTTTTTTTAAAAAAAGATAATCAACTAAATTTCACCAAAAATCGGTCAATTTTAACCGAAAATCGATCGACCAGTTGAATATTTCTTACAACCAATTTTTAGTGATATTTGCTCTGTTTTCATCGAAAATCAAGCAATTTTCACCGATTATCAATTGGTTTATGTCACATATTTTTTTTGAATTTTTAAATCTTTTTAATTAAACCAGTTTACCGAAGGTTTCTAATGCCATGTTGTCTTGATACGGCCGATAATCGCGATATTTAAGCGATTATTGACTATATTTTGAACCCTGATAGGGGATATGTGGGTACCTTTTTAAGCGCAACAGGAGATTTTTCAGGCATGTAGTGGACTTCTTTGCTGCCTCTCTTATGTGCTTCATCTTAAGTTCGTCCAGCTTCTACCATAGTGTATCAAACTTTTTCTACTAGTTCTTATCATAAAGCCTCTTGAAAAAGCTTCATCAGGTTATTGGTCATGAATTGCTCTTAGAAATTAGCACTCATATGCATCTTGCACCACCTACTATAAAAATTAGTCCATAAATAAGGCTCATCTTCCCCTCGCTATAGCTATATAATCATCTTCAATAAGTTGGCATGTCGATCATGTATGATGTAAGCCCAAGACTGGTCACCCATAACACCAGCTTTCACATTCCTCATAAAACCACAACCAACTGCCAGTGTTTTTGCTCTACATAGATGCAAGGGTAATAGGAATAACCTAGTTGTTGCCGTCCACTAGGATTGTAGTCAATATATAGCCTTGTACTTCATAGTTAGGAAGGTGCCATCTATGCAAAGCAACAGACGATAATGTTTGAATGCATTGATGTACAAACCCAAAGTAAAGAATGCTCGCTTAAGAACCATCTTCCCAAAGAACCATTTCAAGGTCTTTTCTAGAACATTAACGTAGGTCCCATGATTCTTTTATTGTATCACTAGGAGCATATCAGGTAGGTTTGGTAAAAGTCTTTGAACGTGCCGGAGCTTGCTTGCAGTGCCTTCTGTTTTGTTATTCAAGCCTTAGCATGGCATATTGTGTACTGAAAACTCTTCTCTATTACAAAAATAATGTAACATGACTCAAAATCCAAATTGTCCATAATCTCCCTGTACATAACATTTGGAACAAATTGCAAAGACAGATTTTTGCAGGATTGCATAGACTTTGTCACCATGTATGTGTGTGGAACAACCATGGATCACTTCCAATGCATATCCCACTTAGGCTGTTATGTATGGACATGCCAAGGGCATCCCTCTATCTCACTCTTCACTTCATACACACACAGGCTAGACTTCGCTACCTTGAATGTCCTTCTTAATGACACTGCCCAAAACATGGCTAATTTCTATAGATCTCTCTTACTTTTGTGTAGTGCTTTTTGCCAAACCTCATTCTACTGGTACTCCCAGGCCACCCACTCACCTTTAGTCACTACTAGTTTGTTGAATTGGTATGCACTCCACCTTGCTCGTTGTCATAATCTTCATTATCTAACAACGCCTCATAGTCACAGGCATCAAGTTCTATCCGTTCCACCAAGGCTATGATATTCTCATCCTCGTCTACAACGCCATGGATTCCTTTGCCTTTGCATGGCAAGATCTATAGTCTCAGCTTCAACTAAGTTAATACCACCCCTCCTTTTTGGCTTAAAAAGTATGGCTAACTGTGTCTCAACAACCTAACTTCTTCGGCATCACCATCAACGGTATCTTTCCACATTACATGAGTCGGACGGACTTTCTCAAAGGCTTGGGTTAGAAATACTAGTGGTCATCCTTGCTTCTTTGCTAAACTCATGTATGAGCTCCATGAATTTGATACATTCAATTCCACTAACTCCTAGTACGTGAGTTAATAAAACCATTTCATAATAGTGCCCCATGGACGCTGCTCTGTACGTGATTGGTCACCACAAATGAAAAATCACGCAAATCAATCCCTTCTACACCAAACTATGGAGCCCTTCTCTATATTGTATTTTGAAAACTACTCGCTCAGTCATACCTATCGATAATTTTGATAAATAATCAGATGTTAATGACAACTACTCATTCGATTACATAACGTGAAATAGACCAAATAACAAATATGCTATTCATATTTAAACTTGCATAGGAGGGGATTTCCCTAATGCGGAACACCATAAATAAAAGACAAAAAATCATACATGTTTTATACAAATCAAAATTACCAAGGATGCTTTATGTACATAGCACATATAAATAATAATAGATCATACACAAACTGGTGTAACTATGTACTAATAGAACTACACATATATAACCACACTATTTCCACATTTATGCCCTATCCATTACAGCTACAGATCTAATTATTTTATTTGCTAAACTACCATGGTTTTAAATTAAAATCTATAAAAAACAGAACACTCACATTTAGAATGACGAGATCCACTCCTTATCCTGCTCTCTTCTCTTCATATTCCTCTCTCATCTACTCTCTTCCCATCTTCTCCTACTCCTCTTCTCTCTTTTCCCTCTTTATTTTTTAGATCAGATCTAAGTTTCTATCGATTTTTTACGTGTTTAAATGGTCTACCTTCAAGTGATGATTCGTTGTCTTTATCGTCGTTTGAAATAACGACAGAGAGTACGGGACTGACGTAGCACTCTATCATGGGTGTATCTAGTATAGGGCCATGGGTGTACACATGTACACCCAAATTTTTTTGAGAAAAACTTAGTACATAGGAAGCATATTAAATGTATAGACTATTAAATGAGCTTAAAAATAGGTATTTAAACTTTTTAAGTCCATTTCAATCTGTCCCGCCTATTCCCTATCTCAATCTTCCCTACACGGCTTATTCGCTAAGGTCCATCTTCTTCCATTCCTCGAGCACAACATCAACTATCCCTTCATTTCTGACATCTCCATGCTCTCTCGCTCTCTCTATGAAGACGGCGCAAGCGGCATCCCAACAATAATGGACAAAGGCTATGGGGTAGGTGCAAGCTGATAGGGAGCAAGGCAGCAGATGAACGTCGAGTAGCTACCAGCACTGGCGAATAGGCAAAGGCAGCAGTGTAGGTAATGGCGCAAGGAGTGGAGCGTGGCAGGGTAGCCATGGCCCCTGTGGCTACAGCGAGAAGCGACTCGGGGATGGAGAGTGCGACACTAGCGACGGCTAGCGGGTCAAGGTGACGATGTCCAGTATGGCAAGGAGTAGCGCGCGACGTATTGCATAGCAGCCCTATGTCGTGCAAGTATCGAGTCGGGGATGGAAGGTGCGACACCGGCTACGATCAACAGGGCAGGAAGCTGTGCTAAAACAGTAGACAACAGTTGAGCGTTCAGCTTGGACAACCATACAAGTGAATTTAATTCTTGATTCCCAAATCTGAAATCTCCAATTCACAACTCTATCAACGTTGTGTTAATGTGTAACGGTGAATCATAGTTTCTTAAATGTAGCATGTAGAGCATTCAAAAATAGAGATGAAGTATATAGATTTGAAATCCCCAATTCACAAATCTTTAAATTATTTTAGATGTTGTCTCTATCAACAACTTATAATTTGTATTTGTTTCTATTGTGAATCTTTATATTTTACATTAAATATGTTTTTATAACTTTGAACACCCATTTCAAAAATCCTACATCCGCCGCTGCACTGTATTGTTCATTTGTTCGGTGATACCATTTCAACTGATGATATATATAGTCACGATTTCGAACAACGATAATTGTATATTTCTGTATTTTTTATTTAAGTATTTATTTAGGTAATATTAATTAAAAATGTATTATTTTTTTAAAAAATTCCGCTTACGGAGGCCGTGTGGACGTGATGGGCTCGGAACGCGTTCGACGAAACCTTCCCTTCTGCGGGCCACTGTCTGCTGCTCAGTCCAGCCACTTACTCGATGTATTTGATCGCAAGTTAGCATTTCTGCTTCCTTGCTTCCCTAATCTCTGAGATGAAATGGCCGTAATCTATCCATTTCTTGGCAGGGAAGGCGAGCTGTACGCGGACTGCAGCTAGGAGTACATGAGTAGTGACTAGCAGGTGGGTCCAACAACAATAAGCGCTGTCTCCGACGCTCTAGAAGGGGCAGTGTGGGGCTCCCCTGTCAATCGCTACCCTGTTTCGTAGGCAGGCTGTCGCGGTAGTCTGTGCACAAAGGCACCCATACATATCCGTCAGGCTGATTTGTCGACGTACCGTCGTATCGGTCCGGTCTCCGTCCGGAGTAGGGTACGGTGTGCTACAAGCCGACGCCCGGTAACCTTAACCTCCTGGCTGCCTGGCTGGCTGGGCTGGAGAGGTGCCCTGACCATGTGTTCGATTGATTGATTGTGTCATCTCACACGGATATAGCTGTAGTACTTCGCTTCATTGCGACTCATTCATGGCTAAACAGGGTACACACACATGATGGAGAACTCAGAGACCCTTGATGGGCAGAATTAAAAAAAAAAAGGGTTTGGGGGCCATGCATTAAATTATACGGGTTCACTGCTTACCTTTCTCGCAAGTCGCGAATAATTAGTAAGGGTACTAATTGTGTCTGATAACGGCATAATTATTGCACGCCCCAGGTGCTAATGAGCCAATAATTAACCCTCTCTCTCCACAGTTAACCGCACCGTTGAAACATGGCGGCTTGAGCGGTATCGATGGCGCTCCCAGTCCCAGCGCAACCATGAACCATGTCATCTAGGTTTGAGACTGAGTTGGAGGAGAATTAAAGAATACAGAGGGAAGAGTTACATCACTCCGATCATAAATAGTTATCGTTTTGGATATCGACACAGTTTTCAAAACATAGCTTTTATCATTAATTTCTATTATAATGTATTTATAAAACATAATAAAAATATAATATTATGAAAATACTTTTCGAGGCAAATCTACACATACGATTTTCATATATCCAATTGAATTATTTAAAAAGATACTGGAAACTTTGATTGTACCCATGTTCGAAACGATAACTATTTATGGCTAGAAGGAGTATCTCATACAAGACATAGTTTGGGCTTGTGGACCAACAACTAAGATACAACAAAAATTGCATTAGGAGAGGATGGTTGTATCTAATTACACTGTGACAAGGATTAAAGCCTATTTCCTATCTGGGCTATCAACGATTAGAAACCATACCCTGTTTTTGCCCTTGAAAACTCTCAAAAGAAAAGCCCCATAATTTGGAACGAGGCCCACACTTAGCTAAACGGTTATGCCTCTGAGCAGTTTAACTAATATAACCTATACATTGCTTCACATTGGTCGTCCCCAACCAGTGATATAGTCACCCCGATCAATGAATCTGGTTGAGACAAGTAGTTATTCCCGCACATGTCTCCATGTGGATAGGAATTTGACAGGTACGCAAAACTACACAGAAGTTATCCTAGAAAAGGCGCCCTTTGGCGAGAAAACACCGTTTAGCAAAAAGACACCTTTCGGCTACACGACATTTTTTCGAAAACAATTGCCGTCTCTTTATCCGATATAAATAGGGAGCTCATTTGTATTTCAAGGCAATATCAATAATAGGAAAAAGTTAGCAATCAGGCATTCGATCTCTTGACTCTCAGACAGAAATTTTGTAGTTCTTGTACTTTGTTAAGCCGTTTGGCTAATAAAAAAGCAATCTTAGTACTTTCCTTCACTATCCTGTTATGCTGGAAACCCTCAATTATCTTTTCATAAGCTTGGTTTAAAGACCATGGGATTTGAACATTGACACACTATTTGTAGGACCCACCATATTAATGTGCAACCATACCCATGCCTGTCGCGTTGACCACCGCCATGCACCGGTTGCCACCTTGTCAACCAAGCCAAGGCCACATCGGCTTGTTGTTGTCCACTGTCCGTAGCTCGTCATGGCCACTGAAATCCGTCACCACCATCACCCGTCATTCTGGCCACCACATGGTCATCGCTCAACATCGCCTTACTTGTGGATGTCTCAGATCCAACCGACTTTGGGAAGAGGCAAGTGGTGCCACCATTATGCCACTCAAGTCATTATCATTGACCCCGCTCTGTTAGGCTATCGCTATCGCTACCCGAGCATCATGCTCATGCCAGACTATCACCGCCATGCCGCATCCCAGTTGCACATGCCACTGCCCATCATCACAAAGGTCTCCCGGCCCGCCATGTTGCCCCATGGCCACTTCGACTGGATCTAGGAGAAGATGGGCAAATGAGAGGGACGAGAGCGTCGCGAGGAAGACGAGGAAGAAGTCGAACTAGTAAGGGTGGACGGGATGGCTGGGTGATGAGATATCTGAAGGACAGTGGAGAGGAAGAGAACGTGGGGGGGTGTCGCCACGTCAGTGCCGGTAATAGGAAGAATACGGGAGAGGGAGAATGGAGGAGGGGAGAGTACACAAGAAGATTACTATTTATTGCCTGGGTCCATTGTTAAATGCAATGTATTGAAGGAGTTATATCAAATATTATTTCTAAGTGACTTGGAAGGCATTATAAATAGATTTTTTTATATGAATGCTCGTACAAACCTAAGTTATGTTGGGATTATTTAAAGCATAGAGAGACTAAGCTCATTTAACTCGGGGTAGAAAGTATCGCAAAGTGGTGTGCTTAATTCGAACGAACGCATGCAGATTAATTTCGTCTCCTAGTAGTTAATCCATAGTTGATTGGGGCACTAGATTCATTGCACAATGACGGGTGTGTCACTGCTTTTATGGGATGGGATGTGATTATGTGATGAGATGGGCCGCCTGTGCAGATGTTTCCATGCTTGTGGCATTCGAGACGTGAGCACCGATATCGTAGTGGTGACTGGTGAGCCATCGTGATGGGTTGGAGTCAGGTTGCCATATGGCGGATATCGCCAACCACGTGGAGATCCTCGGTGTCAGGGAAAGTAGTTACTGCTCTGAAGGCTGTTTTTTCTTTTGATTCTGAATTTTGGTCCCAAAAGCAGAATAAAAAACAAACAATCCGATTTTAGATTTCGATTCTCACAATTCATCACACTCATATATACTAGAATCCACAATCCACTTCATATGTGTTTTGGATTTTAGCTTTTGGAGAATCAGCTTCTCTATAACCATAATTCAGAATTAGCTTTTTAGAGAATCCAAAGCTAAAACAAACAGACTCTAACCAGATGTGCTGACGCTCCGGTTGCATTAAAAAAATGGAAGTACTGCACACATCACTGTGCTGACATACTTTTGGGCGTTCTAGCCTTCGCCTGTAGTTCTGAGTTCTCACTGAGTGGTACTCATGTGTGTGGAGTTAGATTATAGTCTTCATTATAACATGAGATACACGACAAACCTAAAATGTTAAATAAGTAATCCTCTAGAAATGGACTACATCATCAAAACTTAGCCCATCCCTTGGATGCAACTTATGGGTTCCTAATTTGCTTTAATTGCTAATCCGCCCCTAACTTTGATCTAAGGGCAGTCCCAATGGATAATGTCTATAGTAATATTATATGATATCCATAGCAAATCTCCAATAGATAGTGTCTATGTTTTAGTAATCCAAAGACATTAAGTAACTTGTATGCATGTTCTATGCATGCAAAAATACGTTGCGGAGAAATCGTTCGGGCTCCTAATGGCAAATTTTTTATATCTATTCTTCTTGGTCAAATACAAAAAGTGATTTCTTGCATGAGACATCACTTTCTTCTTTTAATGACCGTCTAGATCATCTTTTTACTTATATGGCACAATATACACACTGCTTAGGCATCGCCTACGTGGACCATTGGGACTGCCCTAAGCCCAATGGCTATTAATATGTACCAACATCATCGTAAACTAGCAATAATAAGCGGCTCTGTTCTGCAGATTCTGTATCGGTTTTCATATTTGTTTTAAAAAATAGGTCGTTAGCTATAAACCTTCGAGGAATCTCGTTTTTAAAACCGCTTACAACCCGTCGTTTGATAAAATTTGTCGAATTTTCGATTTCGCATTTTTAAATAAAATGGGTCGATGTAGGTTAAAAAAAAACCGGTTATGACCGTTAGCAAAGCCATAATTTGCTTAAAACATTAAGCGAATCTGACTTGTTTTCTTGAAAACAAATTTTAAGTTTTTGGGTGGCGAAAATATTTTTAGGTTTTTTATTGCATGAAACATTTTTTGGGAAAAACGGATAAAGGACACGAGCGTAAGAACCAGGGACTGTTTGATATTTTTTGGACACTGTTAGCTATCCTAAAAATTAGAAAAACTTGTTCGCGATTTGAAATTAACGGAGGTTTTTTAAAAACACGCCAGGACCTAAACACGAAGAAAAAAATCTTTGTCTCACAAAAATCGCGAAGGACCTATTCGTATCTGGAAGGACCTATCCGTAATTCAAAGAAATGGAGGGGGTTTTTCGCAAAAACGTTTGGGGGACACGTGGGCAGCCTTACCTCTCGGCAATCCTCAGCTCATTAAAGTATGCAAGTATTACCCTGTCCCTTGGATACAATTTATGTGTTCCTAATTTGCTTTAGTTGCTAATCCGCTCCCTAGCTTTGATCTAAGCCCAATGGATATTATGTAATATCTTCACATCGATGTTAGCTTTATGGTTAGTCCATCGATGGTTACTTTGGCTTATAATATATGAATTAGAAGAGGTGTCCATTCATCTATATTATAATATTAATCTTTTCCAGCTATAGTCTTAGGTCTTAATTGAAGTACAGAGTATCTACACATGTTCACAGCGAATAATGTTTGTTACTTCATTTTCCTTTTCTGTGAATGTCTCTCTCTATTAATTAATTATAAATTTCTCTTAGTGATATTTTCCTTATAGGCAATATGTATATTACCAAATTTGGATGGTCCAAACTACCATGTATTTCATTTCAGTTAGGTTTATAGACCTTATACGGTATGTCCATATCCAGTACTAAATTTAATATAAAATTCATTCATCACTCTAATAGTACACGCATCCTCTAGTTTCCATGATTTTAAAGGCACAGAACTGCTTCTCATCATGACTTGCTAATACTAAACAAACTAAAAATGGCTGCTAAAAATACACTAAATTTGGTAATTATAGATAATCTTGACCTTCTCAATCCACCAATTCGAAAGAAATGGCCTTCAACACAAAATCCCAATCTATTTTAGGACAACTCAAATTCATTCTTGTACTCACAAATTTCTTTCCCAGAATTTAGGAAGGTACCTTTCCTATATAATACCGAACCAAAACTGATTCTACCAAAGCTACTTTTTCATAATCCAGGAGGTGAAAACAACCCCTAAAACCCTTTCATTTTTTCAAGGATATAACTCATATTCATCTTTGTGGTCACGCATTTCGTTTTCCCAGTATTTGGGAAACGCAAAAAGGGGAGAAATATCTCACATATCCCTTTCCGACCCTGCTCTACACACTCCTCACTATCCACAGCTCCGTTTCAAAAACACAGACATGCACTACCTACAAACGCGTCCCCTTCCCGGACGAGTCCAAGACGTTTGTTAATGAAAATGCACCTCAGTGGCTAGTTTTATCTAGCTATTATTTATGTTTAATTAGTCTCTTCTCTATTTGTTTTTTGTGAGGAGCATGTTTCGTCTCTTCTTCCTATTCATGAATTTTGTTTTTCTATCAGGTAGCTTATAAAAATTCAAAGAAATCTTGAAATAGCCCGAGGCGAAAGCCATTCCTTATCTGAAAATAAATGTCATTTTGTCCTCGCAAAAAAAAATACGTAACAAAATTGTACGTACTCCAGCTCTTTTATAAATACATAATAATTAAGAGCAGAGAGAACCAAATTTAAATTGGCCCCGGAAACAGCTGTTACCATCATTTTACCTACTCTGAAAATATGAGTGTTGACACCCTAGTCCCTTCTTTCCTAAATACATGCCATTATAGATTTTAAATTTTATTCTAAATACATCTTATTCTACAATTTCGAGATAACTTTTAACTTTTTTCTTTTGCATACCTCTATTATTCATTATTCTCAATATTATTTATTATTGTAGAATAGAGTAATGCACCATTGAAGAGCAATAAAGAGCTAATAAAGAAGATGATTTAATCCTTCCGGGACTTCGTTGAAGTATAGAGTAACAAATTCCTCCGACCTCATTACAGATTTACAGCCACGGACCAACATGCACTGAGCTTAAATTCCATCACAGTACAAATGGCAGTACTATAATCGCCAAAAACAATTGGCAGTAGTAAAAAAATTGACCAACATCACATGATTCTCCCAAAAATAGTAACCAAGTCCAGGCTCACACCAGTCACCATACCATTCTCTATTCTCTCTTTTGCTGATGTCCCGCGAGATTAGGGGGGTAGCTGTAAAGAATCACCTAAACTCAGAGATGAGATCCCGTCGCCCGCAAGTAAAAAAAAAAAAAAAAAAAAAAGGAAAATCCGGTGACGCCCGTACTGACACAGCCTCCGAGGCCTAATCTTCTCCTCGGCCCGCACGCCAACCTTTCCCAACCATCCACCTAACGTCGCTGACATCCAGGCCCCACATCTGGTTGGCCCCAAGGGAAGTGTTACGAAGTAGAAGGCACCAGCGTCGCCGAGCAGGTGGCCATCACCGCTGTCACGGCTCCCCGGAAACATTCACCGCAGCAGCCAAAATAGTAGTAATAAAAAAGAACACGCGAATTAAACAAAGCGGAAAAAGGAGTAAAAAAACTAAGTGTGGGCTCGTAGCAGTAAAAACTCGGGAAGCAGTAGCGAAAGAGAAGAGAAAAGCAGCAGGAAAGAAAAATTAAAGAGGAGTTTAAACAACGCGAGGAGAAGAGGTAGAAGAAGAGAAGTCCCAATCCTACGGTGCCTCGACCGCCTCCACCCCCCACGCCCACCGCCGCGCCTCGCTGCCGCGCGCGCGTGCCCCGGAACCCTAGGCGGCGTCGATCCAGAGATCCCCGGGGCGCGCGGCGGCGCTCCCTCCCCAGCTCGCCGGCGGCGGCGGGCGCCCTCCATGCCTTTGGCGCCCCGATCGGAGCCGTTCGGTGGCTGCGTGAGGCGAGAGAGCAGCTTGCCGGCCGCGGCGAGCGCCGGACAGTCGGAGGAGGCCGCGGCGGCTGAGGAGGAGAAGGATGGCGCTCTTCCGCAAGTTCTTCCTGAAGAAGACTCCGGATCGGCTGCTCGAGATCTCCGAGCGCGTCTACGGTAT